>RCWM02000410.1:600000-998001 GCA_003667255.2 Euschistus heros | reverse complement strand
ACTTTTTGTAACAGACAACATATAGAAATTTATTTTGGGCATCATTTGCAACAAATAATTCCCTATAAACTATAGCTCGATTCTTATCCGTTTTGTAGATACTTTTAATTTTGTTTTTTCAAGAAATTTCTACTTTTTGACAAATAATTAAATGGGTCCACCGAAAAACGTTCTAAGCGACAAAACAAATTTCAAAAAAATGTATGCCATGTCTACCAAGACCATCATCCATTGTTAAACAGTTGATGACATAATTTAAAATTCTAACTATAATTTTTTATTTGAGTCTGAGTAGTCTTTTTAATTTTAATGTCAATTTTATCTTAAAACCTGTTAAATCTTTTATTTATATTTATGCATTAATTAAGTTGCCATTGCATAGATTAATAGGTGTATACAGAAGTATGTGAACAATTATATCTACATAAGTTGGAAGCAGATGTGTGAATATATGTTTTTGTGTATCTGTAAATGTCTCGTCTCATCAACATTCAAGTAGTTCTCTTAAATGTTTTCTATATATTTTTGGTTACTATTCATTATTTGTACTTTATTTTATTGATATATTTTAGATATTATTTTGTTTTCTCGAACACATTGTAATTATACAAACATACAATTATTATATCGTCATATTTATATTATAATTAATATTATTTCTTTTGTCTTTCTTCTAATTGATAAATTGCTATTATCAATTGTATATACATATATTTCCTTTTAATTATTTGTAAATATTTTGTCGTATTACCATTCAAATAGGTCTTAATATTTTTCTTCTCTATATATCTTTTCCTTTCTATTCACTATATTTATTTTATTTTATTGATTTCTTTTTTATATTTTTTATTTTTCTGAACGCATTGTAATTATTATATTAGCATATTGTTATTATTGTTTTTCTCTCTTCTTTTTTCATGTATATATTTATCACAAAGTTCTATTTTTAATTGTATATTCATATATTACCTTTTATACCTTTTATTATCTTCGTTTGAAATTAAGATTGCCAGACTATTGTACAACTTATTATACATGTCTGTTATTCTTAGGGGACAATACGTCCCAGAATAAAGATTATTTTTTTCATTTCATTTCAAAGTTTTTTTTAAAATTCATTACTCACGAAATCGAAGCTTCAGTTCTAAGATACTCTTCATTAATGGACACGTATTTAAACAATCAAACAAGGTCCTAAATTAGAGGACAGCAATCCAAAGGGAGTTTCCATTGTATATGTTTGGCCCTCTACATATTTAACCAGTTCTCATTTATAGTCAATGAGTCAAAACGCCTATCAACAAGGGTGAATTAATAAATTAAGACCGGAGCCCGCCTTGTGCCTCCTAAGGAGATTGTGTAAATTAAATTTTAGCGAAAGGGCAGTTGTTTTATTCTCAAGCTGAAGGGCTACACCTCCCCGGCTCCCACTAAAATTATTTATTTAAGCCAACTCTTCGGATGTCCAATGAAAGTCTGTGCCATCCACAACCGTCCTACATAAAAAATACATCTTCTTTTTTGTCTCCTAAAACTGTTTCCCTCCCTTTAATAATTAACCAAAGGGCCATAGGGCATGACGAAACGATTAGGCCATGTTCGAGCTGGGTCGCGTGACTCCGGTTATTGGAGACCTAACGGCCTGACGAATACTTGATCGTGCATTTAGGAATTCGCTATATCCAAGTTAGAGGAGTGGGGGGAGGGGAGAGGGGTGAGAGGGGGAACTCCTGAAACTGGGCCGCCAATTTAATATTTATCATAAAACATTAGGCCTACGTAATTATATATAATTTATTAATTTTCTTGATTAATTATATATATTATTCTCTTGTTCGGAGATATTATTATTATTAAATTTATAATTAATAATTTACTCTTTATTAATTCATTATATCACGTAATTAGTGTTAAAAATTACAAAAGAGGTGAAGATTTAAATAAGTACCATGGAAGATCACATTATGTTTATTATTTTTCATTTTCCTGAAATTTTTATTAAGCTCAGTACTGTGCCACAACAGTAAGGTTTTTACATCCCTTGAGAGAGGAAAGAGAGAAAATTCTACATGGAGTATATTAAGCACTTTAATTCTTCTCGTATCCGATCTTTGCAATCTAGAATACTTAACGCATCTTTTTATGTCAGACCTAAACATGCGTCTTAACTAAATACATTCTTTTTGTATTAATTTCAGAAATTTAAAACTAAACTAAATAATATGTAAACAACATGCTATCTATATTCCTTCTCATATCGCATGGTAATTATTTTTAAATATATTTTAACAGAAGAAATATTAATAGGTAACACTTATCATAAGAGAAGGGAGGATTGCGTCAGGGCTGATTTAGGGAATATGTGTATGAAACGGTGGGTTGGAGGGAAGTGTATGGTCATGGTGACGGCATCGAACCTCCAGGTTTACTTAGCCTCCATTTATTTATTTTTTTCTGCAACCAAAATGAACTAACAAGAAAACGTGATCAGATCTACGAGAAATTGACAAAGTACGAAAATAGACAATATTATACTAAGAACCAAAATTACCTTGAAAATTGGGCACTGACAATATATTGGACTATGTAGTACCAACGGTGGTCATGAAGTGGTTGGGTGTTTGAATATTGATGATCTCACTAATTTATGTGCCATTGACATTATAAAGGGACAGTTTAATTTACTCTACGACACCGCCAACAATTTGAAATTAATCCAAAAAGGTCATCGGCGACCTAATGTTTGACATTTTCAGGTGTATTGAACCGCATCGCAACCTAAGAATACGATTAGTAACCAACATGCAAGATTCAATCTTCAAGAAACTTCTCATCGTTTACCTCTACTATGAAATATGAAAATGCTGTAAACTTACTATTTACTAAAATTTTGCTGAGAATTAAACTTATTCGAACAAACTCACTGCCAGAACCATTCACAAAATACTCAAAGATCCATCTTACTTCACAAATAAAAATATTTATTCTTCAATGAATTAATTCATTTCTTGATCATTAAGATCTGAACGTCTTTAAAACATCTCGAAAATCAAATAACTACCCTGAAGCAATATATCCATTATAATGTTCCTACCTACCACTCCTCCCCCTTACAATTTCCATCCTTCCAAATCGATTTCCGATAATCGTTCGAGACATCCGAAAAGAAACTAGTCTCAGGAAGTCCTAATACCAAACTCCAACTGAAGCGCAGGCGGTTTAATAATGAGCTATACTAAAGTAATCAGAAAGAAAATTTTTATAAAATAATCTTAGAACATTTTATTTTATTTTTATTTATAGATTCTCCAAATTATAAAGTGGGAAGACAAACATCTTGACTGGAAATATCTCTGTTAGTCTGAGGTATTACATGTAAGGCAAGGTTTCAGGACTCAGTGGTTCAAATTAAGAATTCAGCTGATCAAAATTTAAAAATGTGACCTCTTGAAATCAGGCTGGAAGGTTGTAACATTTGAGTACAGAAAAGAATAATAAAGAAAAGATAAATTTGACGAAGATCTTACCCTTTCCTAAAACTCATTTCGCCAATTTTGTTATCGACTTCTATAATTCAGGAAAGAAAAAGACTAATTAAAACGATTTCTAAACACTTTAGTGGAATTACTGTTGACTTGACTGTGATGAACTACATTCAGAGGGTCTACAAACGATTGTGTGACTAATTAAATAGACACATTAACAGACTTGTACAAAATATGGCAACATAAAAAATCCATAATGTAGCACGGTGTCGCCTTCCATTTAATCAAAGATTTGAAATCTGATTACTTGAACCGAAATCATTTTAAGGTTACTAAAATAAAAATTTTTAAAAATATTAATGATTTAGTAGTTTAAAAAAAAACGAAAAAAAAATTGGAAATTAATAAAACACATCTTTTAAATGCTCTAAATTTAGGGAACCAATCAGAACTAGCACATTCTTTCAAAAGCATGTTATCTCACTGCTGTACTTCGAAAAAACTAGTAACCAGCTGCGTCCACTTGCGTGTCTGGTAGTTATTTTAATTTTGGTTGTCAGGCTCAGAATTTGTCATTACCCGTTTGGTATAATGTATTTTTACTATTGTCTGGGTAGTTTTCAACATTGCATTGGCTTAAAATTTTGATATCGCATTGCTTGAAATAAATTTTAATAATTGATTTGTCATTGTGATAAAATTCCGGTAGCTGTTCTTTTTTATCTATCAATTACCAAAGTATGTTCTTATTTTTATTTAGAAGTGTTTTCTATAATTGAAGCTTCTGCCCACTATTTAGAAGGTCCTCTTTTTCATTAAAAGTGTATTTTTCAAATTATTATTATTTTTAATATTTATTAATATTTGCAACTGTATACATATATGTACAATAAGTAGAAATTATTGAGAAAATTATTACAATGACTAGTAAAGAACATGTGAAGAACAACTCACCAGTAGTCTTCAATAAAAAGAAACAAACTATATATAAGATGGTCTCTCGACCATCTTTTCAGACGCCTCAGTGGATTATCAAGAATAGAATGAGAAGCAAGTTGAGATCCTAGTGGATTAGAATAGTTATGAAGTTTACTATAAAAGGATAGGTATCTGGTTTGGGCTAAATCAATAACTTATGGAACATTAAGGTCTTTATGGATAAGTTTATTGGTGGCAAAGTAAGGTGCATTTAGGATTTTGGATTGCAAGGATTAGATGGGATGAATTAGATGGTTTTGAGGAGCCCCAATTTCACTTTAATAAAATATTTTTTTAGCTACACAGTTTTGTATGATTTTATTTGTATGAAATAACCTGAAACTTTTTAGGAAGAAATAATTTATTTCAAATCTGGTTTCACTATGGTGCTTTTTATTTAAAAACCCACAAGAAAATATATGTTTTTTGAAACATAAACCAAATAAGCTCCACGATGTAAGATCAGCTAGTTTTGAAATTTGGACTAGTGTGTAAGTGTAATCATTATGGCATGAACATTTGATTATAAATTTAATCCATATAGTAAAAATTAAATATTTCGCTAATTTTTTTTTCCAAATTAAGTGAAGTTATTGATTCCTTCAGTTAAAAATGTGAAATTTTAGAGTTCATTTAACTAAAAGAATTTACAAAATATCTGCGATAAAATGCTATTTATTTAACAATAAACCTTTTAAACAGGACTAGGTTTTCAAAAAGAACAAAGGTAAAATTTCAAATGAAAGAAAATACGAATAAATTAAGCACGACGAAACGAAATAGAGACAGAGGTTATATTCAACACTTCAGTAGTTGTTTATTCTTTCCTAGATTCACAAACTAGATTAGTTTTCAGAATAAAAAATAACCTATGTCTCACTCCTGTTGGAACAGTTAAATTAATCTGAAGAGATAGACTTTTTTTTCTCTATTATAAATTCAATTAAAATGTCTCTTATAATTTTTGACAGTTACATTTAAAACCAATTCTAGTTTTTTTTTGTGAACCATTTAATTTTTTTATTTTTTTGGGGATGATCGTGATTTATTTTGGTGACATAATTATTTACAGGAAATCCACAGTGTGATTTTTACATTTTATCATTTGGCTGCTATTTATAGCAAATGAGTGTACCTATTTCCATTTGGCATTTTGGTTGAAATATATCATCAAAAAATATATCATAAAGCTTTACATAATAGCAACGAAGAGTATAGTTAACAATATTGTAAAATTAATTAATAATAATAATTAGGTATATAAAATGAAAGAAGATAAATTTCTTCCTCTCCCTCCCTCCCTCTCACTCTCTCTCTCTCTCTCTCTCTCTCTCTCTCTCTCTCTCTCTCTCTCTCTCTCTCTCTCTCTCTCTCTCCTCTCTCTCTCTCTCTCTCTCTCTCTCTCTCTCTCTCTCTCTCTCTCTCTCTCTCTCTCTCTCTCTCTCTCTCTCTCTCTCTCTCTCTCTCTCTCTCTCTCTCTCTCTCTCTCTCTCTCTCTCTCTCTCTCTCTCTCTCTCTCTCTCTCTCTCTCTCTCTCTCTCTCTCTCTCTCTCCTCTCTCTCTCTCTCTCTCTCTCTCTCTCTCTCTCCTCCTCCCTCTCTCTCTCTCTCTCTCTCTCTCTCTCTCTCTCTCTCTCTCTCTCTCTCTCTCCCTCCCCCTCTCTCTCTCTCTCTCTCTCTCTCTCTCTCTCTCTCTCTCTCTCTCTCTCTCTCTCTCTCTCTCTCTCTCTCTCTCTCTCTCTCTCTCTCTCCTCTCCTCCTCTCCTCTCTCTCCTCCTCCCTCCCCCCCCCCCCCCCTCCTCTCTCTCTCTCTCTCTCTCTCTCTCTCTCTCTCTCTCTCTCTCTCTCTCTCTCTCTCTCTCTCTCTCTCTCTCTCTCTCTCTCTCTCTCTCTCTCTCTCTCTCTCTCTCTCTCTCTCTCTCTCTCTCTCTCTCTCTCTCTCTCTCTCTCTCTCTCTCTCTCTCTCTCTCTCTCACGAATTTTAATTACAATATCGAATTATTTGAGACATTTATAGATCACAGCTATTCACGTAAATGTTTTTCAAGCTCTAACTTTACCTATTTTTCCGAGAAATCAACAATAGAAAAAGGATTAGGATTGATGTATTAAGTGCCACTTCTATTAAGATTATTTTATTTGAAAACTAGTTTCGAATGCTAAACATTCATCTTTAGTTCTTCGAGGTGACTAAAACACCTTTTAGTGGTGTTTTAGTTACCTCGAAGAACTGAAGATGAATGTTTAGCATTCGGAACTAGTTTTCAAATAAAATAATCTCAATAGAAGTGGCACCTAATTCACCAATCTTAATTGTATTGATCCTTCTATATCGCCATGCGTACCTCAAGTGAATAGAAAAAGGGATTGAGCAAGATGGGTCAAAACAGGATTAATTTTTTTTATTTCGTATTAGGAGAAACAAAGTCAAAGTAGCTCACTCATTAGAAACTATCTCCGAGTGGTAGTGTTGTTTATTTAACGAGAGTTGAGCTCTTATCTGCTCCTACTCTCCTAATATCAAAACATTAAACTTCGCGTAACGCCCTCGCGTTCCCAAAAAATGTATCCCTTTTGACCAATTAGGTCACCGGTAAAACATGTTATATGTTAAAACGTTACTTACACTTTAGGCCCCCTAGAAAAAATCCATATCTATATATTAAAAAAAAAAATGAAAGTTATATAAAGAGCATATTCAGTGATTATTAAGTGATGGTGCCTAGTCATACAAATATTTTTTTTTTTTTGCTTTTTTTTCTCAAAAATATATTATCATTTAATGATGTAAAATCATAAAACAGATTACAGTAGAAACTCGATAATTCGTCACTAGTGGGGGAGAGGGGGTAACGAAATAACGGAAATGACGAATTACAGAATTTTGCTGGTAAAGTAACAAAAAAGCGTTTTGAACTATATAATTGTAATTTGTTTGCAATTTATTGAATGGAAAAACGACCAGATGAACATTATTCACATTGGACTTGTGTGACAATGACAACAAAAAAAAACAACACAAAAACCTTGGAACAAAAACATTTTTAAATAATGAAGTCATATTCAAAAACGTACATACGTATCATATTTATTCAATACATACATTGTTCCACACATCAGCTACTTCGAAAATGGCATATTTAATTGTGTTCCCGAATCAGAAGAAATAAAATTCAGAGAAAGAAGCTTTCTCTCAGATAAGGTTCTACTTTATAGAGTCTTATAGAGTCTCTATAGAGTTCTACTTTCTATTTTTTAGTGACGAACCAAATGAGGCGGTTTAAAGATTAAATAATTAGTATGGGGAAAAATGAATTACATACGTATTTAATTTTGTTATTTATAGTTGCCAATTTAAAAAACAAAACAAAAAAAAAACAACTGACGAATTACAAAATAAGACGAATTATCGAGTGATGAATTAACGAGTTTCCACTGTAGTATTAATCAACCTGCATCAATAAATCAACAGGCATCGATACAATGCACTGATCAATTGGGTGTTGGTTGGTTCAAGAGTTCCAAACAACAAGTATTTACTTATAAGTCGTGCTTTTTTATAGTTCAGAACTTAGATATAAACTATTAGATTTCAAAAACAATATAAATTCATAAAAAAATATTGAAAACTGAGGATTTGTATTGAAAAATTTTAACTTAAAAATCACAAGTATAAGACGATTTTAATTTTTACCATCAACTCAAACATTTGCTAGACAACGGTCCTGGTAAAGTATTAATGTATTACTTACATGACAGTAATAAGACTTATTTAGACATACAAAGTTGAGTTTTAGGACTCCACAAAACTTTTTAATTCTTCTCGTGACAAAAATCCTTCGTGAATTCCTCTATGCAAGTCACAAACTTATCCATAAACATCTTTATGTTCCATATGTAGCTAATTTGGCCCAAACCAGTCTTTTCATAGTAAAATCCATACCCACCCGAATCCACTAGTCTCCGAACTTGCCACACACTCTATTCCCGATAATCCTCTAAGGCGTTAGAAAAGAAGATGGCCAAGAGACCTTCTAATGTAGAACTTTTATAGAAGTGCTATATTATATTGTATGCACTTGTAAATATCAATAAATTGTTGACAAAAATAAATAAAAAAAAAGACCAATCTGATGTTGATGTTCCAGTATGTCTTTATATGAGTTTTAGGAGAAAATACCAGTAGAACTAAGCAGTTGAATTCTCACCTCTATAAAAACCTTTGCGATCATAAATTTTCTATCACGACTCCTAGTACCTATTACACTCTCTGCTTCATACGAGTTAGTCCACTTCAGTTCAGTCCACCGTAAATCCGAGGAAAGAACAACACCGTTCTTCTATTCTATTTTCAAGTAGTAAGAAACTTTTTGAAAAACATTTGGACATCCGAGCTAGCAACTTTAATGTTATTTTTGTCTTTACAGTTCTTCTTTTCAGTTTATTTACCTCTTCTAAATTACTAGTAATGAGGATTTTATATAGATATTTATATTTAACACTGGTATATCCATGGATCATCTAACGGATATTTATTTTGTCCATTGGTTGGGTTTATTACAGACATAAAATTTAAATAATATTATAACGTTAAAAAGAAGAAGTTTATTTCTCCTTAAAAGAAACATTTTTTTAAATGTCTACATTAAAATTTAAAAATATTTTTGCAGACTTTCCATCGTAAATGCACTAGTACATGTTTTATTATTTTGTAGCAGGACTCAGCATTATACTCTAAAATTATTATTATTCTATCTCAGTAATTGAATCTTTAATGGTAATCACAATTTTGATTGGAGAATCCAAACTAATCTCACCAAATAAGCTTTAACCTTTACCATGAACCTACAATTCTAGTTCTACGAGTATATTATCCTTTGATCATACTACTAAATGAATCCGCTGGTTGGGTCTTCATCTAGACAAACGCCTTGCATGGAATCCAAGAAACTGCTTGTCGTTTTAAAGTTTTCAACATTTATTAGATGAATACTCTTTGATACCAATTGATTACATAATTTGCAATCCTACGTTGACAACTTTATAAAAAGCCAGAAATTAATTTTTTTCTGAACCTGTAAGTTCTGTTTTGTAGGTTCAAGATAAGTTTTTTCTTGGAATAAAATGGGCCATGGATCGAAACAAGTAGTAATCCAAAGGTGCGAGGTCTGGACTATATGGTGGATGAGGCAGGAGTTCAAACCCATGAAGTTTTGTAACTTTTCTTTGGTTCGACTGCTGATTGTTGAGGAGTAAGTTCGTGAGAGACCAGTCTACAAGTCTTTTTCACCTTCCCCATGGAGAGAAGATGGCGACTAACAGAGTCTTTCGACACACCACACTCCCTGACCGGTTCGTGCGTACTTGTGGACGGATTTGACTCAACAGCTTCCTTCAGAACCTCATCAATATCCATTAATGGCCACCCGGAGCCCTTCTTCCTTTCCAACGTCGTATCTCCACTTCTAAATTTTTCAAATTAACGCCGCGCAGTTTCAAGGACACCTTCCCCATCATGCTTCAGCAGCTGTGAAATGTTTTTTTCCAATAATGTCTTAAAATTACGAAAATTTCATAGGACACTGTCATGTTTCTTCTTTGAAATAAATAACTGGACATAGGTTTTCTTTTGAAGACGTCCAATGTTAGAAACAAGCTTAGGGAATGCTCTAAACGGATTATTAAGTATTGGTAAATAATAAATAGCATAAAGATATTTACAGACGTTTGAACTCTGGAATTTGATAAAACGGTCATTTTTTTTTTTTTTTTTTATACGCCCTATTATTTTGTACTTATTTTCCATTCCTTCGTACAAGTAAAATCCGTGATATTTTACATGTATTAATATAGGATTATTTGAAATGTTGAGTTAATTATGTTTTTTTTTCGGTACCGTTATTTTAATATTTAATATTTTTCTTCTTTTCTCTTCTATTCTACAGTTGTTCTTCTGAAAGTGTTTTTTCCTAAGGTCTTCTCCTTTCTTGTCCCTCCTCTATGTCATTCCTCGCCTCTCAGTCCTTCCTCTTCATGTTTTTCATCGTCTTCCCAGGCGTCTCTTTCCTCTGCAATAGCTTAATAAGTAACTTTTGATATGTGATTTTCTTTTGTTGTTATCTCTGCAGGACTTTTATCAAGGCTCGTTCTGATCGCAGTGCTCTCAGTCTGTCTCTTCTTGTTTTCCCTTTGACCTTTCTAAAATTATCTCATTTTCACATCTCCTTTGTGCTTAGTCGTGCGGTCCATGCCTCGTCGGAAAAGGTCGATATAGGAAAAAAGTGCATTTTTAAACTTTGTTTATTTTCTGATTTATTTCCTTTACATGAATAAATAAATAAAGTCTTCCTTATTTTTAAGTATTTTCCTGTCACCCTAATCCTCTCCCTTGTTTATCCGCCTGTTTATCCGTTATCGCTTGGGCGCTATCCTGAACATATCAGTTCACTTGTTCTATTATTATAAATATAATGTAGCGACAATAATAAATAATCTAAGTATTGAACACTGAATTTATGCTAAATAAATTGAAAATGAAATGTGTGTTATTTGAACTTGAAGCTACCAAGAATTAGAACAAGGAAGAACAAACAATTGTACATATAAAATCTTTTAAAGTACATTTTTTTCTCAATGTTTTCTTCTAATTGTGTAAAGAACTATATCATAAAAATCGTTTATATTATACGTGGAACGGTTTCACTGATTTTCTCCGATGGATGATGCATTCACTTTACCAATCTAGGATAGAGAAGCCATAGAATAAAGGGGACAAGGACACTAGTTCTATCTCCTATCTTATCTAATACCCTATCTATCCTGCTACTAGACCATGCTTCATCAGCAGCAATTTAATTATTACCACACTTGTAGTTTTATTCAATTTTGTTCTCAGAACTACCAACATATTTCGTTATCTTTTACTTTATCTACTTCACTATAAAATAGATAAATACGTTTCCCACTGGCACTATTTTTTTCAAGTCCTTGATAAAAGATCTATTTATGTGCTAGTAGTAAAGTACCGTTAAAGGGTACCGTACGTTTATAACAAACGGAAAAGGACTTATATTATTGCTTCACTTTCGAAACCATTTATTTAAAAACTTCTTTCATTAGACATTGTTTTCGAATATTAGCTATTAATTTAACGTTTTTATTTCGATTGTGATTGAACTTTTCTTCTTATATGTGTTTACAGAAATGTGCCTTAAGGCCGAATAAATATTTTTTTTTATATATATTTAAAACTCCATTCAATAATATATATATATATATCAAGTAACTGTGTGAATAGAGATTAATAAACTCAACAAAAACTACATATGATTGCTTTGCTGCCAAGAAGACTGCCCTAGATTATAGATTTCTGATAATTCTTAGTAAATATACGTAAAATACTACGGATATTACTTGTACAAAGGACAGACCTGGAATAAACGTACAAAATGAAATAGAAAAGATCTTACAAACCTGCACTAATAATTTTTTAATCTTCAGGAGAAAAGAACTTCACCTAATTTATAAAACCAGAGGCTTACCTGTAACGAAATACTGAAACATATCTTGACTTACTAAACAGAACTCACTGGTTAAAAAAAAAAAATTCTGATTTCCACAAAGTTATCAATTTACGATTGCAAATCAAAGATTATACGATGGCATGGACAAACCTTTTGTTAAGAAATTCATTCATACTAAATGCAAAACATTTCACTATTTTTTTTTTTACTCAAAATACCATAATACAAAATACCAAGCTACATGGAACTTTTAAAAGTAAAAGGATCTCTTATCTTCCTAAACTAATTTATTTTCTATTTTTTTCTTTTAATAACTGAGGAAAGAACATCTTTTCTAGAAATGCATACAAATGTATATATATATATATATATATATATATATATATATATATATATATATATATACATATTGTACGGATACATAAGTACTAGGTTCAAATAACATGTCGATGTTAACCAACAACAGTCAACTTCTAATATAATCGTATAATAGTCAAAGCAAGCGTAAAATTATTTAAAATTTTTCTAATATTTGAACTTAATAATAAACATAGATTGTTAGTTGGAATTTAGAAAATGAGAGCTGCTATGTGTTGAAATTTTTACTGTCACTTCTTGTACTTTGGATCCCTTGGCATGAAATCATATTTATTAAATTTGTGTTTTCTATTCTTATAATAATGTTTAAAAGAAAATGAAATAGAAAGGAATAGCTAAAAATATAATAGAATAACTAATTTTGAAATAAATATGTAAATTAATAGTTTTTATTATTAAATTTTAAAACAACCTCTGAGTTACAGTAGTCTTATTTATATTAAAAATATTTTAGCAAAAGAATTTTAATATTAGGAACCAAACAATTAAGGAAAGCTTTTTGCTTATGTAAATTATAAACAAATAATAAGATTGAGTATACTACAATATACTTACATACTATTGCTTACCTTAGATATTTTTTGTGTAAAAGGAACACGTTCCTATCCAAAGCAGCGTGTAAAAAAATTATGGATTGTTTATAATGTTTATAAATATAATTTGATATTAACAATGAATCTGAATTAAACAATATTCTACGATACTATTAAATCTATAATACAGTTAAAATTGTGATATTCTTCATAAATAATTAATAAATACATTTTTATCAGATAACTAAAATTTTGAGGAACATTTAAAATTTATACAAAATACACATACAAATAAAAACAGCGTAGTCAAAATTCAATACATTTTCGTAAACTTTACAATAATATGAATCATACATTAACTTAATATATATAAAATTAAACGTAGCAATGTATTTTTTATGAAATGAAATATAAATGGAAGGTGTGCAATAGACTGCAAATTCCCAGGTCCGAGTTCTTTCATTTCAGCTATAGATTGATTTTGAGGTGATCCTGCTGGAAGGGCTCTATTATAAAGTGGGTAACCTTAGTTGGATTAAAAACCTGGAATTGAGCTTGAATTTGGCCATGATCTATCACAACCGTTCGCCAAGTAACAGTACATATACTGAACCCAAGATTGCTCGGAGTGTTTTTTTTTTGTTTTGTTTTTTTAATTTGTTTTATTAATTTTTTATTATTAAAAAATTATTAAATTTGTTTTAAGTTAATTTTTATTTAAATATAAAAAGATTATTGAGAATGAATAATAGCGGCAACTTTTTTTATTTCATAAAATATTACTTAACGGTAAAAATAATAAAACAAAAGTTCTGAATTTATTATGTATTACAAAAACACTTGATCCTAAATTGTAGAATATTTATACAAAACTCTTGGCAAGTTTATTACTCAGCATATAATAAATAACTTTAGAGGTGGAAAATCATTTACAAGCGGTGGCTCAGCAAATTTCAGATTCCCTTTACAATTTAGGTATTTGTCCCTTCTAAAACTGACGCCATAGTTTTCTCATTTTCCCGTCAATCCCAAAGGAAAAAGATCCAGTCCATCAAGCTTAAAATAAGGTTATATACAATAAAACCGAAACTCCGATTGCATCATCCATTAACTACCTTGGTGTTCGACTCGATAGACACCTAACATTTTCTAGTCATTTCCGTCATCGTCTAAACTTCACAAGTCATTCACTTCTCTTTCGCACTTTATATGTCCGACTGAAACTTCTTCTTTATAAAGCTATCCTTCGTCCTAGACTTCATGCAGCTCCTCTTTTTCGGTACTTAGTCCAAGACACCATCAATAAATTAAACAGACTCTAAAACAGAACACTAATGACTATACGATGATGGTCCCCTTGGCGTACAGACCGACTGACTGATTTTGCATCTCGATTTAATCTAGAAAACCCTCAGTACATAAAACGTTGTCACATCAAATTTTACGACATGCTTCCCTGTCCGATCCTCTTTTTTCTTCTTTAAATCCTACTTCAAAGCCAACCAACTGGAAAGGTAGGACGAATTCCCGTCTTAAAACTCTTTTAATTTCTGTTTATTTTTTTTAATTTTAATTTTTTATTTTTCCTATCTGTTTAATTATTTATAACTTTTTTTTTCTTAAATAATTAATTTGGAAATTTGTTATCATTGATGTTCATTAAACGTTTTTTTATAAATCATATTTCTTAATCCACAAATCGGTACAAAATAATTTAATTGCATTAGGCAACTTTTTAAATTAAATTAATTAATTGATTTTTAATAGGCTTTATCAGATAATTATGTATCTAGGGATAAATTATATTACAAATTTTCAGTTTTAAACAAAAATATTGAACAGAATAATTTTTGAAATTAAATTGATAAAAAATAATATTAGGTTCATTTTAATTTCTGTAAACTTGCTTTTATTAAGTTAGAAGAAGTAATTAATTTGTTAATTATTCTCATTACTTGGGTTGTTTTTTTCACTATTTAATCAGTATAAAACTATTACTTCAAAACTGTTAATATAATTAGTATATTTATGTTTACGTACTAATATGTAATGGACAAAGGTTGGAGAAAAACCCATATTAGATAAGAGAAAGGAGAGGAAATTTTTTTGTGGAGGAAGAGAAAAAATTATTGATGGTCATTATTTTCAAAAAATAATAATATAAAAATATAAAATAAATTCTGGTCCATTAGAAAATAAGACATTGGTCTATATTTTGTTTTATTTGTTTTTTTTTTTTTCATACAGTAAATTTTATTTTCTATTACACACTTAGTAACACATTTCTGTCAAGAGCCATTTTGGAGAAAATGTTTTTTTAAGTTACTATAATATTTTTAATATGAGTAAAATGAAATTATTTTATAATTTTTCAAAAAATATAACAAAATTAAATCTTGACACCAAGATAAAAAATATCAGTTAGAAATACTGTGCTATAACCATACTTTTAAAATTAAATCAGATTAAAGTAACTACAAAGTAACGTCACGATATAATTTATGGTTCAAAGTCGAAAGTGACAAAGCATTTTTTAATAAAAGTATATTCCACAGGATACCACTTGATGTATCATGGGACTTAATCAAATCTCAAAGTTGGAAATGACGTGCAATTTATATTGATGAAAAATAAACCCACCCCCTCCCGTATCGGAGAATTTTTTGTGGGTGTTGCAGTATATCTTCCGTCTGTCTGTATGCAGGTGACAGCGCCCAGCATCGTTGTGCGGTTCATGCATGTTTTAGATACCGAACATATCTAGAATCAATATCTGTTATATAGAGATAAATTCATGTTAACATGATTCAGTTATTTGGACTTCATACTTATTTCTATATTAATAATTAAAGAAATCGTTTGGTAAAACTAAAATCAAAAATTACTTTTAATACATATATTTCAAATTAATTTCTTGATGTTTACAACTATATACATTATATAAAATAAGTAAATAATATATAAAATATAAGGAAAATAATTACAATGACATATCAATAACATGCAAAGAACTACTCACTAGCAGCACTTCAATAAAAGTTCTACATTAGAAGGTCAATTGGCCATCTTCTTTTCAGACGATTCGCAGGATTATCAGGAATTGAGTGTGAGTCAGGTTGGGAGACTAGTGGACTCGAGTGGGTATTGTGTTTACTATGAAAGGACAGGTATCTTGTAAGTGCCAAATCAGCAACTTACGGAACATTAAGATATTTATGGATAAGTTGTTTTAACATAATAAGGAGAATTGAAGATTTTACGAAGGGATTTGGGATACGAGAAGAATTGGAAGATTTAGTGGAGCCCCAAAGCTCAACTCCGTACGTCCGAATGGGTCTAATACCGTCATGTAAATATGTCTTCTATAATTTATTGGGAAGTTATCAAGTAAATCTTGGAGTAGTCAGAAACCACGAGCGGTTTCTCGTATTTTAAGTGTGGTATGAATTTTAATATCAACAATTAAAAAGAGAAATGAAGAACATATATTTAAACCACCTTTCCCCTTTGACCTTCTTTCAAACAAGAAATGCCTCAAAATATATTAAAAAATATTTTATTCTTGGGTCATTAACAATAAAATTCTAATTTGTCATAACATCAACATTATGTGAGTAACATTTTATTGCTCATAAACAAATTGTTAAACAACATGCAAAAATAACAATATTGTAAACTATTAATTCGAAGGAGATTAGTTAGTATACAGTGAATTCATCCAATATAAAAGAAAACAATACAATAATTTTTTATTTAAACGTAAATAGAATGGAGTAATATCTCGGAAGCGAGTCATAGCAAGCATTTATAATACTTATGTCTGATATACTGGTGTGGAAAAAACCTTGTTCTCATTGCGAAATCCTAACATCTAACAAGAATTATGAAAAAATTCATTTTGCGAAGTCCGTTTAAAATAAATATAAATGGACCCAGGAGGAAATTTAACTCACATTCTCAAATTTAATTTTAATTTAACTCAAATCGCTCTAAGACTCTTGCCCTGATTTAGAATATATTTTTGAATAAGCTTTTTACTTCACTATAGTGTTTTTACACTTATATAAGGATTTTACACTAGAAGGTCTCTATGTCACCTCATTTTCAGATAACTTGGAGAGAAGCAGAGAATCAAGTAGAGACCCTATGGTATTTAAGTGGCTATGGAGTTTACTATAAAATGATGAAGGAATCTGGTTCGGTCTTAACAACATATGAGTACACTAAGGTCATAAGTATGGAGCATTGAGAATTTTACATAGGATTTTGGATTGTAAGGATTGGATACGAGATGTTTAATAAAGGTCCAAAACTCAACCCCTTTTAAAAGATCTAAGTATTGTCATGTAAGTGATTCTTTTGAGATTTATTGAAAGATTTGAAGGTTTTTTTCTAGTAGTGCTTGGAAAAGTCGAAAACTTCGAGCAGTTTCCTGTCGTTTTAGTCATCGATTCCAAGATAGACGTTGATGGAGTCCTAGGTAACGGATCTGCCCTACAGGGATCATTGGAATATCATTAAAGGCTACTGCAGGACAGGAAGCCGTAGATTAACGACGAAGGGTGAAGGGTATTTGGTGATATTTGTATCTATTTCAGTTCTTCAAGTTCGACACCATTCATACAGATTTGTAATATTAGATAGGAGAGTCTACGATGAAATACAGGGGTAATTATTTACTAAGAACACACATGTTTTTTAGCGTTCGTGGTGAGGATTGGTGGTGGAATGAGTCATGGTGTGAGCTTTATAAACCGTGTGGAGATTTATGTCTTTTAAAGTGATAAAAAATATATATAAATAAATAATAACAAATAATGTTTTAATAAAAAAAATAAGTAATAAATTGGTTGTTAGGCCATTTTTAAAAATTAAGAAAATTTACAAGTTGTTTCCTTGAAACATTGAAAAACCAATTATTGTTATATTATAGCTCAATCAGTCTATTAATGATGCTTTTTTTTGTTTTAGTGCACTCACCTAATTTTGCGATTATAATTTAAATATTCATCTTTGAATAAAAGCTCCAATCTTTAAAATCGCGTAATTCCAATTTTTTATCTCTATCCCAATCAGAGCTAGTTATAGACAAAATGTACGATTTTAAAAAACCAAAAAAAACAAGATTTTTAAAAATTCATAAAAATGTTTATGTTTTTTTATATTACAATTAATATCATTTGTGATTATACAACCAACATAATATGCTATGGAGATGTAGATAGTTAGGGAAGGCAGTCATAGATACTCAGCAGATCAAAATATAATTATTTTATTTTAATTGTTACAGCCAACGTTTCGACACTTGTGGCTGTAACACCCTCCTTTCCTCATGTCGACTGCCAATTCCTGGTCTTCAGTTTGTTTGTTTACCATCACCTAAACCCCCGATGAAGACTTGCAATGCAAGTCGAAACGTTGGCTGTAACAATTAAAGTAAAATAACAATTTTATTTTGATCTGCTGAGTGTCTAAGACTGCCTTCCCTAACTATCTGCATCTCCTATACTTCACAGTCAACTATACCTTATGAAGAAGAATAATTTGTTATGTGATAAAAAATAATATTGCTTTCCATTTTATACTTTTTCTGCTAGAAAAAAGAGTTAAAAATGTTTTTAAAAAAATTGTTTTTCAAGTCTTGAGATACAAGGAAAACAACCTGGAAAGTTTCATATTTTTTTAAATATGGTTAAGCTATCATCCCATGATAACTTTAAATGGAACGGGATGAAAACCCTTAGGATATAGATAATAAAAAGAATCTACAAAAAAATAAAATAAAATAAAATAATAAATAAATAAAAGCATTTGATTATTGTTTTGAATGAAATGTTATTTTACTGAACAAGCAATCAAAGCCCTTTTCTGTTTAAAAACTGAAGTTAAAAAAGAATGAGAATCAATTTTAAATTTAAATAAATTAAAATGAAATTAGTTTTCCTCTGATCTGCAGGTCTTCTTTGTACAATTAATGGCGAGGAGTGAGGAGATGTACTGCTAGAATGGGCTGCCGCTCAGATTTGAATGAGGGGTGAAGCGTGCTGGTGACAGCTACAGATTGTACCCGTTTCTAGACCTTTTATATAGTCCCATCAGCAGCCGTACCTATGGTCATCACATCCATCGTATCTAGATGGAGTATTTATGTAATTATGTAGAGTAATTAGCATGTTAATTGACGATTATGTTATTTATAATTACCTTTAATAGCAATAAATATTAATGCAGTACAAAAAGCTCTCCATTGTAAAACTCTCTCAAGAAAGGCAAAACTGTTGATCTATAAATCTATAATAAGACCAATAGTGATGTATGGCAGTGAGACGTGGACTCTCACTAAAGATGCCGGAAGAGCACTGCTGGTCTGGGAGAGAGAGAATATTAAGAAGGATCTTTGGTGCTGTGAGAGAGGAGCACAGGTGGCGGATAAGAAGCAACGCCGAGATCGCACTATTGTTTGGTGAGCCTGATATACTCTGTGCTATCAAGAAGGGCAGGCTTAGATGGTTGGGAAAGAATGGAGCCCAACAGGCTGCCAAAAATAATGTTTAATGGTACACCAGGTGGAAAGAGGAAGATGACCTGGAGGAGGATTTACGGAGGCTGGGGATACGGAATTAGAGGAGCCTGGCGAGGGACCGAGAGGAGTGGAGAAGGATGGTGGCAGAAGCCCAGGACCTGCAAGGACTGTAGCCCCCAAGAACAAACAAACAAAATAGCAATAAAACATAGATCTTATTTAACCACTAATTTCCGAATCAAATGTTTATATGGATATATGTTTTGACCAGTGGTATATACTTTTTTCATTAACGGTCTTGTAACGTTTCTGTACCCCTAGGTCCTAACCGAAAGTTTAAGGGCCATATAGGTTTGAATAAAAATAAAGTCAAGTTAGCTCTCTCAGTCGATTCGAAAATTTGACGAAAGTATCATGTTTAGAAATTCATGGAAAATATTTTCTGTTATGTAACATTTGTCGCTATGACCAACCGTGTAGGAGCTATTTCGGTTGAAATAGAAAAAAGACACGTTCGAAACCCGTATTTTCTCTCAACTTTATTTCAAATAATCATTAATTGTCAGTTTAGTTAAATTATTATTAATTATTAATTAAATTATTAAATTATTATTAATTATTAATTAAATTATTAAATTATTATTAATTATTAATTAAATTATTAAATTATTATTAATTATTAAGTAATTTCATAAGAGAAACTTCCCGTCGTAACAGACTACTTCAACATTTACTATACAAACGTTCGAAGCTTAAAATTAATTACAAAAGACTCATACATAACTGTGATTAGAACTATCTGGACGTAAGGAGTTGAGCTTAAGGGCTTATCCATAAAACTGTGCGGTAAAGGAAGTTTACACAATTGTGTAATTTTCTTGTCTATGTATCAGTATGTAAATCAAAGAGTTAAAGGAACACATAAGAGCATACAATAATAAACCCCAAAACTCCAATTTCGCTATCCATCTAAATGAAAATAACCATAAATTTTATAAAGACTCGGGAGTAAAAATACTACATCAAGTAGAAAATAGCCTAATTAAATATTTATGAATCATCTCTCTCTCTCTCTCTCTCTCTATATATATATATATATATATATATATATATATATATATATATATATATGTTTAGTAAGGTTCTTGAGGTTCAGTCATAAAATAAAAAAATCAACTATTTTGGCGACGTTTCGAGACTATATTGTTCTCATAATCATGCCCTACAGTGAAAAAAAACAGGTTACAATAAAAATTATATAAGTTATACAAGTTATTTCAAAACAAAAAGTTAGCTACAGTACAGGTAGGTATATAACAACATGTGTAGGGTAATACAGATATATATAACTACAGAATATAGAGGAGTTTACCAAAACCAAAGATACGGATAACTTAGAGTTACAGTCTAATATTGTTTATGAAATTCCGTGTGAAGATAGTTGTGGCAAGTCTTATTTTGGTACATCGGAACAATATCTTAAACGACGAGTGTATCAACATAAATACAGTTGCATGTCTGTAAATAAAAACCCGAACAAACCTGACCAAACAGCTCTCACCACACATTACAGGCAAACAAAACATACTTTTAAATTTGATTTACCCAAAATTATTCACCATGAACAAAATAATTTTAAAAGAAATATTAAAGAAATGATAACCATAGAAAAATTTAAAAACCGCGCAATAAACAAAAAATCAGACGTTTTAAATCTTAAACCTGTTATTCCAACTTAATACATTCAGACCAATAATATACATTTACATTTATATACATCATACTAACCATTCTTCCATTTATTAGTATATTACACTGAAATATTTTTGTACCTGCATCTTCGGGAATACCCACACAGTCCTTTTAACTTAATTTTTAAGAAATAGGGTTTTCCCCACTAACCCTTGTAAACTGTCTGTTTAAACTCACTCCCCTAGGTTAGTTGTGTACTAGAATTATTAGTTTATTCATATCCACCAGTAACATAGTAAGTAGCTTCATACCCCTCTATATTCTGTAATTATATATATCTGTATTACCCTACACATGTTGTTATATACCTACCTGTACTGTAGCTAACTTTATGTTTTGAAATAACTTGTATAACTTATATAATTTAACTGTTCTTTTCACTGTAGGGCGTGATTATGAGAACAATATAGTCTCGAAACGTCGCCAAAATAGTTGATTTTTTATTTTATGACTGAACCTCAAGAACCTTACTAAACATTTAATAGTAACAGCCAAGAAATTTATCCATATATATATAGATATATATATATATATATATATATATATATATATATATATTTTTTTTATTTTTGAAGAGAAAAGATTTGACCCCAGTTGGGATTCGAACCCAAGTCTCCACCTCTCTAGCGTGGCGCCTTATCCACTAGGCCACCGGGCTCGTATCCGAACCAGGGAAATCATTTCTCTTCACTGATCTATACCCCCGGGCACTCGCAATTGCGATGTACAATTCGGGGATGAATGTTCAAATTGAACATTACTTTAATTAGATCTATTGACGAGCTGTCATATATATATATATATATATATATATATATATATATATATATATATATATATTAAATTATGAAGTGGTTCTTGTTTAATAAATATTTTTTAAATATATTTTTTATTTTTGAAGAGAAAAGATTTGACCCCAGTTGGGATTCGAACCCAAGTCTCCACCTCTCTAGCGTGGCGCCTTATCCACTAGGCCACCGGGCTCGTATCCGAGGGCACTCGCAATTGCGATGTACAATTCGGGGATGAATGTTCAAATTGAACATTACTTTAATTAGATCTATTGACGAGCTGTCATATATATATATATATATATATATATATATATATATATATATATATATATTAAATTATGAAGTGGTTCTTGTTTAATAAATATTTTTTAAATATATTTTTTATTTTTGAAGAGAAAAGATTTGACCCCAGTTGGGATTCGAATCCAAGTCTCCACCTCTCTAGCGTGGCGCCTTATCCACTAGGCCACCGGGCTCGTATCCGAACCAGGGAAATGTTTTCTCTTCACTGATCTATACCCCCGGGCACTCGCAATTGCGATGTACAATTCGGGGATGAATGTTCAAATTGAACATTACTTTAATTAGATCTATTGACGAGCTGTCATATATATATATATATATATTAAATTATGAAGTGGTTCTTGTTTAATAAATATTTTTTAAATATATTTTTTATTTTTGAAGAGAAAAGATTTGACCCCAGTTGGGATTCGAACCCAAGTCTCCACCTCTCTAGCGTGGCGCCTTATCCACTAGGCCACCGGGCTCGTATCCGAACCAGGGAAATGTTTTCTCTTCACTGATCTATACCCCCGGGCACTCGCAATTGCGATGTACAATTCGGGGATGAATGTTCAAATTGAACATTACTTTAATTAGATCTATTGACGAGCTGTCATATATATATATATTAAATTATGAAGTGGTTCTTGTTTGTACATCGCAATTGCGTAATATTTTTTTATGAGTTTAAACTAGGTCGTTAGGCAGCTGGATTGCTTATGACAATCAGCGTCGGTCAGGGCAGTGGTTAGACATCAACGAAAGCCCAGGACAAATGCCAAAACCAAATTTGCACCCAAAAAAATTGATGGTTACAGTATGGTAGTCCATGGCTGGAATCATACATTATTCCTTTTTGCCTAGAGGTGAGACCATTACCTCTACAACCTACTGCAATGAAATTGGCCAAATGCACGAAAAATTATTGAAAAAACAACCTGGATTGGTAAATCGGAAGGGCCCTATACTCCTACACGACAACGCTAGACCCCACGTTTCAAAACTTACCATGCATAAATTGAAAGAGCTGGGGTACGAAGTTCTTCCGCACCCACCATATTCTCCCGACTTGTCTCCAACAAATTATCACCTTTTCAGGAATTTAGACAACTTCTGCAGAGGAAAAATTTTTTGCAAATGATGCTGAAATCAAAAGTGCGTTTTCAGATTTTGTTTCACTTCAAAGCTCAGAGTTTTTCAAATCCGGGATAAAAAAGTTGTCACGTTGGAAAAAAAATGTGTAGAAAAAGAAGGTAAATACTTCGAATAAAATTATATTGTTTTCATATTGTATTTTTACTAAAATCCCTTTACCTTGAAAACGGACATTTCATGTGAAACAACCCAATATCATTCGATACAATTCCCCGATACAATTCGAAAGGATTCCCTCACAATCCAAAATTCCTCATGGTTGCTAATAATGTCATGAACAATCTAATC
This sequence comes from Euschistus heros, assembly GCA_003667255.2. Taxonomy (NCBI): domain Eukaryota; kingdom Metazoa; phylum Arthropoda; class Insecta; order Hemiptera; family Pentatomidae; genus Euschistus; species Euschistus heros. The sequence goes on along the minus strand of RCWM02000410.1, from coordinate 974,308 downwards.
TACAAGGTATCATATGTTGCTGATTTAGCCCAAACCAGATCCTTAGATTGTAAACCCCGTACCTACTCTAATGCACTAGTCTACCAACTTACTCCTCACTCGATTCTCGATAACCCTTCAAGATGTCTGAAAAGAAGATGGCAAACAGGCCATCTAATTATAAATTTTATTGAAGTTTTAATAATGAGTAGTTTATTACAAGTGATTGACATGTCAATGTATTTTAATCATATTCCATTCATTAAAATATACTTTTCCTAAATTTAAATAAATTATTCATAATTATTTTAGGTATTACGATATTTCAATATTTCAGCTGATGAATTCCTAGTGGAAGAGTGTTGGTAAATGGAAAGGAATCGGTTCAAATTCACTTTTATTCACTTAAGATGCATTGCCAGTTACACCCTCTTTAGGAAAGATCAGATGAACTAATCGACCAATCGTAGCCCTAGGCAGAAACCGATGAAGCTTTTTATTAGGAGTAGCAGAAGAGGAGATGGGACAGAACAAGGTTTAGAGACTATAAAAGGGCTATAGAGAGCAATAAAAGCCTAGAGCAGGCTACGTGAGAGCAGAGCACTAGCGTTCTCCTCTACTACCCCCCCCTCCAACCTATACAGTATACATAGCACGCTGTTTTAGTTGTGTTTTTTCCTCTTTTTCCTCCACTCTTCCTTGATTTATATGTAAATAAAGGCCTTAAAGCAATGGTCAATTCAGGATAATGGGAAAGTGGATTCCATTGTCTTCATCTAAATGATGATCCATCTAGGGAGTTGAGGGTTCTCTTTTTTTCCTAAAATAGATTTTTTTTTTTTTTTTTTTTCAACTATTTATCAATCTATACTATTATATAAAAATACAAGCCATTTTTTGTTTGTGATCACTAACCTCTGAGAGATGTTTTCATCAAACAAAAAAAATATATAAATCGATATGCATTATTATCCTACATTCCTATTTTCCTATGTGTATATTAATCTAAATCATTAATTACTTTTTTTATCACCAATTTTTTTTTTTTTTTGAAAAGCAATTCAACTGTCCAAAAGTCTGAACATGATACTATATTCAGATCTGCCAGGATCTAACGATTTTTGACAGCTGAAGGACATGACTTACGTTAGTTTTTATCATTATGAAAATTGATTTAATTTTTGAATGGGCACTGTCTATTTCCGTTTAGTCTTCTTCACATGACGCGAAAGAATCCTATTTAGGAATCGTTCTTTTAAAAATCATAAAAATATTTTCATTTTTTAATTCTTTGGATTTTGGCCCTTTCGGTCATTGTCTGACACACTTTTTGGGAAGTTGGAGTTTCTCGACCCTATCAATCCCTTCTCGTATTAGGTTTTAATAATTTGGTACAATATAGAACCATAGCAATGAGGGTATACAGGGTGAGTATCTCTTAGTGTAAAAAAAAAATTAAAAAAAAAAAATGGGTGAAACTAGATCGAAAATGTAGCAAAATGCCGCAGATCTCACCTTTCTATTCCAATCCGTTGCAGATATACGATAAATCAAATACTTTTTTGAGGAAACCACGTTTTTTTCCATAAAAGCTGTAATATCTCCATTTTGTTTAAATATTTTTCAAATTTTGACCATATTTCCGGATTTAGCATTAAATTTTATATAACAGCAGACTACCTGTAACCTTGAATTTTACAAACTTGGTATCTAAAGAACAGCTTGATCTTCATCTTCTTTGGGGCAGTCACAATGTCATATATTAGTTCAACGCTCACCGTTTTTCAAAAAAACTATCCACAAAACGTCAAATCTTACAAAAACATGAAAATTTAACCAGCTTTCGAATTATATGTTAAACGTAATGATTTTGTTTTAATTTCATGGAGAAATTCACTTTTGAACCCGAAAAAATATGGTGTTCTAATTTGGCATATAAATCAGTTACTTGAGCAAATAAAACATTATGACAATCCCTTAATGAAAATGTGCATTTTAAACATAATAAACTCTTCATTGGAATAAAAAGGCAAAGAAAAAAATTATTTTTTAATAGAAAATAAAGGAAACCTTTCAATAAAGCGACACCAAATCAAAGGATCTTATGTTATTACATTTATCTATTTATTATTTTTATTTAGGATATATTTTATTAGATATTCAATGTAATTCCAAGGTAACGTATTGGAATAGAAAGGTGAGGTGCGTTATTTTGCTACATTTTTGATCTAGTTTCACCCAATTTTTTTTTTTTACACTAAGAGATACTCACCCTGAATATATGTTATATTACTTAAATAATATTCAGTATGTAAATGTAGCATATATTTTAAATAATAAATGGTAGTTTGCTAGTTTATTATTTACTTAAATTTTTTTTTAAAAACATATATTTTGTCATACACAGTTAAATAAGAATTTTTGTTAGCATAAGAAAACCGATATTTATTAATAGACTTCCTATAGGAAGATTTAAGTAGTATTAAATCTGAGATTTAAAAGAGAGACGTGAACATTAAAGAAGGGTTGAATTTATAAACAAGTGTGAAAATGAACCTTTACATACAATGAAAACCTAAGAAAAACAAAAGATGATAACTTTTGAAAATCAACTAACGACGAACAGACAGCCATAATTGTCCGTTTTAAAAAATTTTGATAAGCTCTCGGACAAATTATAACATGGAAATGCACTAAGAAAAAGAGGGTCGTGATGTTACGAGGTATAAATAAACAGGGGACGGGTAGTAGAAGATTGCTGGCAGGTGTTTGTATCTGCCTCGTTCGACAGAGCTCCCAATGTATCAGCTGTCGTCAGCATTATCAGTGTTTGACGGAACACCACCTACTTCCTTTTCTTATCCAGCCCGATATTTCTCGTAGCACCAGCCAAATCTGGCAGAAAACTTCCTTAGATCATTGGCTAATCTGGCACGCGCCGTTATTCCAGAAAAGGACAATTTCGTTTAAAGTTGAAATATTTTACTATTTATGGATCGATGAATTCCGTACTACTTCCATGGGAATTTTTTTATTCGAGAGCTATTTTTTATCATCAGTTCTAAGAACATAAATAAAATTAAAACCACCAGCACTTTGCTACACACATTATTAGAATAACATAAATAGAACATGCAATAATAAAACGCAGAATTCCAACTTCGCTACCCATTTAAATGAAAATAACCGTAAATTTGACGAATATTTGGGAGCGAAACTAATGCATCACGTTGAAAACATTTAATATTTACAAAACATTAGAAATAATGAGATCTTTCAAAATCAATCCAGATTTTTGTTTAAATAGCCAAATAAATATTTCCATTAGTCCCATTTTAAATTTGTTTCCAGGAAGAAAAAAAAAACCGTCCAGTCATAAAGAAATACTAAAGGACTACCCAACCACCTTACTAATCAAATTGTATTTACTTAACAACTTAACTCCCCCTTTCGCCTTTTTACACTCAATCTGATCTAGATCCAGATATCTTATAGAAGCCATTTCACTTAGCCTCTTTAGGTGAGTATGAAATGGTATGATTGTTTGTCTCATTTAATATTTTTATACCTTTTACCGCTGCGCAGTGTGGGGTCACAATTTGTAAAGTCTGGATCAGATGCCCCGTTCTTGGGCCAACTGTCTTCTCTTACTCCAGTCCATATCCCGGCTCCTCATTGCCTTTTTACCACTCTCCTCCCAAGAAAAGCGTGGTCTTCCTCTTGGCCTTCTTCCCTCCACACGAGTTTCGTACGTCTTCCTTGCAGTTCGTTCTTGGTCCATCCTAAGGAGGTGACTGAACTAATTTGTGCTCCTCTAGCAGTAGTCTCAGCCGGCTTAACTTTGGTACTAGTCTGTACGGGTCTGTTGCGTATCCTATCTCGTCGTGTCCTTCCTTCCACTTTACGTAGATAACGCATTTCTATGGATTGGATCCGACACTTGTGTTTCGAAGAGAGGGTCCACGTTTCGGAATAGTAGGAAACAATAGGGAGGAACGTTGAAAAAATTTTAAATTTGTTAGTCATTTAACTTTTACCCAGAAATATAATAAATATAGCCTGAGTAGCAGAGTGCTGATTGAAATTTTTGAATGTTTATAGAACTGATGATGAATGATCAACATTCGAAATACGTCTTCCAATAAAATTTTTAAAAAATAATGAAAAGAAAAATGGAATTAATCAGTAGACTGAAATGCTCTCTTTAAGTATTTAGGGGTATATACAGGATGACTAGAAAATAGATGCGGAGCCGGTAGGGGGAGATATCACAGGCTAATCTGAGAGGATTTTACTATAAGAACTACTGTCCGAAAATTAGCCTTTTTCGAGTTATACTAATTTTAAAGAATTTATAAAATTAACGTCCTTCATACGTTAAACAAGTTCATAAACTTTAAAAAAAAAATATTGTGTGGGGTCGCTTGAAAACTTTAGTATCTGATCAAAATCCTGTACCCACAATAGAAGACCTCAGAAACATTACAATACATGCAGCACAAGAAATTCAAGCCTCTCTTAGGAATTCGGCGGTAGTAAAATCAGCTGTAATAAGAAGAGCACGTATGTGTATTAGAAATAGAGCGCCACATTGAAAATGTATCATAAAAATAAAAAAAATGTGGTTTCAAACAAATTATCCTATATTAAAGTATGATTTTGTGTTTGTGGTATTTTTATAGCTTTTTCTTTCCTCCTCTTTCATAGTCACATTTTTGCCAATTCCTAACCGATTTGTGATTTTAATACCTGATTTGAAAGATTGAGAAACTTAAATGTTTTCTAATTATTTTGTACGAAAAATTTGTTGGTGATTTTTTCTAATGAATTAAAGTTTTTGATATAAGATTTTTTTAAAAAAAACTTTAACTACTTTGAGAGACTAAAGCGACAAGAAACTGCTCGTCGTTACAGACTACTTCAACATTTACTAGACAAACGATCAAACCTCCCAATTCATTACGAAAGACTTATTTACATGACTGTTATTAGACCTATTTGGACGTTCGGAGTTGAGCTTTGGGGCTATACTAAACCATCCAATTCATCTCGTATCCAATCCTTACAATCCAAAATCCTTCGAAAAATCCTAAATGCCCCTTACTTTGTCACCAATAAGCTTATCCATAATGACCATAATGTTCCATATGTTTCTGATTTAGCCCAAACCTAAATACCTATCCTTCCATAGTAATTGGAATCCCCCATCCCTGATAATCCTGTCGTCTGAAAAGAAGATGGCCTAGAGACCTTTTAGTGTAGATTTTATTGAAGTGCTACTAGTGAATAGTTCTTTACAAGTTATTACATGTCATAGTAATCGTTATCAGCTAATTTACTTGATTTACATATTTGTATAGTTGTAAAATTCAATAAATTTATATATATATATATATATATATATATATATATATATATATATATATATATATATATATATATATAAAACGTTATAGATATTTGTCTTATGAAAAAAAAATTGATAAAAAAAAAAAAAAAATGTAAAATATAAAGTTGGACTTGACAGTCAGAAGAGAAAAATTACTGATTTAATGGCTCATTTTTACATATACGGTATTACTGTGATGTTAATCAGGTTATGTTTTTTTCTCTGCACTTCACCTAATAAAATGGATCAACCCAAAATAAGGACCAGAAAATAAATCCTTTAGGATTTTTCCATTTATTAAGAAAATATTGCTTGCATCTACTACTATTTAATTATATTCTCTTTGACTTTTCAACTAGGTTAGGTACAAATCTCAAATTCTATTCCGAAGGTTCATTTTCTCTTGTCTTTTATTTATGTTATAATACCTTTCTTTTTTCAAAACAATTTATTTATTTTTTTTTTTTTTTAGTTATTGTTTATTTTGGGCATGCTCCTGCAATTAAGCTATTTCGTTTCCGACCGGACAAGGCTCTTGTTAATCAGTATTCCGGGAGACAGGCCGCTTTGTTTCGAGTGGGAAGGAGTAGCGCCGTAACGAGGGTCACCTTTCAGGCGGTGTGTGGGGGCTGAATGGGGAAGGGTCGGTGAAGAACTAAGGACTACTTACTAGCCCCAAGTAGGGCCTCAACGAGCCTATTCACCCATCCCAAGCCTAATTAACTTTTTAAAAGGTCAGCCCCGGGCCCCCCTTCGCATAAAATTATCAATCTACCCGAACTTCTTGATCACCGTTTTACTTTTCCACCATTCGGCAATGAAGCGCTTAGAAATGAACTTGGTGAGTGTGAAACTAAATAGGGATGAACGTTACGTAAATAATTGAAATATATTTCAAAAAAAAATTTTGAAAATGTAGTTTTGTCCACTGCATCCTTGAAATGTGATTTCTTCTCCGATAATCCATTTCTACGGCTTGTAGCTTCTTCGCATCTCTAATCCCAACCACTCACACTCCCGATCCATAAAGGTTTACACCTTTAATGAAGGAGTGGAAAATTAATTTCTTGGTTTCTGAAACGTTTGGGCTCCACATTACGAAGTTTACCATGCCGATCACCTTCCTTCCTTTGAAGAGCTTTCCTTATTATCACTTCCAAGCGTTCCCTTTTTATATATACAGCGTGATCGTTATAGCTTGAGTGATTCTTAGTTGTTTTTTTTTAAAGTCAAATGTCGTTTGGTTGTATCATTTACTTATTAAACATATTTTTTTTCTATTACATTCGAAGAACATAAACTCAGAATAACTAGAATAGTATTACTAAACTATGATAAAAATCAATATTAGTATTAATATAATATTAATATTGGTATTAACATAAAAATAAAATAAATAACCACTTTAAAAAATAACAAATAATTAAAGGATTGGCGAACCTGAAGATTCGATGCTGAATTTTCCCTATACATTTACAGTATAAAGCTCCCACAGTTCCATATTGTGGAGCCTTTTTAATCTTCCCGTATGTTTATTCTTTTATAAACGTTATTTTTAAATACTTTAAGACGTTGTTCTTCTTTTGTAAACACCACGCATCGTATGCATTGCGAAACTGTTGGTACTATAGTAGTCTTATATACCCTTTTTTTTTTTAATTACTGGAGAGTAGTTTTGCGACTAAGAAATAACAAGTATTTCCGGCTTTCAATCTAGCCTTTATTTTCTCATGAATTTCATTTTTTTTTTCTTTCATTAAATCTTTCCAATCCAAAGTCCTCCGAACAATTGCTAATGCACCATATTATGTTACCAATAAAACCCTACATAATGACCTATAAATACCCTTTGTTCTTGAACTCATTCCTTCAAAATTCTTGAAATTTCATCAAAATCTATTCAATCATCCCAATCCTCTAGCCCAATCCCTATCCAGTCTTAACCATCCCTATAACCGTCCCAGAAGAATGAAACGGCAGTAGCTCCGAGACCTTTTGTAATATAATGCTATGCTGGAGTCCCGGCACTGACCAGCTTCACCACTCATGCCCTGAGCATATGTGGCTATAGCGCTCCAACTCAGCCTCCACTGAACATTACCAGTGATACAGCTGAGGGAGAAGAGCTGGGATCTCTTCGGGTCTGGCGTTGACTCCCAATAAGTGGGGAAATAGGCTCGATTCGGGGTTCCCCAGGCTGAGTGTGTCTGTATTGTACATATAGTATGAATATATCTTAATTTTTAATTTTATTTATTTTTTTTTTTTTTGTTGATTTTTATTATTGCATTTTATTTTTTGATTGTCAGTAACTATTAGCTTTATTTTTATTATGATTATTTATTTTATTTTATCTCTTATTATTATTAATTGTGTATGCATGAGAACTTGTAAATATGGTACGAATGAATTAATCATTAGCAATGTTACTTATTGCTCTTAACTGAGGCAGATTGTATAAATACTTCAATAAAAGTTAAAAAAAAAAAAAAAAAAAAAAAAAAGATATTACATGCTAGATATAAAAAGTGCTCTACGTGCTCAAATTTATTCCCGGAAATATTTATAACATCGAAATTATCATCATTTCTACTACTAAACATATATTACATTTTATTGGTATTCATTACTGTACTTATTTCGTTACAAGCTGTTATAAGCGTTTTTGGGTTTTATTTAACAGAGTTTTAATTTTCACCCAACAGTAATTAATCATCAGGATAACTAAGAACCTGTATTTCATCACCAATTTTTAGTCCTTTTCCTGTGAGAATTATCTTCCTAATGACGCAAAATGTATTATTATATTCTTTTTTTTTTTTTTTTTTTTTTTTTTTTCAGTGATCTCACTCAATTTATTCATATCAGATTCTTGTGTTCTGTTGAAATGATTTCTAAAATAAATTTTCGTGATTTAAATAACCTCAGTAGCAATACTAAACTAATAAAACATTTCGGCAGGTAATTTATTTGCACGTTTATGTGAAGATTAACTATAATCGAAATATTTCATATGAGAAAACAATCAGAATTAAACAGAAAATTTGCAAAGCCAAGATTGATTCCCCATGCTTAGAGTGAAGATAGACAACATAGATTAAAGCGGAAAACAATGGGGCTCTAAGGGAAGACCAGAGCTGAGGAAGACAAGACGGCTGGCTGTGGAGAAGCCGGACTTGACAAGGATGGATTCCAGTCAGGAGTAATTACAGCAAGCCTTGCCAACCAGTCGGCCTAATAAATTTCCGAGGAAACTCCTCTTTTATTAACTTGGAGGAACACATATGTTATAAGCCGAACCTCCATACATCAACCCCTTCGGCTTTAACAAGCGGTCACTGCGGCCGATTGGACATTAAGGAGGGGGGAGTCTTTGGGGTTGTCAAAGAAGTAAAGGATGGATGTTACAATTAAACGCGTTTACCTTACGCTTACAGGAAAATTCAAATACCATGCCTAAATCCTAGCGATCAAAGGGACAAAAAATTTTGAATGAATTCTACTATTAAAGTCTATTATACTAGCATCACCTGCCGCGGCTTAGCTGTCTTTCATAAGCAAAAATAATTTTAACTAATAATTAAGCAGTTGCGCATTATTTCTTCAATGATATTTCGACACTTAGCAGTAATTTCTAAGTTGGTATCATTATACAGATTAGGTAGTAAAAGTTCACGTAACAACATAATTTGACACATAAAGTGGAGCGTCAAAAATCCGATCTAATTGGGACCATAGGTAGTTCGGATAACCGATATGTAAGGATTTGCGAACAAAATTAAAAAATGCTGCTTAGACCCATAATTAAAAATACATTTCTGGAATACAGCACAGGAAATAAAAACAATAGTTTATATGTACTTGCGTACGCATATTATGCACATTACTGCAGTTGGTTTCTTGAAGAAATATGTAGAGTACATGCAATGGAAACGAACAGAGAACCGAATAGTTACAGTACACAAAAAGAAACATTCTGAACCTAACTGTACAAAATCACTTGCGTACATGTATCCATTACATTAAAAAAGTCGCTAATTTTTAGTTCCGTTTGCTTCGATACTCGTTTTCTGCCAGCCAAGTCCTTCATTCGCTTAAGTAGCAAGAGCTGAACTTGACTGTATTCTAGCTGTGTTTCGTAACAAGTCATCACTACCTCTAACATCGTAAAAGCTTCAGAATGTGAAGGGACTGAGTCGTCGTTTGCTGGTTCTTCATCAATGTCTCTGCCTTCATTTGTATTTTCTGACTCTTGAACTGAGGTTGCAATATCGTTATCTTCGATGATCACTTTAACTTTAATTCCGTACTTTAATAGCACGACGTCTGTTTGGCCCGCAAAATTATAAAACTCAGGAGGCGTTCGGATTTTTGACGTTCGAATTTTCGATGCTCAGCTGTACATTTCAATTTTCAAGTATGTATGATTCGGTAATCCGAATAGAGAGAGACTATTAAGAAACTTGAGGATAATTGACTGTATAATCAGTGCTTGCAACTTAAGGACCACGAATCATATTTTTACACACAATATCAAAAGACAAAGGAACGACACTTTGGTTTTGAAATCATTTTTATTGATTGAAGATGATAGGGTAAAAAATTGGTAAAGATTGGTTCAGGATTTTTCATGGTTAATGATCACAAAAGAAAAAATGGCTCGTCCTTTTATATAATAGTTAAGATTCTTTTATTCAGAACCCAACAGTTTAATAAATGTAATGACTTTTGATTGTAAAGAACACAGATAGCTTTTCGACAGAGCTGCCATCAAAATGTCAGCTTCATCGTATATCGAAAATCACATAGTTAACAAGCTTTATGCGAAAAACTAGAATAGTGCTTAATGGTAGATACATGCTGGTTTGCGAATTTTAATGTATAAATCAAATACACAGTAAGACATCACAATATGATTGCAAGATTTATTCGAAGTTATGGGTGAAATGTAGCTACGAGACCGAATCTAAGTTGGTGTATTGGAGACGAGACAGTTGGGAACCTTTGGAGCTGTCAGGGGAGGTAATTGGCGGCAGCAGCAAACTTCTCGCTGCTAAGCGAGGCCTAATCGCCCTCACCCACTCCCCCCCCCTCAAAGCCACAATATTATATGTTCTAATCAATGTCCTACTATAAATCATAACTCCAACGGTTCAACGGCTCCTAGCGAAGCAGGGAAATAATTTTACAAAAAATAATCCGCTAGTCAGCGATTCATAATCAGCAAGTCATTAATTTTCTTTCAGATTATGGTAATGTAATCAATGTATTATAATAATATAAACACAACAGAGGTAAAGGCTTTCTCTGGACTATCGTTCTAAAGCTTTGCATATTGATAATTGAATCGAACCGAAGAGACTTTACAATTGGAAGATATGGAATTGCAAATAGTTACTTAATGCCTTGCTGGTAGTGAAGGGTCGTTCCAACTTTCAAGCGGAATGAGATTTTACGTTCCGTTCCACTATTGGAACCAGTTCCAGTTTTCGTTCCTCGTCAATTTGACTAACCTACTACATATTGAGCAGTATTGTTCCATCCCTTGTGATTTCGGGCTCTTAATCTCCACCTTCTATCTATAATTAACAATTTTATAGGCACTAATAGGGCGTATAAAAAAAATGACCTTTTTATTAAATTCTATATTTCAAAAGTCTGTAAATAACTTAATGCTATTTATTATTTACCAATACTTAATAATCCCTTTAGAGCATTCTCTAAGCTTGTTTACTAACACTGGACTTCTTTAAAAAAAACCTCAGTTAGAAGGTGTCCTTGAAGACCGAAACTGCGCGGCGTTGGTTTGAAAAATTTAGAAGTGAAGATAAGACGTTGGAAAGGAAGAAGGGCTCCGGGCGGCCATTTATGGATATTAATGAGGTTCTGAAGGAAGCTGTTGAGTCAAATCCGTCCACAAGTACTCACAAACTTGCCAGGTGTGTCGAAAGATACTGTTAGTCACCATATTCTCTCCATAGGGAAGGTGAAAAAGACCTGTAGACCGGTCCCTCATGAACTTAATCCTCAACAATCAGCAGTCGAACCAAAGAAAAGTTTACAGAACTTCATGGGTTAGAACTCCTGCCCCATCCACCATATAGTCCAGACCTCGCACCTTCGGATCACTACTTGTTTCGATCCATGGCCATTTTTTTCAAGGGAAAAATTTGATAATTTTGCGGAAATTGAAAATGTCCAAGAGTTCTTTGACAGCCATCCCAAGGAATGGTATCAGCGTGGCATCGAGCAATTGGCTGGCAGATGGGTAATGAAGGTAGATAACAATGGACTTTGAGTATTAATTGTATTTTATATCAAAGAAATATAATTACAAATATTTGTTTAAGAAACGGTCATTTTTTTTATACACCTCATTATATTAGGATGGTTTAAATAGCTAAATATAGGTATAAACATGTATGCTTTTATAAAAAAACTTTTAATAGTCCTTCCATTTTTCCTCTTTAGGTGAGAATTAACATGTTTGATTCATTGTATTACATTTTTAAAATTTAATATATACAATAAGTGTGTCAAAGTGCTGATATTTTAGTATATTTTTAGATCTGCTGATAAATGTTTAATAATTGAAAATAGTCATGATGTAAAAAGATTCCAATTGAAGAAGTAAATATCGATCATACGTTCCTCAAGTAATTACATAATACATCAAATTTATTTAAAGTTGCTGCAGAAAAATAGGCAGTGAATCCATAATTCGCCCCGGTCTGGTTGCAAGAGGTGTTATATGAATTTCCATTAGGGTAAGTTAAAATTAATTTTCACATCTTGTCACGCCCATTTTTGAATAGGATTGGGAATATATTTTAATCCCTAGTAAGCTGTCAGGAGTTTTCGAAAAGTTACAATAAAGCCACCAACGGTTTGGATACTTTCTTCAATGACGATAAAATATATTCTCTTTCTCGGCATCATAATGTAAAAACATTTACATGGTCGGTCGATATTATAAATTAACAGTGAAAATCACTTAACGTGAGAGGAGTGTTGGTGACAAAACCTAGTATTCTCTGAATAACCCTATATGAAATAGATAATTTTTTTAATTTACTTGTCAAATAATACGCTTTACTATCAATCGACTCTAAAAATCAGACAACGACTCAATACTTAGTATGCTTACCGAAACCTATATACATCTAAGCATAAACTAATTTCGGGATAACAAGAAAGACACACATTCAGATACTCAGTCTCTCACGGATCTTGTTGGCAATTTTTTTGGAGGTTCCTGGTCAAAAAATATTAGACACGTATTTTGCAGTTCCGACCAATGGGCCCTAGAAGCCGAGAAAAAAAATAAAGGATTAAAATAATTAAAGAATCATTATAATTATAAAAATAATTAAAAGTATAAATAATCATAACACGTTCTTACCAGTACGCCAATAATAGAACATTGCTTAAAGACACACTATGCACTATATTTACATTTCATACAAAAGATTTTATGAAAAACTCCACGGACGCTACAACAAACATTACAAAAATGGAGACTATGGATAAGCTTGAGTCATTTCGAAGAATGCTGAAGAGGGAGTGGCTAATCCAGTAAATGCAAGACTGGATAAGGTACCGATGGGTGCTGAACTCCCACATTCTTTTGACAGTTTCATTGTCTTGGTTTGAGCTACAGATGTGAGTAGAAGAACCATAGAGGAGAAAAATATTGTCTGATTTAAACTTGGGGTCACTTTCCTGAGATTATTTCAACATTTCACTGTTATTACTGTTCCAGTATACTGTTAGTTTATCATTTCCTTCCATGTAAAATGTGGTCGATTTGGACTAGAAGAAGTTTTCGACAACATGCAAGACTTTTTCTTGATAATTAAAGGTTATATATATTGCCATAGGTAACCCATTTCTCATCGCCTGTTACAATTCTGTTTTATAAAGGCTTAATTTTCACCCAGAAGAATAAACTTCTGGCAATTGAAATGCAGTCTTCTTTATTCGTTTCACTGAGATTGTTAGGTTTCCAAACTCTTAACTTGCTGACTTTTCACAATTTTTCCAGGTGGTGGTTAACAGTTGATTGTGATGCATTCAAGTTTTCTGTTATATGTCTTGTCTATTGACATGGATTTGTCACTAAAAGGTTTTCGTCGAAGACGGAAGATCGTCCCACCTTCGGTTCGTTTTTAAATATCGTATCTCCAGAAGAATAAGAAAATAAACTTAATTTTGGGATAACTTGTCCCCTTAGAATAACATATCGCTCACAGGCTACAATAGTGACACAACTCAAAAAAATATTTTGGAGATAAGTGGGTTTACATTTTTCATTACTGAGGAAAAAGCATAGGAAATGCTTCAGTTTGCTTAAACGAAATAACCTCCAAGTTATATCTACTCTCAATCTTTCTCTCGTCTGGCAATTACAAATGATTAATAATTACATTACGAGTTATAAAATAAATGAGAAATCAGGGTAAAAAAGTATAACTTACGTATAGATTCTATTTTAAGATATTTCAGGACGGAATTTTATAAACCGATTTCTAACAGCTCGATCAGTTATTAGTCCTTCACCATATGCAATGCATATTTTTTCAATCGTCACTTTAGCACTATTGCATTTTTTAAATTCCCAAACCATTACGGGACGAATATGAACTTTTTTTACAACTCCATTGCAGTGACAAAAAAAAACAAAAACAGTTTAACGTGACGTGCATCACGCAAAACAGTTAACAAAAGATAACTGAATATATATAGTGGAAAAAAGATTGTCATGGTAACTTATAGCAGGTAGATACGAACTATAGGTTAGGCTTTGCTGCATCGGAAGTTACGACTCGATCTATTATTCCGCCCAATTTATCCAAAAAGCTGCAAGAATAAGAAAATATGCACAGCTACTTTGAAGAGAAGGTGAACATATTTCATGATACATTGAATATAAATGAAAAATAAAATACAAATTGAAATTTTTTGCCCATGGGAGTACAGGAACGAGGACAAAAGCTATTAGGGACAGAAAAAGGACCCTCGGAGGACAAATAGCCAGCCCGCGGCGCAAATCGAGTTGCCTGGATGCAAAACAGCCTTGATAGCTTCTCCAAAGGACCCTGTGGCAAAGGATGTACGACCAAAGGAACACATACAACATCCCCCGCATCTATAAAAGATAAAAGAGATCCTAGGGAATCCGACTAGGAAATGTTACAATTCCTCATCTTGACATCGCCGCATCGTTTCTTATTCTAAACGCAAATGGAGTGCAGCATTACGATAAACAGAGCCTCAACCATGTCATTTCAAATGTCCTGTCGGTTTTTTTTGGGCAATTAAACAATTCAATGAAGCAATTACTATACAATCACTTTATTCATTAAAATAATCTCCGGTACAAATAATTAATTTATCCAAGCGTGATGCAAGATCCCAAATAACGTTTTTAAAAAATAATTGAACTTTGTTTGTAAAAAACTGATTTAATTCCTACTCTAGGCTCTGCTGGGTATCAAAATATATCTGTTGGAGTTAAAAATCCAGAGATCTGAAATCGTGATAATCAGTGGGAGAAAGGCCGGGATTAAATGGTGGATGGGGCAATGATTCCCATCCAATTTCCATTTCTAGTCAAGTATGTGGCCGAACATTATCTTAAAGGAGTAAGGGCCCATTTCTGTTTACCAAATTCGGATCAAATTCGAAATTTAAACTGACAGCGGTATAATAGGACCCTATAGTAATAGTTTTCCCCCAACTTAGAAGCTCATATTGCACAATGCCTTTGCTTGTCCAGAAAACAGTCATCGATACCTTCTTCTGTTGAAGATCGAGTTTTGAAAATTGTGTTCATTCTTCATGAGCTGATAGCCATTGGTATGATCGCCGAATAATTTGGTACAATACCAAGTGATGAATCTGTCAAAAAATGCGTTATTTTTTAATCGAGAAGCTAAATATGAAGCTGTTGTCAGTCGGATAATCTTAGACTCTAATAACTTGTGAGAGACATATTTATCCAGTTTTCTATTTTTTTTTTTTTTTTTTTTTTTTTTTATGTAGGTATCTCCAGGCTAGTGAAATATTTAACTGCTTACCGATTTCTGGACATGTTCGTAGTGGATCCATTAATGGATTGGATAAATTAATTATCAAATTTCTTGTCCATTTGCAGCATGAGGTTGCCTTCAAGCCAAGTTTAAATTACATATAATAAAATTGACCGAATTTGAATTTCAACACTGGAAATAAAGGCAATCCCTTTTTAAAATACGGTAAACAATATTGTTTACATTGGAAAACGTCGATTAGAAAATAGAATCATAACAAAGGCGGTACAAACCAAATAAATCTTAATTAATAACAAAAAATACAGGGCTTTTGAACCGGCCTGGTATTTTATCTTGTAATGGCCAACGAATACAATTGTGAGTACAGAACAGATAGGCACTCATCAAACTTTTACTCCAGATGCAACTTCAATAAAACTTTTTCGAAATAAATAAAATTATTAATTCACAATACCAGCACAACGGTAAATACCAGGAATAAAAAAAATATATAAAAAATATATATTCACGGGTCGGAGAACTTTGGAGTAGAGATTTAACAAGCGCGTTAACAACGTTATAACAAGTCCTTAACAGTTAGTAACTGTCATAACTTTATGATTCTTGATAGTTAACTTCTTCTTTAAGAAGTATCTCCAAACACCGACCGAAGAGGAAGATAATCTAAAATTATTATTTACAGAAACACAAAATCGTTTTCTTTAAGTTTTTAATTCCTCAGATTTATTAACGAGTGCATATGAAACGTGTCAGGATTATTAAAAACAGTAATTTACAAAATAAAGCAATATTTAAAAAAAATAATAATATATTTGAGAAATTTTGAAATTGATATGATTTATCACAGTTTTGCATTAGAGAGAGCATACCTCTCAAGAATTCATTCAAAATCACATTGGTCCTATAGCTTGTTGAACGCAAAATGTAATGAACGCAAGGTTCATGTTAATGAACGCAAAGTTGCTTGAAAGCAACTACCCATTGGTAGCACTTATAAATGTTCTGTATCATAAAGTACTATATTAGCAGGTCCCGAGGCCATCATCTTTTTAGGCGCTTCGGAGGGTTATAGAGTGGGAAGCAAATTGTGATACAAATTGATTTGAATGATAATCAAGTTTGCTATGAAAGGATGGGTATCTGGTTTGGGCTAAGTCAGAGACATAAGAAATATTAAAATCTTTGTGAATAAGTTTTTTTGAGACAAAGTAGGGTACGAGATGAGTTGGATGGTTTAGTGTTGCCCTAAAGGCTAAGTATCGGATCTAATCAACAGGGATTAATATTTTTGTCCACGCCTTAAAAAAACAAAACAAATTGGATGGAATTTTTGTTTGTCGGTTTATTTTAATATATTTCATTTTCATATAATATCATACGGTGCTTACGTGTTGAGTACTTTGAATTTAGACAATGCTTTGCATTTAGTGAAATGTTAATGATTTTTTTTATCTTCTATTCACCAGCTAAATCTCCACCTACCGTTACGTAGTATAAAAAAGAACAATTAATGAATTCAAATGGAGAAATTTGGGAACCATTTCGGAGACCTACTTCACTCATTAAAAATTGCTATTTGCTGGATAGGCTCGGCTGAGTTATTAAAGATTTTTTTATTATTGATTTGTATATACAAGTACTTTAATCAAATGTTTAGCATTAAAAATTACAAAAAAAGTATATGTGTTTGTAATTATCGCAGTGTAATTTTAGTTTTAATACATAACTTATTAAATACATAAGTATGAAAAAAATTCTAAAACCTACTGAGCTTAGTCATTCATTATTTGGTGAAGGAAGCAGAAAACCTAAAAATGAATACTGGACGACCAGAAAACTTTATTTTGAAATGGAATATATATAGGAACAGTGACAGTCAAAAATTCCACGCCATCGATTTTTTAATTTTTTCGGATTAAAGATTTATTTTATTTTTTTATTTTTTAGGTGTTAATATGCTAAATTTTAAATTTATGATATTTTTAATTGATTAGGTTTTTATTTAACCTTTGCTTTCGTTACCTATTTTATTTGATAGGGTATAGAAATAATATTATTTCGGTTAAATATCTTGAGGGATATGTCTCACCTGATGCAAAACCTTAATAAATCATAATTTTATTTTTTTTTTAAATACTACTTGCTTTTACGTTATTTTTTTTTTAATAATGCTCATACGCTACATATGCACTCTTAATAATACTTTAAGAAAACCTCTGGAAAATTAAACCTTAAAACCTTACAATAAAACCTTAAAACTTCAGAAAGCTTTAGAAAATAGTTTCACTAACTGAAATGAAATCCATAGTTAATAATCTATCTCAATAATCTACCCATTATTATTAATTCATTCATTACTATAACTTTAAATGTTATAGTATTTTTTTTTTTTGAAATCCTACTGAGTTAAAGCATAAACAAAATTAAAACAATATTTAATTATTTTTATTTCATTATTTTATATAAAAATAAAGGACCATTACCTGAATTTCCAGTTTGCTGGAACTCTCCTGGAGTGGAGTGGTCCCATTGTACCAGGTCACGTTGGCGGCAGGGCGGGCACTCTGGACGATACATTGCAGTTCGACCTTGTTTCCTCTCACCACGTGGGAGTCAACTCCGATCATCTTGAGACCCTTCGGCCGTACTGAAACAAATAAAGAATAATTTAAATAAATTTACAATAAATTAGATAAGTAAAAAAAAATTAATGGTCGCTGACAAGAACCACCATAGTCCCTTTTTACCTAGCTGAAATGCTAATAAAGAGCGTAAAACTCAATCAATCAAATTTATTTAAATTTCTCTTCAACAATGAATGTTATACACGAACTGTTTGATGAACACATGTAATAATCCAAGTAAATCATGCTAAGCCTTAGGCTTTAATCTTCTTGTTATAGAGGTCCCTAGATTATACTCCAGAGCTCCACATAGGACGTGGAGAAGCTCATGGTGTCGCCTTGTGAGTCTGTTAAAGACCTCTTCGAGTCTATCAGCTCCCAGTTCCCGGTGAAGGTGGGAATTCCTTATAAATCAGTGCGCGTTAACCGCCATACGCAGTATTCTGTTTTGGAATGTATGTAGTCTGTTTTTGGTTAATTTTGATGTGTACCAGACAGGACAGGAATAGTTGAGTAGGGGCCGTAACATGGTTTTCTATACTAAGATTGCAGTTCTGTGGCAAAGCAATGATTTTACTATTTAAACGAGGGTACAAAAGTTTAAGTCTCGCGTTAGCTTGTTGTAAGATGTAGTTAGGGTGTAATCTCCAAGCCAGGTGTCAAGGTGTACTCCTAGGTAACGCACTGCCTGGTCTTTAGGATCCCAGGTAATTGGGAGGTGATCGAGTCGAAGTGTAATCGGGTCGGTGTAATTTCTTTATCTATATTCTTTCTGGCATCAGTACTAGAAAGAATGTAGTTTCTATTAATGGCTTAATAAACGTCATACCAGCTGAAGAAGAACATTCATCGAGATTTAATGTGGTTTAAATACAAAACCATAATACTTTCGGAGCCTGTTGACGGTTTTATGATGCTGGTGAATTATATCAAAAAAAGAACTCCTTGTGATAGTTTCATAGCAGTAAAGGAAACATTTTTTTTCTTAAATCTGGTTTATAGAAAACGGAAAAACTATGGATGGAGATTACTGTCTATAATCAACTGATTTTCCCAATTTAAATTTTAGAATTAAAAGGATCGAATTACTTAATTATTAAATAACTAAAGTTGAAAAAAATACGTGACTTTCATCATACAAATATAAAGAGCTATTAAACGGTAGGAAATAGCGACAAATGTTATATAACAAAAAACATTCTCTATAAAAAATAAAAAAAATTAAAAAAAGCCACAAGACATATTCATATCAAAAAATAAATAAGTCAAATTACTTTCATATTTAATTTATACATACCGAAACATAATCTTTAAAATTTTAGATTATAATCAAATAGGTAACTTGAACAAAGTCGCGCAGAAACCACTTACAGTGAATAGGATAACACCGCTCAGCATTTCAATTGTTCTATTTGACAAAAATAAAAGATACTTTTTGAACAGAGTCATCAAAGCAGACCATTCTGGGCAGAGGAAGACTGATGGGGCCCAGTCTATCAGAGTTGTTCCCTATTCCGCCATCAATCGCTTTTATTAAATGTCTCATAAATCATCAAAGTCGGTTCAATGGCCAAATGCGGCTTCATTGTGTCAGTGATATTAAATCTCTGTATGGGTACATTATAGCAAGATAGTCTAGATTCACATCCATTAGGTAGTTTAAAAAAATAAAAGATGGTTTAAAAAAAAAAATAAATAAAAATAAAAACAGTTTAACCTAAAACTAAAAGGAACCCTTAATTACAGATCGGAAAATTGATTAACCTTAAGAGATCATTAACCCTTAACGCAATAAATTACACTAAAATATCTTGTTCAATAAAATTTACATAATGTAAAGCAATTCTCTTATCTTTCATAGTATCATAATTTTTTAACATTCATATACAGCTTCTCAAATTTAGAAGATCCACGGATGTATTCTAAACTAAATCGTGTTTAGCTGTATGGTTTATAAATAAAAAAGAAATTAAAACATTTGAAAGGGGTAAAAAATTAAAGGGAACAAAATCGAAGACTAAACCTTTTTTTTTTTAATTTTATAACAGCCTCTCTGAATATATTTTTTTAAAAATATAAACACGAATGAGAATCTTCTTTTAATTCTGATAACATGCAGGGTTGTGTTACTTTTTTCTACGTCTTTACTGATAATGATATAACAAAAGAAACTCCGGGTACAACATCCGTGGATCTTTAGACACTTCTAAATTTGAGAAGCTGTATGGTATATGAATGTTAAAAAATTATGATACTATGAAAGATAAGAGAATTGCTTTACAATATGTTAATTTTATTAAATAAGATATAGATTGAAGAGATGTCACTTTCGTTTCCTTTTACCCTCAGTTTTTCTCTTACTCCGAAAATTCTTCATTCATTTCATCATGTCATCTTACACCAGAGTATATTTGACTACATCAAGGGCTTTTTCTATGAATTTTATAAAATGTGGTCGCTGAAAGAGAAACTGATTACCTACACATTGAGTGAAACTAAATCAGTAGTATAGTATTATTACAGGTTTTATTTTACATATTAAATTAGAAAATCATTTAATGTTAATAATAAAAACAAAAAACAAACTCAATTCTCCCTGATCTTGGATACGTCTATCTGTAATCCACTGCTTTTCCCAATTTACATTTTAGAATTAAAAGGATCAAATTACTTAAATTAATATTTAAATTAAACTAACAAATATTATTATTATGGTTATTCGAAATAAACAAAGTTTAGAGAAAAGCGTGACTTTTTGTTTCCAACAAGTGTAGCTCCTTAAAGGTTAGTTCTAGGGACAAATGTTGTATATAACAAAATATTTTCCATTAAATTTCTTATAAAGTAATTACTAGCAAATTTTTGATCCGATCAACACCAACAGAGATAAAGAGTGTCAAAAAAAAGCCTCAACACTTAAAAAGTGTAGGAAAAAAATGAATTTTTTTCATTCAAACCAATATAGATCCTTAATGGTAGGTCATAGCGACAAATGTTATATAACAAAACATATTTTTCATTAAGTTTCTAATAGGAAAACTCTTGATAAATTTTCGCTTCGAGCAACACAAACAGAGCTAGAGCTTGTCAAATTGTTATATTTTTGATTGCAATAAAAACATAACACCAAAAAAGACATATCTATGTAAAAATGATTTTTATCAAAACAATCACAAATGAATACTCTCTCTTCTTTTTTTTTTCTTATTACTAATTTCTAATATTTTTTCCTAATATTATCTTATATTATTGTAAACGAGTACATTAGTGTCATTTACTGAAATTCACCTGTTCGTTCGAATAAATAAAAAATCATCAAATAAACAAATGTTTTGCTTTGAGAATATAAGGACATGAAAAAAACAGCTGTTAACAAAAATCCGGGAACCCATAATTCTTCTCGGAAATAAACAGCATTTGGACCGTATCCAAAAGTCGGTTTTTTTAATCTTTTCAAATTTTATAATATTCCAAGTAACCACTTAGACCTCAAATTGTTTATTCCCTTAACCGCCTAGGGCTAACGTCGAATTTCAAATAACTACCAAGAAATCGGTAGGAGTGATGGTTAGGGTGGGGTCGAAGGTAAAATAAAGGGATGAAAATTTATTTTCAATTTAGCAAAAGTTTTGTCTCTGTTACCAATTAAGATATTTAACTAAGAAACGATCTCTATTTGAGGCGTACAATCTCATCACTTGCCAATCCCATTTTGAAATATTTTCATAGTTCCTTGAAATAAGTAAAGATTAGGCTGATTTAGTAAGAGGCCTTATTTTTCGTATAGCCGTTTTAAATGTGAATCTAAATTGGAAAAACCAGCCAAGTTGGTTTTAGATTTGTAGTCTCATTTCAATTTCTCATTGCAATAATATAATTCAACCCTTTTTAAAATATATATTGTTTTACATTTAATCCCAGTCAAGTTTATCGACTAATTTTATGTTCCGTACCCAATTAATTCTTTCAGATTACGTTCTTTTATAATTAGCTTAATATGCCAGACCACACGTATGTATGTCATTGTGAGGAGAAACCTGATATAAGAGAATTCAAATCAATATAAAGTGAGTTTGAAGCTCACTTTGTTAATTGTTTATTTTATTTTATAATATTTATAATTTTTCAAGCTAATAGGTCCTGAATGGCATCCCTTTTTGTATTAATGCTGAGCTGGACCCGATATGGCAGTAGTTTATTTATGGAATAAACCTCCCGTCAAAAGTATCCCAACACTTTGAAATATTTGAATTTTATGAAAACGTTTTTTTTTTTTTCATAATAAAGAAAGGTTTTGAAGTCTATAATAAACATTCCTAAACTAGACGAATGATTTTTATTAAAATTAATTACAATATTTGTTACAATAAACAAATAAAGTTAGAAAACATACGTTTTAAAATTTTTCATTTTTTACAATTCTAATTTTTAAATTTGTATTTAATAAGGCATATTGCCCCCTATGGCTTGAAAGAATGCTTCCACTAGCCTTGGCATACTTGTAAATAACAAAACGAATGATAAACATGGACTGAACGAAATTTGAAAAAAAATAATCTATAATTCCGTCGTTTGTTATTAAAAGGGAAAAACATCGATGTGTCTAATTCTTAATGTTTCACATTTACTAAATAATATTAATATGAATATAAACCAAGTATAAATTATGATAAAAACCAGAAAAATTTCGAGAATTATGGGTTTTGCAATACTTTTGACGGGGAGTTTATGTGTAACTGTAAAATCTGTAAAAATATTGGTCGCCAAAGTCGTTGATCCGTTCATTCATGCGATAGTAAGGAGTATTCCTAATAATAATTCTTGTATATAGTTAATTATATTATAAAACTGAGTTCTTTGAAAAATACTTTAATTACTTCTACTTTTCATTCATCCAACTTTTATAAGGAAAGTGCACTCACTAATTCATATTTCGAATGCAACGTACTTTTTTAAGAACAGACAAAAACATATCTTAAACAATGCGGATTCTGGTTGCATTTTGCCAACCCCTCGAGTTCGCAACTGACCGCTTTCCTCCCTCCAAGCAATTCTGTAATGGCTTCTCACGTAATGAGCTACTCATGGAGACGGCTGAGTTGAATAGGATGAAAACCTGGTTCCTTGAATAGGAAGCAACATGTATACTCACAGAACCTTCCTATCCCTTTTATTCACTTCGCATTTATTCACTTGCAACAAGAGACTTATAAGCGAGGGCTGGATGTGTAGCCCTTTTCAATAGGATTTCATTATTACACTCATAATAGACTGGTTTATAAATGCCCGAATAATGTGATCTTCGCATTATTCATGATTACAGAAATATATATAACTAATATAAATAAAAGCACAACATCCAGGAATAAAACTAAACAAAAGGTTTAGAATCACATATGCTATTTCAAGCCTATTTCATTTTTATGCTCGTTCTTGATATACTAAACCCAGTAAATGAGGCATGGAATTTTAAAACTAGCCAACAATTTCCATATCAGATTGGCCTATCGAGCTGCTAGGCACTATTCCTCTTCAAGACAAGGGACAACAGAAATCATAGCATCGGAACTATCGCGTCCCTTTAAAGATAAAATATCAACAGAATGGCAGTCGATGTGGGTTCAGAGCCCGCCCACAAGTAAATTGAAGAAAATAAAAAAGTGTGTGAACCCCCAACCGATGTAACCTTTAAGAAGAATTCGCAATTATTTGACTTCGAATAGGACATAGCAGACTCACCCATCTACACCTAATAACTAAGGAGGACCCTCCCAAGGGTACAGGATGTGATGGGAGACTAAGTATTCTCCATATCTTCGAAGAATGCGAATACTATAAAGATAACCTCAACCAGCTAGGAATATCAACAGATTTAGCGAAAATACTTGGAGATAATAAAAGACAATAGACGCAGTGATAACATCTCTAGAAAAAGGCTAATGTTATACAATATTTAGGTTTAATTATAAATCATAAATAACCTAATGGGAATCAATTGTAAATCAAAGCGTTGATGACCTAAAAGCTTGCTCTAAAAAAAAAATCAAACCAACAATTTTTATATTTCTTTTTTTCTCTCATGAAACGGCCTTGGAGACCACGCGAATATCAATTTTTGGCTCCTCTCTTGTTTTTCCTTTCCTTTCATTTTTCTTTCATTTTTTCTCCGTGTCTCTTTTTTCTTTCTTCTGTCCACGCCACTCCCTTTTTTGAACTTCTTCTGTTCACAACAACCTTCAATTCCTTAAGTCTGTTTCTATATCTTTCTCTGTCCTGACAGTCCTGGTCCGTTATACCTAATCTTTCCGCTTCTTCTTTCATCTGTTTCATATATCCTCCTGAGCGTTTATATCCACGGATTTTTTGAAATATTTGCTTATTTAGTCTTTCCAGGACCATTCTTATCATATGTCCATAGAATTTCAGTCTTCTGACCCGGATTTCCGTTTCTATGTCCTTTGTATCTTTATAGGTTTCCCGGTTGGGTCTAAGCCTGTATCCTTCTTGAGCCTTTTTGGGGCCATAGATCCTTCTCAGAATTCTCCGTTCAATCCTTAGTAGTTCTTCCAGACTAGGAATGCAAGTGGTTTCTGTCCCGTATAAAATCACAGGTTTAACGACAGTGTTGTAGTGTCTTATTTTTGCTTTTGTGGACAGGGTTTTTTTGTTGTAAACGTTAGTGGTTGTAAAAGATAGTTTCTGTAGTTTAGTTATTCTTTCCTTTATACTTAACCGTTGCTACATATAGTCTCACCTAGGTAGTTAAATTTGTTTGTTACTTTTATTGTTCCGTATTTGGTTTCCACTAATTTTTTTTTTTAAGTCTGGGTCGGTAGTCATTAGTTCTTTTTTTTCGTAAGAGATATGTAGACCTGTTTTTTACGAAATTTTTGTCAGGATGTTTATTTGTTCGATCGCTTCTTCTTCCGTTTCCGCTAAAAGGGCAAGATCGTCTTCGTAGGCAAGGCATCTTACTTTGACATGGTTATTCTTGGTCCCTATAATCGCACCCGTATTATTAACTTTCCATAGTTCTTTCATTATTTTATCCAATACAACGTTGAACAATGTTGGGGAGAGGCCGTCTCCTTGTCTAAACCCCGTTTTTATTTGGAAAGGTTTGCTGCTGATCCCTCTAAATCTTACCTTGGATTCGGTGTCCGTTAGTGTAAGTTCTATTAGTTTTCGAGTCTTTTGATCTACTCCGTATTCTTTTAGTATTTCCAGTAACGATTTTCTATCCTTTATTTTATATTTTATTTTTAGTAGTTTTTTTTTCTTCTAAATTATCTATGTATGGAAGGTATTCTCCCAAAACTAGTAAAATCACATTAAAAAATTTGGCTTCTTTCAAAAAATAAGGCCTCTTCAAAAGAAGGTTTTGTGGGTGAAGGAATAATGTAACAAAACACAATTTCGAGTAATTTATGTTTATTTGTTTATTTTCTTTGAATATCCTTTGGCATTAAAATGTTACATAGACCCTTACGTCTTCTTCATATCTTTTTTTCTAGTTCTTATAAAATATTAAGATTTTTTTATCTAACACTTCTGCACATTCTTAATTTAATAACCTAGATGTATTTTTTTTTTTAAAGTATGTATGTTTTTTTAAAGTAACATAAACCCTTCACCCACCAAACCCTCCAATTAAAAAAAACATATAATCATTCAAACCATCTGCAATATTATTTAAATTACACATTTGGTGATATAAATTATACATTTAAAATTACAGTAAAAAAATAAATAAAAAAAATGGTGAAAACTGTGACAACCGTGAACTATTACCAGAAACATCGTAAAAAAGAATTTAAATATACTTATAAAACGCATGTCCAAAGGTCTAGGACAGAAAAAAAGCTGGATGAGGTTCTTCATCAAACTATATGTATTGATATTAACAAAATCAAAATCATGAGATTTTTCTGATTCTTCCAATGCCTCTCACGTCATTTATTTGCAGTTTACAGTTTTATTCATAGTTGACGAGAGTAAAAAAAAAAATAAATAAATAAAAGGCATAAAAAAAAAAAATGTAAGAAACTAAATACAGACCTACTATGTTTATAAGTATATAAGAGCGTAAAGTACAGAAACTTTAATATTTTATATTTGCTACAAATTTAGCTTTACGCTTAAAATTAATTATATATAAATGTGTAATCCGACCAACCTTGCTGTATGGAGCACCATTATTTCCATCGATCGGGAAAAGCACAAATTACAAACTCCAATCATTCCAAAATAGTACAATAAGAAAAATCGTAAAAGGTACTACAATGTAAAGAGTGAAAACCAGGAAAATATACGATGAATTAAAAGTTTAAAAAATTAAGAAGTTTTTGGCCGATAGAAAAGAAAACATTTTCGATACCCAAAAAAATCTTTCAAATCCTCTCTACAGCAAAATTGTACCCCCAGGAAAACCAAATCGATGGCAAAAACTACTTTAAATATGAAATTATAGATATAAGTTATTTAGTGTGTAAGGCGTATACACATAAATACACGGTGAGCCCCATCACCTAATTATTACTTTAACTATATTTATTAATAAAAAATTATGATAAACCATCAATAACTCCTTAAAATGCTAGAAAGCTGTAAGAGGAGAATTTGAAAAAGGTTATATAAGGCTATTACAAGAAAGAAAGAAAAGAAGGGGGCTATGGAAAAAAAAAACTATAATATTTTAAAAAATGTATTTATTATACTTTATAAAAAATTCTAATCCTAAAAAAAGAAGGATTATTAAAGAGGTTAAAAAAAAAAAAAAAAATCACGCCTTAACTTCGTTCTTAACATAGTTATAAAATAAAATATAATACTGATTTTAAGAATTTGTTTTTTAGTACATACAATCATACTCATTTTAAAAATAACACACATCATGATATTTTCTCATAACTGATAATTCTTACAGGAGCAGTGCAGCTACAAGACCTCAGCAGCGAAAAGGCCCTTAAAAAGTTTTATGCCCTAGGACGAGCATAACTCTCAGCTAAAAGCAACTTAAACGCTCACAAAAAGTTTCCCTACTGTCGCTAAATTTTCTGCCCCAGGAATTATACCGAGGGACTGTTTCCATAGTAAAAAATTAAACCGTTATTCCTGAGCCAAAGCGGGCCGAATAGTGGGTGGAATTTAAACTTGAGCCGGTTCAGCTCTGTAAGTTAAGCCCTGCCTCAGGGGGGTAATTGCTAATCCTTACTTAGCTATTTTTGTACAAGTTCCAATAAATCCACTGGCGGCCTAACTTTAGATTAAGCGTTACCGATCCTGTCCTGAAGACAAACGGTAGTCTTTAACAGTCCCCCAATCTGTTAGCTTCAAGAAGAGGCAAGGTACACGCTTACTTAGCAATACAATGGAGATTGACACAAATGCTATGTTACGAATTTTTTTCCCAAGATACTGGCAACTAGATTGAAGCTAAACATAGTTGGGAATTCGAGTTTATATTTTTTTTTCTGGGATTTGCCCCTTTAACAATGCGTGGCTTTGCCTCATTTTCACCTTTCCAAAATGGCGGTTCCCCCACCAATGTAAACAAGTGATGAGAAAGGTTTTGAAGCAGGAAGGTGAGACTCAACCATGAGGCTCATCACTGTAAGTTTGACTTTTGAAATACCTCAAACCATATTTGAAATAACTGACTTAGATCAAGAAAAAAAATATTACATCAAAACAGAGAAAAATAAACTTACCTCATTTTTTCAGCCAACGTCAACAGTTTTGTTGTCCAATTGAGGACTAATAAAACGAAGCTGCTGCCTAATTTCCGACATATCAACTAACAGATGCCCTCTAAAAAAATTCTGTGTGTCTTTGCCCCGTGCGGGTCCTTACCCCCACCTATTATATGTGCTCTAGGAAGATTTATCTACTTTAAAATATGTGTTGTATTGTTACGTACGTTCCGGCAAATATCGGTTTCTCAAATTAAAGAAAAAAAGTTAAAACCTTATAAATTGGCTTAAATGAGAGAAAGGTGTAAGGAACAGTTAGCAAGATTGGTTGATATTGCTTGCATCTCCGTGATAGGGATACTTATAATGGTGTTTCATATAAAAAAAAAATAATAAAAAACAATGATGGACTGTGATTGTATATATACTTCAAATTAAAGACAATGAGTGCAAATCAAAACTAATGATATTAATTATTAATTGCATTGCAAATTATACAATTAATCAGGTGTAAAGTAATATTATTGTGCTTGTACAATTTTAGAATCCTGAGGATGGGAATAAAGTCCCGAAACATGTCACAAAATTATATTAAAAAATCACGATATATTCAGAGCTTAAAAAATTGTCGATATGGAATATAGATATTTTCCTAACGATACCCATCCCTAGATGTTAACTGTAAAGTGAAATAATGAAACATCCACGCGCTCTAATGAGTCCTGTTTGGACGTAAGACGTTGAACTTTGGGGTTCAATTTAAAATCTATTCCATCTTATAGCCAGAGTTGGACAAAATATAATCAATGCTAAAATTTAATCATAGTCATTTGACAACTAATTCCCTGCAATTAATCACCTAATTTAATAATGATTATATCTTTCAGCCAAATAATCATTAGTTCGCCAAAAAATCTTCTGAAGATTTAGTCATGATTAAACTAGGCGATTGATTCCAGGTAAGTATTAGTCAAATAGCTGTGATTAAATTTGGTCTAGCTCTGCTCATATCGAAACCATGTCACAAAAAAAAAAAAAAAAAAAAAAAAAAAAAAAAAAAAAAAAAAAAAAAAAAAAAAAAATCCTAAATTTTATAACTACTAATCCATTAGTCTCCAACTTATTTCTCATTTGATTCCCAATAAACTTACTTGAAGTTCTGCCAATGGGCAGTTGCTTAAAAAGTTGATAACGCATACCTTATCTCTTACATATTTACTGGATGTATTTATCTATACATTACTATAATAATATTCATTAAGTAATTATATAAATATATATATTTATTTAAATAGTAATTATAGTCTTGAAATACCAAAATAATAACATTGTGTTTTCATATAATAATATTTTAAAAAACACAGAAAATAATAAATAATAGTTATTTTAGATATTGCAGATTCATATAATGGAGATAAAAGTTCTTATTAAAAAAATGAAAATCGTCGTTTGTTTTTAGGATTTTAAAATTAGAATAATTTGTTTATTTGTACTATTGTAATAAATAAACTAAATCTTAAGGATGATTTAGAAAATAAAAAGTTTCTCAATATCTAATAATTATTATATTATTATTAAAATATTACCATTGAAGATACAAAAGAAAAGATCTTTCATGTTTTCGGGAAAACAAAACAAAGAGTTTAACAATCTAGATATTTTCAATACCAAGCTTTAACGTTTCAGGTAATTAACTGCAAGGGAATATTATCTAAAATAATTAAGTACAAGTTTTTAATAAATCATTTACAAAAGAAACTTAATTCAAAAGAAAATTAACAGCGTTATAATTATTTTAGGTATCCCTTTGCTAAGGTTTTGTTATAGAGTTAAAATTTATATTTTGCGACTTTCAAAGAAGGAAAAAAACACCATAATAATAAGAAATTTTCCTGTTCATTCTTTCCTCTATTCGTTCTGACCTTCATCGCAATTTCGTAAGAATGTATCAGTAGACGATTCAGTTTTTTGTTTTATATAATATAGATATTTACTTATGTTTTTTTTTTTTTTTTTTTTTTTTTTTTTTTTTTTTTTTTTTTTTTTTTTTTTTTTTTTTTTTTTTTTTTTTTTTTTTTTTTTTTTTTTTTTTTTTTTTTTTTTGTATAGAAATACAAATTATTTAGGTTACAGCTATGTGTTTTACGATTTTCCCGAAAAAAAAATTGAATTTCATAGGAGTAGAAGAAATATAATAGGCACTATACTTAACCTTTCCACAGGAGCGTCTCCTAGACAGACAAGGGGTGCGTATCTCACAGATACCACTTGATATCGTGTATAGTGGCTGTAAAGAACCCCCACTATTTTATCACCGCCACACTACTGTCTTGTGCCATTCAAATGTTTGTTACAAAGGCGGAATTAAACTGCCCTTCTTGGCTGGTACCGACTCCAAAAATAACTGATCATAATTTGTGAATAGTTAATTGCCCTTCAATGCTCACATGCTCACACATGTAGGTATAATCGGTTAATGTTTTTTTTTTTTTTAATGGTGCTGTTATCTCGCATTTTGGTAGATTTTTTTTTATTTTATTAATTTTTTTATTTTTTTTAGCAATTTGTTAACACATTGATTTAGTGTTAGAAATTTTAAAAAACGTTTCTAATTAACTCAATAAATCCAAATAGGCCTGATAGAGGTCACATAGATGAGTATTTCATCGTAAATAAGAAGAATGGTACGTTCGTAAATTAAGATTTGAAGCAGTCGATAAATTTAAATTTTATAAATATAAGCTATACATAAAAGTTACGTAAAGTTTCCGATTAAAAAAAAAAAAAATGTTATAAAACATAACATTTTAAACAAAACTGAAGCTCTAAATTATATTTTCATAGTTTAACCACCGCTTGTGTATTATTTTAATAATTAACCTATGAGATATGATAAACATAGAATGCTGACGTTGCCTTCACGTGTTCCGTACATAAATTAAGATAATAATCTAATTAAAACAAATTTTCAGGAGATGTTATAAAACAGGGTTATCACAAAGTGCTCCATCAGCTAACAAAAGCCTTTTAATAGAACGACCAGGTAAAACCGAGGGGGGGAGGGTTAGAGGGGGGGTATGTTATCTTTGGGCCAGGGCTCTGTAGTCTTTTCAAAGAGGCCCTTTACAAAGACATTTACTCCATAGTGTTCTGATTGCTAGCGGCTCTGAAAGACAGCTCGATGTTTACACAGAAATCAAAATCAATTCTCTAGTTTTCTTGTCTAATGTGTCAGAATCTCAGATTGTAAGATATGAAAATATTTACCACATAAATCATCGATCAGACTATTTCTCAAAGTAAGGAACTGTGAAGCCTAATACATTCTAGATCCACTACCATAACATTTCTTAATATCATTAATATCAGTTTTGTTGTAGGTATATATTTATTATAAATCAGTACAGTTTTATAATATTTCCTAATTTTATCCAATTTATTATAATTAAATGTATAAGAACGGTCACCGAAAAATCGATTTTTTACAGGTTCGATAAACCTCAAAAAAAAAAAAAAGGAGAGGTTTGCTGATTAAAAGATTGGTTCGTTAAGAATTTTTTATATGTTTTTAGAGTTGCACTCGCGTACTAAAATTCAACTCTATAATTTTAATTTTTTTTTTTTTTTTTTTTTGTCTTAACGTCATTTTTGGGTAAATTCCGGAAGTTCGAAGACATGTATCTCAGTTCTCGTATAAAATATAGAGATATCAGATATCTCTTAGTCTAATTTAATTTTTAAAACAAGCGTTCAGCGTATTCCAACTAAGACAGAAATGAGGGGTTATCCTACAGGTTACCAACCTATTCTATCCAGGGTGCGAAGATCATGATTCATTTTGAGGATCCGCCGCAAAATAAATTTTAACCCGCTCAGGGGGATTCGAACCCACGACCTTTAGTACCGAGAGTGCTCAGACTCACGCGCCAACTAGCTCGGAAATCGAGACTCTACTAGTACCTAAGTCTACAATGCTCAAATTGTAGTCAATCTGGAGTTGTTTACTTTTTATTGTATCAAGCTTCTCTTTAGACCTAACCACAGATATTTTTGTAAAAGCCGAAATTGTTGACAGATTGACGCTCCAATCGACTGCGGGACAAGGTCCTAAACTTAGGTGTTCGTACGCAAGCACAACACTAACGACATAATAACAGATTAGAACCACTCATTAATTGGTGTGTTGAAGAATTTCGAATTTTTCTAGTTTTCACCAAAATATCTGCTAAACGCTTGTTTTTAAAGAAAACTTGTATTCAAAATTAAATTAGACTAAGAGATATCTGATATCTATATATTTTATACGAGAACTGAGATACATGTCTTCAAACCTCCGGAATTTATGCAAAAATGTTGTGGTAATTTGCGGATACAAAAAAACGTCGCATAGAACAAATTTCATTAAGATTAATTTTAAAGGTAAGTTATTTTTTTACAAGCAAGCAGAATATACTGTTACTACGGCTAACATTATATAAATAGCTGGTAAAAATATATCTATGCCAAAATATTAGTTCAGTGAATTTGTACATTTTGGTGTAAAAAAGTACTTATGGTCTTTGTAAATATTCTTAGTATTGTGATTGCGCACTAAAATTTAAGTTTGCAATTGGTAACGTCAAACCGTCAAAAATTTCGAACATTTTTACGTTTCACAAAAATATCTGCTAAACGGTTGGTTTTAAAGAAAAACTTGTTATAACAAAAATTAAAGTAAACTAAATGTACTACGATTTGAGCTCAGTTACTTAAACGGTGTGTGAGAAAAAGGTCTTCAAAGTTTCTTAAAAATTGGTGGAAATTGTGATTTTTTTTTTCTTTTACGTTATTCCGCTACTAAATACAGTGGTTTTGACAAGGTTTAATAAAAAAAAAAGATATTTGTATTAAAAAACAATCAAAACGACCCGACCTTTTGCATATCAACCCGTATGGTTTTATTGGACTAATTTGTTGTAAGAAGAGTATATTATTTTGGCTATTTATTAATTTACCATTAAAATTTCGAAGCAAATTAATCGGATATATGGCTAACTTGCACAATGCCTTCTCTTCTTGAGGTTTAGTTTCTTCATATACCCTGACGGTGACTATCATTGTTATGGACAAAGCATCAGTGTAATATAATAATGGTTTTGTTATTTTTATCAATTTTATTTTCCTTTAATGTGTCCCTCGGCAAATCTACACGAAATAAAATTTTTTGTATGTATATAAATACATTTTAAAAAAAAAAAAAATTATTTAACTCTTGAAATAGTCTTCATTTAACCGGATTGAAAGATTTAAACGAATAAATGAAAAAATAAATTCGATAGAGGTTTAATTAATACCTAAAAAAATGTGTTATTTCGTGTCCTAAAAATGAATGGTTCATTCGTTTGATAAAATGAAATTTAAAAAAAAAAAAAAAAAAAAAAAAAACTGAAGAAGTAATTACTTGGGACAAAGTAATAGCTTCTAAAAAAATTAATAACTTTGCTGCGTCCATCCCTTTAATCTTTGATTCACATCAAGAAAATCAATCTTAATTTACTCCCCTCAAAAATACCGCGTCCGCTTCGTTCAAGGTTTTCGAGGAACAGCTAATTTAACAAGACATTATTATTTTGTATTGATGGTGGTAAGAGGTCTTCGAAGACAATTTCTATTGACACAATAACGCAGAAGAAAATGTGAATATTTTATCATAAATAGTTTTTATTGTCCGATTCTGCAATCTTCAATATTAAAGGCTACAGGATAAACAAATGTGCTCAATTAAGCAATATTTGCAAAAAATATCATAAGACACTGATTCATATAAAGAATATTTGTATATATTGAACTATGTACTTAAAGAAAACATTAGGACTCCAGGAGATCCCAGTTATTCTCAACCTTATCACAAGTATTCATTGAAGCAATGGATGCTTACCAATGAAAATTTCTCCACTCTGAGTGACTGTACTAGAGTGCCCTTACTCATCTTCCACTGGGTTTTTTTACCCAGCTGAGAGAGAACAGCTGGGATCTCTGGACTAGGCGTCCTTCCATAAGTTAAGGGATAAATCTGGTTTACGTATCCTTAGAATGATTAAATATTGTAAATAAAAATAATTCTATTATTGACTTTTAACTATATTTTATTTTATTCTTTCTATTATTATTTTTTTTTTTTTCAAATTTGCGAATGAGCCAATTGGGACTACGCAGGGTACACAGGAGGCATGCTTTTCCTTCCTTCCCACACTTCCATCATTCTTCTGCTGTGGGCTTCTTTTCTCTCTTGAGACCACGTCGTTCCTTCTTTTAAAGTTTCTCCTCTTAGGTTAACTTGCCACTTGTAAAATTTGAATCTGTAAACTACCCGGTTTGGAATATCCTCTGGTGCGATTCCGGCTAGTTTAAGATCAGTTTTGATTCCACCAATTTGTCTAGTAAGTCTTACTGGGTTCATTCTTTTGATGTGTCAATGTCAACAAATTATTATTTATTTCTTTATTTATGTATTTCACCTATATATTGTATATTTTATATCATTTATGTATTGCATAGTCCTTTACTGTATCTTTTTTCTTTCTTCTTTTTCAGTTATTTTTTCGCGTACACGATGTGTGAATGTAACCATTTATATTATTTATTGCCCATATTTAAGAGACATTGAATTAATAAGTCAATAAAAGTTTTATAAAAAAAAAAAAAAAATGTCTAATATACTCGTATTGGTCTTAGAAACTAGTCCAGCAAGGGAAATTATTTTCGTTTTAGGGACCCCTAACTTCTGAGTGGGAATATCTAGATTCATTTCGAAGGACACTACCAAAATAATATTAACCTAATAAGGTGGGTACCTAACCCATCAGCTTATAAACCGGTCGCACGAGGACCCTCACCTCAACGAGCTCGGCTATCTCGGTATCTTAAAACACGGTATAAATAACAACCAAAACAAAAAACTTCTATTATATACATTATCATCTTTTATTGGTTTTGTCCGTTTATTTAAAATCTCAATAATATTTATTTTCCAAAGGATGAGATAAATGGATTTAGCATCTACAGAATTTAGTTCGAAATTTTTACAGAACCTTTATTCCAGAATACGTTTCTTCAATGTATTTTATGAAGTGGCCAGAACTGAACCAACGAGGAAACAACCGATGGTTAGAACGAAGCGTTGATGGGAGGATTGCGTTTGAGCAGTTATGTTAATGCGTTAGATACTGTTTAAATTTGGGCTTTCAAATAGACTAAAATGGAGAGCGGCTGAGAGAAGTTGTGTGGACTGCTTATGGAATTTTATGTTCTTGAACCTGGATTTATATATATCGATAAATCATAAAATGTGAATGACATCAAATTAATTAATTATAATTAATGAATAATTCGTAAGCTGACAAAAGTACTAAAATTCTATTACTTACATTTAAATTACTTGCACATGCTCATAGCTCACTTCTAATCAACTACACAATTGCAAAAGTACTAACAGTAAGCACATGTTTCATTGTTGTTTTCAAAAGAAATAAAGTTTAATTGAATTCTTCATTGGTTTTCTTGATTGAAATAAACAATTTCAGAACAAATGAACTTAAACGAATGGGCAAAGGACAGCATCCAATTTAAGTTTAACACGTTGACTTGTTCAGTATGTTTTTCTGTATGTATTTGAATTTTCCATTCAAATGAATCTTAATAGCAAAATTATATATCTTCCTAATTAAATATCAATATAATCTTACTAATAAATGATTTAATTATAGATCGAAAAATAATTAATTTCTTTATAATACTCAAATAAAATGATTTAAATCTCACCCAGGATTTCTAGCCTAATATTTTTATTAATTTTTTATAATGTCATAGTTCATATCCAGCATAAATATGAATCTATTAATCACAGCAGCATTGAAATATATGAAACGAAAAAGTATTATATGTGGGGAATTTTATAGGAGAGCAGAAAAATTAACATAGCATTAATCAGTACCTGAATGGAACTACATAAAATGTTATTTCATAGAAAAGATATCCGAGTCAGGATGCATATAGTAAGATAAGGCATTATTTGAAGATAATATTGAAGTAAATAACTGTATGATGTACCAGGCTCTATTACATAAAAGGACGAGCCATTATTCGTTTGTGTTCACTAACCGCGAAAACTACTGAAGCAATATGTACCAAATCTGAACTACATCATCTTCACAGTTCAAGGAAGGTTTAGCAATCATAAAATTTGCATATTTTTAATAAAACTGTTGGTGAAAAGCTTGAATATTGACAGATAGGTTACCGAGTTATAAATTGCTAATACAGTTTAGTTATATGTAAATTAGTTATTACAAAGATTATCATACATAATAGGTCAGATATGTGGATTCCAATAAAGTTTAAAAATATATATGTACTTAGCATCATTCCGCAACATAGTTCACAAGGGTAAAACTACTTAACCTATATGTACCAAATTTTTTCTATATCATCTTCATAGTTCTAGAAAGATTTAAAAATACTAAAATTTACCAAAATCATCTGTTTATATGTGCAATGTTGTACTTCAAAATCGAGGTTCGCCACACTGATGAAATCAATAAAATAGTTTCTGCCGAATAAAAGTTGTAACAAAGTCAAAATTTCATTGCTTTTTGATATTGTGTGTAAAAATATGTATCAATGGGCCTTTAGTTTAAGTACTAAAAATGTAGTCCATTTTCCGCAAGAGTTTCATAATAGGCTGGGTATATGATTCTGCTTTAAAGTTATATTATGCTTTTAACTATGCAAGAAAATATCATTGAAGAAACAATGCTCCATTGCATACTTTATTACAAGATTTTTATCGATAAAAAAATAATACTGTTATTATTACATAAAATTATATAAGTTTTTTATTTATGGGAGCGAAGCCACTACTAGGGATGCTAGTCATATATATTTTTACACCATTAAAATAAATAAATAAATGCGCTTTTTAGAGTTAAGGCCAGGTACTACATGTATTGCTTGAAAAATCCCTAATTATATTTATAACAGCTGTGAATAAATAAATAAAAAAGAAAAAAAAATAATTATTTCTCTTTTAACAGAATGTTATTCCACAACTAGCTTGATTTTGAAATCTGCTAAGTGGCAACGCTTCATTAACCCCTTTCTGCTGTTAACAAAAGTGAACTCTTAAAGACGAAGAGAGGAAGAGGGGGAAAAAAAAAACATAAAGTGGAAGTAATGAGGAAAACTTACAACTTAAGAATAATGTGCTTAGAGCGAAACTAAGTTGGGACCCTCTCACGGCCGGTAAATGGAAGAGGGAATTTGTATAAAAGTCTAAGTCATCTATTGTGGATGTCGATGGAGTTTGAATTAAATGTTGAAGGTAGGGGGTGACGGAATCATGCATGAAAAGAGAGGCCCTAAGCCCCCGTCCCCAACTTGAAGTGCCAAGTTTACTTGCCAATGAATCGACCGCTCCCCGGGGCATTGTTTTTCGCGCCAAACTTTTTTCCTACCGCCCTTTTTTTAAGTCCCCTCCTGAAGGGCTTAGCCTCCTTTCTTCCTCCAAAAGTGGATTACTCATTTATTAGCTAATAACCGAAATCTCTCCTCAGGGTCCCCCTCTCCTTTTAATAATTAAAGAATTATGTGCCTTGTGGATTGGAAAGGCGTTCTGATATAATTCACGGATCTTAGAAAGAGGGAAGATTTTTTTTTTTCTTTCTACACTTGGTTTGAATTTTGAATTCTTTCCTCTTGATTCTGTTGATTTGACTAATATATTTACTAATATATATATATATATATATATATATATATATATATATATATATATATATATATATATATATATATATATATATAAAATATAATGCATCATAGTAAAAACCATTTATCCATATAAATAATTACAAATCAAACAATATTTCTATCCACCTGTAAAAAAAAATAAAAATCTGCACCACTTACAACCCATGAAGGGTCTTGGGTTCAATACTTCGGTACTGTTTCCGAGAACGATTGTGAAAGAATGTGATTTGGCCAGAATTAACGCACAACCACCAGGTTTTTTTCTCCAATTAAGGGTGCTCAGTTTTTAAAGGCTGGATGCGCCCCAAGAGAATCCCGACCTCTAATTCGATCCACGGCTTATATGACGCAATATAAATTTTCTGACTTCAGCCGGACTCGAACTCGGGCCCGGGAGCATGGTAGTCAAGCACCTAACCCACTGAGCTACCGCGCCTCCCCCATCTACCTGTAAAACCCGGAAATATTACGTGGCCTGGAAAAACCCACATAACTCTCTACCTCTCCCTAACCCCCAACTATTTCTCAGTAGCACTGTTCTTGATTTTGTATACTAGAGTTATAGTTCGTTAGTCTATACAAACATGTGTGATTTATGTAGCAATATTCATCAGCAACATTATAAGCTGATGCATACTACTCCATATTTTTGAATTATATACAATTAGATATTCTAACTTATGAATTTTATACATTTATATCGTTGATAACTTTAATTACTAGTGTATTGGGGATTCACCAAACCATCTAATTCATCTCGTATCTAATCCTTGCAATCCAAAATGCTTCGAAAAATCCTTATATAAATCCTTAATACTTTGTCACAAATAACCTTATCTATAAAGAACTTAATGTTCCATACGTTACTGATTTAGCCCAAACCAGGTACCTTTCCTTTCATAGTAAACTCCATAGCCATTCTATTCTACTAGTCTCTCAACTTGCTTCTCATTCTATTCTTGATAATCCACCGAGGCGTCTGAAAAGATGGCCGAGAGACCTTCTTATGCAGAATTTATTTTTATTTTTATATATGTTATTGACAAGTCATTGTAATAATTTCCTTAAATTTACTTATTGTACATAAATGCATACAGTTATAATATCAATAAATAGTTAAGATAAAAAATTAAAAAAACATTTACCAGTGAAGCTTACATAATTCTATTGTAACCATTAGGATAGATGAATTAATTGCCACTTCTATGGAATTATTTTATTCTAAAACTAGTTTCGAATATTGAACATTCATCATAAGTTCTAAAATATACAGCATTTTCAAAACATCTGCACTTTGTAACATAGATTATATGTACTGAAGTTTTCAACATGGTATGGCAAAAATAAAATATATATATACTTCAAGTGAATTGCAGCCTTTGTTCACTGTAGGCATGATTAAGATAATAATATAATCTCGAAACGTCACAATAATAAAGTTGTTACTTTATTGTCTGAACTTCAAGAACCTTATTAATCACACACACACACACACACACACACACACATATATATATATATATATATATATATATATATATATATATATATATATATATATATATATATATATATATATATAATTAACCAGTAAATCTTTTGAGTTGTAAATTATAAATCTCTAATAAAAAATAAACAACATAAATTGAAATACGTCTGGATGTTGAAATATTTTTATTTTATTTTGCGGAGAAAAATGAGCCAATTACACAATGTAAAAAAGAAAATAACAAACACACGAAAAAGTGTTGATAAGCACATTCTCACCGGCCACCTGCAAGGTAATACGGCGTTGTAAGGGAATAGGTTTGGTCACGAAAGCCTATTTTGTCGTAATAATGTCCACGTAATAAATATCACATCCTCTTCGCAATGGGCAGCACGCACGAGTACAGGCTACATGGCCAAGGTGATAGAAAAAAGCAATGCTATGGCGTAAATATCTATAGTAAGTGGATAAAAAAAAAGCATTGATTTTGCCTACAAGATCCTAAAAAACATGTTATTTGAATAAAAAGTTTAATCCATTAGTGATACACAATGAAATTTGAATGTTCATCTATCTATCTTAGTCAGCTTATTTAGTTATTTAGGCCAACTCCTTGCTATAGATGTATCTCTACAAGCAATAGAATTATCTATCTATCTATCTACCTAATAATAAACAATGAAATTTGAATGTTTATCTATTTCACAATTAAATTTATATATACAACGCACAACTAGGTTCGACAAGTGGAAAATAATAAGTGAATAACTTAATGAAAGGACATAGACACTTTATCTACCTAAACATATCGTATTCTTGGAGGTAAAAGCCACTAAGAATGGAAGGGCACACTCAGCCTCTCACTGATCTTGTTGGCAAATTTTTGTGAAATTTCTGGTAAAAAGATATTTGACACGTGTTTTGCCGTTCCGACCAATGTGCTCTAGAAGCCGAGAACAAAAATAAAATAGCATTAAATTAAAATATTTTATATTTCGAGTTTAAAAAACGAAAGACGATTCTTACACCAAGATTTTTATTCTTGATTGCGAATTTAAGGAAAAATGCAGCTGCTCCATAGATTTTGGTTTAGGTTAATTCAATTCTAAAAAAATGATTAAATTTTCATGCAAACTACCCCTATACATTTTTTACACTAAAAAATTATAATATTATAACTAAATAATTATAATTATAACACAAAAACTGACGTCAAATTCTAATTCAGTACCCTCAAAAACTTTGAGAAACGTTTTTTCAATAAAAACAAAAAATATCATTTTTTCATTGAACCGCGTTCAATATACTTTTTTCACAAGAACCGACATCGGATTCGAATTCAGCATTAAAAAGAACCCTTAAATACAAAATTTCATCCAAGGTAGGCAATTTTCGTTTAAATTGACAAAAACATGAATTACGCTTAGACGGTTTAACGTATCAACCTCATATTTTTATACAAAATATAGGGTGGTAATACTCTTGAAATGTCTTTGGTTTCATTTTCCCATCTTGTTTCAAACCCAAGTTAAAAATAAATATGTTTTTCGGATTTGTCAATTTTTTTAATAGGTTCTCCTTGATCGAAATTTGCATTAATATAAATCAAAAGGAAGCTGAGGCCTCTTTCCAGCGATACCAATGAATGAATTGCGTGACAAAGTATTAGCTATTTAAAGAAAAGTAACTAATAATCGTTTTAAAAACTTCGTCCCCTTGAAGAGGGTGAAAAATGATATTGTTTTTATTTTTGTTTTTATTGAATAAACTCATTTCAATGTTTTTGAGGGTGCTGAATTAGAATCTGACGTCAATTTTAGTGTAAAAAAATATATAGGGGTAGCTTGCATGAAAATCTATTCATTTTTTTAGAATTTAATTAACCTAAACCAAAATCTATGGAGTAGCTGCATTTTTCCTTAAGTTCGCAATCAAAAATAAAAATCATGGTACAAGAATCGTGTTGATATTATTTTTTAAACTCGAGATATAAAATATTTTAATTTAATGGTATTTTATTTTTGTTCCCGGCTTCTAGAGCCCATTGGTCGGAACGGCAAAACACGTGTCAAATATCGTTTTACCAAGAATTTCAAAAAAAATTGCTAACAAGATCCGTGAGAGACTGAGTGTGTCCTTTCCTTGTAAGTTTTTCCAAACTCGACAAAAAATCATTGTGTGTTAATAGTATCATTTCCCATAAGTATAAAAAGCCACCAAGTGAATATAACTGCTATTTTTGCACATTAGAGAATAAGAAAATTCATTATATGACTATCTGAGAAATTTTTAATGAGCATATTCTCGTTTGGATATTGAAACGGAAATAATTTGATTTTGTTACTTAATGATTAACTCCAAACAGACGATATATCGCAGGTAAAAATAATAGGTGTAGAATATCAATAATTGTACTAACAGTCATCAGTAATCTTTGCGGTCAATTAATCTGAATTTTTCTTACTTTATATTCAATCGCAGTGGTAAAGCGGCCTTGATCCATTAGTTATGGCTGTTCAAGGTCAAAAGCCAATTAAGACTTACTTTTCAACATCTCGGCATACTATATATATATATATATTTAGAAATTAAGAAAAAAAATGGAAAACTTATCTCCTATAGGCTAAAGAATCCTTCCCGTTTAATCCTTTTTTAGGACGCTGAAGGACACTATTTTGAGGTTCATCGCAGGATAGCCTTTTCTAAAACTTCTCACCTTCCTACAAATGTAGATAATGACCTAAACGATCGAAATCCTATGATCCGGAAAGAAAGATTATCCTCTGTAAAAAACTAAATAATCAATTCAATTTTTAAAAAGGCAACAGTGCCTGACCATTCAGAGTTTCCTTAAAGGACAATAATGGCGGGCTATCCTGGGAATGTTAGTAATAGTTAGATCCTTGGAAATTTCAAAATGGTATCCTTTAGTGTCCTGTGAATGAATCAAACGAGAAGAAAGAGAGTCTTTTTAAAATGCTTAACTTCTAAATGGGGTAATTGTGTTAAAAATATGAAATAATTATAATACATGACTTTTGAATTAAAAAATTAATTAATCAAAGAGATGAAAGTGATATAATGTACAATACGATTAATACATAAATTGAATCATATACGTGCAGAATTAATGCTCTCCATCAAGCTACCCATAAATTCAGTCGTTATTGTTAGCTAAGCATAATTATGCCGCTAGGGATCTATCAGCACCCTTCAATTTATATTTTATATTAAAATTCCCTGAATGATAGGAAGTTTCTACCAACTTTTACAATAGAGCAACAATTACAAGTTTCTTAATTAGTTACTCCACCTTGTAGATTGGAAACAGTTATTTATCATCTCCTGTTACCGTTACCGCGGAACAGAACACAACCATTAATTAGGAACGTTAAACAATAACAGGGGTTCCGAGGCACCGATCCCCCCTAATGTTACGGCGGATAATTTAAACCAAAACAATCAACAAATATTTGATCGATTGCAAAGTCAGGAGCGAGGATGAATAAGAGACAAGACTAACCACTAGTTCGGGATCGTAATAAAATTCAGGTTAGGTAAGCTCAAGAACACAACACAGAACTAGTTTACTTCAACCCTAACCATGAACCAACAAAACCCTTCATTAGATTCAGAGTAGACGGAGTTGTAGAACAAGGCATGTGAATTCAAGACGTCAGTTCTTTGCGAAGTAACTTAATAAATTTAATACTTTGAAGTTGATGAATAATTTTTTTTTTATTTGTAGAATTTAAAGTTTAAACATTAGTCTTAAGTTCTTAAAACATACAAACATTCAAAGTAGTAGGAAATTGAAAAATGCATTATGTTTATAGTCAGAGCGCTGGCAGATGTCACTTAGCGAAAAGTGATGGGAGGGAGTGTGGCTGGTCAGGGCCAATAAGAGTGGTGCAGGTAACCTCCCCACCTACCTTGAGAGATTGATTATAGTTCTGCCTCTCAGATTATATTTAATTTTTGATTTTATATTTAAGTTTGTGGACATCATTTTACAATGAAAATGGAATAAATTTTATAAGTTAAGGAAAAACGGCACATCAAATCGTTAGGTGCTTACATCGAAAGCTAGCGAAATGGTTTCTTGAGACTAAAAATAAATGTTTTTCCACAATTTAAAAAAAAATTACTATGGGACTAAGTCCTTTAAAAATAACAGTTATGAATAGAAAAGACAAAAATTGTCTCTGGTTAAGAGACCTTTTGTGTATATATTATATTGCTAATAAACAAATTGAAAATCAAGACAAAATACATTGGGTTTTTTTTAATAACAATTTATTGAAATTTACAACTGTACAAAATTTATACATCAAGTAAATGTGCTGTTAACTATCAGAATAACGTGACAAAACATGGAAAGTACTACCCATCAGTAGCACTTTAATGAAAATTCTACTCTAGAAAGGTCTCTGAGCCATCTTCTTTTCAGACGCCTCGGAGGATTATCAGGAATAGTATGGGAAGTAAGTTGAGAAATTAGGGGATTGGAGTGGTAATGGAGCTTACTATGAAAGGATAGATATCAGGTTTGGGCTAAATCTGCAACATATGGAACATTAAGCTCTTTATGGATAAGTTTATTGGTGACAAAGTAAGGTGCATTGAGGATTTTTTGAAGGATTTTGGATTGTAGGGATTGGATACGAGATGAATTGGATGGTTTAGTGGAGCCCCAAAGCTCAACTCCCTACGTCCAGATAGGTCTGATAACTGTCATGTAAATGAGTCTTTTGTAATTAATTGGTAGCTTTGAACGTTTGTCTAATAAATCTTGAAGTAATCTGTAACGACGAGCAGTTTCTTGTCTTTTTAGTCTTGTATGTGGATTCCAAGTAAGACATTTGTCCAAGTGGAGTCCAAGGCAGCGGATCTGTTCAACAGGGATCAGTGGAATATCATTAAAGGATACTACAGGACAGGAAGTCGTGGGCTTACGACACTCCAATCCCATATCCTAACCCTTCGTCGTAAGCCCACGATTACGACGAAGAGTAAAGGTTATTTGGTGAGATTTTTTGGATTTATTTTGATTTTCCATTTTTGACACCATTCTTGAAGGGTTAGGATATGGGATTGGAGTGTTTGGGAGGCAATGAAGGGATCATTGTTTACTGATAACGCACATGTGTCATCAGCATAAGTGGTGAAGAAAATATTTTAAATATTGTCATCTGTAAACATGGTGTTCTGCATAAAATTGCAGTAACTTTTTTAGACGATTTATACGAACTATTGTTAAATAAGCTATGACTCGATTCTTATCCGTTTTATATTTTTTTTTTCAAACCTTTCTGAGCAGTGGATGCAGCCATAGGA
This sequence comes from Euschistus heros, assembly GCA_003667255.2. Lineage (NCBI taxonomy): Eukaryota > Metazoa > Arthropoda > Insecta > Hemiptera > Pentatomidae > Euschistus > Euschistus heros. Next base: position 929,960 of record RCWM02000410.1, on the reverse strand, counting down.
AAATTCGTGCTATTTTTGAGAAAAAGGAGGAAATTTTGAACAATTATTTTATATATATTTTTATATTGAGGTCTTATGCAGAAAACCTAGTATAATTCTTGAAACGAATTAAGTAAAATAAATAGCTATTATTCGAGATGTAATAGATTATACTATGGCAAGACTGTATTGAGCTACCAAACGCCAAATGACTTCTTTGTGAACGCTTTAATAATATAAAAACTTTAAGGAGGGTTCTCTAGTATATTTTAAAATTTTCAAAAATACATATTAAACAACGAAGAGAATGTGTTAATATTTAAAAGAGAAGAGCTAGCAGAGACACCACTTCAATCGGGATCATCTTTCCAGCGGTTTCACAAAAATCGATGCGGCTCGATAAAGACTAAGGTAGAGGGAGATTGAAAAACGTAGGAGGCGGGTGTAGGCTTACCACCATATTCGGGGGTTAAGTTGCCCCTTGGGAAAGCGGATATCCGGGTTAATGCAGAGAACTTGGGTCAGCTTTAATGTTATTTCGGGGATTAGGTTTTTGTTCCAGCCTGGGCCCAGGGGTTCTGTACATATAATTACTGCGACCTTACTCTCCTATCTCGAAGCGCTAGTTCAACAACTACTTAATTAAAATCTTAAATTTAATGTATTTTAAAAACCTAATATAATTTTTTTTTTTTTTTTATAGTGAAATCACAGAAACGTGTCATATATGTAATTTCAGGAAGACACTATAAAAAAAAACAAAAAAAAACGAAGGCATAAATTTTGATTTCATATTAGGGTAAACGCACCAGTAGCTGACAGGTGCACCAGTAGCTGACAGTCTCTTCGAAAAATAGAAATAATGAAGTTTCAAGGCCTTTTAGATCCACCTCTCTTAAAGCCATGGCTTCTGTTAGTATTTCCTCATAGTTAGGTTGTCTACTCTGTTTTATTTAGGCTCTAATTGTAATAAAAGACGGCCACTACAACTGCACATTCTCCGTCAGTCGTTCAGAGCCTTACAAGCAGAGGACACCCGACTAGGACACCAAGGTAGGTTTCATGTTCTCTTCTTTACTTATTCCATTTTATTCTCAAATTAGTGCGTTGTTTCTTGTAATGAGTATTTATAGATTGTGTTTTATCAGTCTTTGAACCTTATTTCATGGTGAATTATGAAATACAATGGGTGTCAGATACTGGGATCCTAATAATGGCTCATCACCATTAGCTGACAGACCCCGTCAACTACAGGTGCCTCTCATAATTTACTTCCATCCATTTTTTCCTTATTTAATCTTTCTATTTTGTTATCTATTCTACAGTGTTTAATTCTAATTTAACGTAGGATATATATTCCAGTAGCTGACAGAGGGTGTCAGGTACTGAAACAAAACATGTCAGCTATTGGAATCACCGGCATTTTTCTATTTTTCAGGGCGGTTTCCTGGAATCTAGGATGGCTTCCACTAAAAAGGTTTTAACGTATGGTTCTGAGGATAAGGATAAAGCTCTCGACGACGTTCGCATGGGGATATCTGTAGCTAGTGCTGCTCATAAAAATAATGTTCGTAGAACAACACTGTTGTGTAAAGTGACAGGAAAATACCCAATGGGAGCGTAAAACGGGGCCCTCCTCTATCATGTCCTCTGATGAAGAAAGTTGGCTTGTGACATGAAAAAAATGGGTTTTCCTGTTGCCTTAGGTCAACACTTATTGAAAGCGTCCAGCTCATATTAAAAAGATTGGGCAGGGAAAATCCCTTCGCAGATGACCACTTTGGTCGAAAGTGGTTTGGTATGTTTCTTAAATGGATCCCACGCCTATCCTTTAGGCCCTTTGAATACCTTATATCATCGCGTGCTTCTGTAACTAAGGAAATTATGATACAACGGTTTTCACATGTACATTCGCATCTATAAGAAAAAGGTCTGGCGGATATTTTGGATGATCCCAACCGAATTTTCGGTGCCGATGAAGAAGCCTTCTTTTTTTTAATCCGAAAGGAAACAAAGTTTGTGTTGGGAAAGGAGAAAACGATACTTCACCAAGCTGCAGTAACCTGCTCCACACACTTTGAGACAATTTCTAACAAAACCAGCATACTAGAAACACCTCTAATTACCTTCCCAAGCCCTTTCAAAAAGGCGCTGCTGTGGCTTGAACTTCCCAAGAAAATATCAAAGAGGAAAAATTATGCAACTTTGAATTTATGAATCTTGGAGAGATATAACAAAAAAAAAGATCTTTAAAAAGAAGAAGCGAAGGAAAAGAAAGAAAGAGAGAGCTGTAGACAGAAAAAACAAAACAAGAAAAAGAACAACTAAAAATAAACACTTTTAAAAGAAATAAAAGTGGCAAAGTTGATATAAAAATAAAAAAATAAGTCAGTGAAGAAGATTGTGCAGTCAGTAGTCTCTATAACTAAAGGTGGTGGAACTGTGGAAGACGATTCACAATTTCCTAGCATTGTGCCAATTGTACTTCATTTTAATGAATTTAAGATGAACGCTAGATAACAGTCTAAAAAGTTTGGGTACTTGGGTATTTGGGTACGAAACTGCTTATGAGTTACCTGTATTGAATTTAAGGTGTATAGCCAAAAATAGAAAACTCAAGTACCTTTTTTTGAAACAAATGATAAATTTATAATTCCTGTTTTAAAATAAAGAAATGCTAAAGATTAAGCTATTTTTTGTATGACTTTCTTGTCCCTGTCAGCTACTGGAGCATTCCCTGTCAGCTACTGGAGAATACCCTGTCAGCTACTAGAACAAAGTTACTTTTCTCGAAATTGGCATTTATCCTATCATTGAGCGAAGGTTTTTAAAATTTTAAGATATAGTAAGCAAGGGGAGAAGTTTTTTTACAATATAAAAGTGAAAAAAATACAACGACATCACCATTAGAGTTTTGAAACCATTAAGTGTACTGAACTTCCCTTAAGCATGTCAGCTACTGGTGCGTTTACCCTACTGCCCTATATCCAACAATGAAAAAAAAAAAAAAATTAAATGCCGCATTTATAATAGATTGACCATTGTTATCTTTTTTCCCTTTACCTAAAGACGCGGTGTATATGAACTAAGATATAAGAAGGTGATGCTAAACACACATGACAAACTGGATCATCCGTTAATCAAAGATTAAAATAACATAAAAGTGTACTCAATAATAAAACGCAAAATACCAACTTCGCTATCTATTTTTTACTAACCTTTTTATTGATATTTACAATTACAATAGTGACCTATTTAAGGTCACTTACCTATATACAAAGTCTTATGGTATTTTTATTTTAAAACACAAAAAAAATTAAGTACTTCAAGTTTAGGTTCAAAACTAAAAAATAAGCGCAACAGCCAAATCCAAATTATTTTAACACTAGACCTAAACTTGAAGTTTTTTTTTTTTTTTTTTTTTTTTTTTTTTTTTTTTTTTTTTTTTTTTTTTTTTTTTTTTTTTTTTTTGTCTTTAACAAGATTTAACGATCTCCCGTTTTTCTTTTTCTTATTTGTTTTTTTTTATCAAATATTTTTTATTTTACATGGAGAATGTATTAGTAATTGCAATAATTTGTAATTTTTTTACAGCAAAAAAAAAATGGCGTTTTTATGCCAGTAAACAACGAAGTTATTAGGCATAAATGTTTGGTTTTGGCCATTTTTTCGAGAAAAAAATTCATACAAATAAAACCTTTAGACTTTGCATAAAGGTAAGTGACCTTAAGTAGGTTCAAATGAACCTCCCTACCCGAGATACTTCTTTGGCCAAAGATCTTCCGAACACTCTGTATAAGTACACATACTACACAGTACTCAGAATTATATTGACTTATTGTTAGTTTCAGATCCCTTCATCAGCAAAAATTAAGTAATAAAAATAAACTATTGTCCATCCATTATTACCTGAAGCTCTATAAAGCATCAGCACATTTTCTTTTCTTTCTCTTTTAGTGAAATATTAAAAGAGCGGACCAAGACGGGGTTGAATTTGAATAGGGTCAAGTTCGCTTGGATCCCTCCTTCCCCTTTCCCCCCCCCCCCCCTTTCGCCCCCCCCCACCCCAAGATATAGCCAATATAATTTTGCCTCTCCCTCTGTTGATATTCTTTTTTATTTTAAATCACTATTATGCTTATTATCCTCGACTTTATATTACTCCTTCAAGAGCTGGAGGTTCTGTTTAATGCCAATCAACTTTAGGATAATAGACATTTTTTGTTCCCTCACAATATCGCATCGCATCTAATAAATCTGTATATTGATTGCAATATAGATTTCCCTTAATATTTTTAACACATACTGAAATGTTGGAGTTCTTAACTTAAACATAAGGGTTAACTTCCTTACTATACCAACAAGAGGTAGAAGTGACTATTCTGACACGGTTTCTAATATGATTTAACCAGACTCAGAATATGGAAATTTAAATCCAAACTTCTATTTGGTGAAAAGGTTACGTTTAAGAATAATTCTTCCTGAAGTAATAAAACAATTAAATTTGACTATCGGTTCTGGTTCTGATCTCAGAATACTATAACGTTGCCCTCGTATACTTTTTAACCACGTTCTCTAAATATTTGTAATGTTAATTCTTAATAATAAAATACACTAAACTTGTCTTTTTATTACATTTTACTCCATTATATGATTCGATAATCTATAAACTAAGCATTGAAGTTAGTAAATAACAAAAAACAATGATCAAAGTCAACGGCTTAGCATGAGAAAAAAAATTGTTCAGAAACCCTTTTATAAAACACTATATCCATTTTTTACCTAAAATACATTATTACGTATTCGTATTCACCTTTTTTCACTTTATAGATACCTCTCTATAGAATTCTATTTCCTAGACCAATTAATTGTAAGGTAAGTTGCATAAAAATATTTTTTATTTATTTTTATTATTATTATTTTCTTTTTGTGGTGGGAGGGCATAACACTGTAATGTACTCCAATTAGGGCAGGAAGGACGGATTACGAACCTATTCTAGCTTAAGTGATTCATTTCGTACAATAAACAGTTCAGGAAACGAGATCTTTCTAAAATAAAACCGATTCAAACAGAGTTATGGCGACGGACTCTGCTGAGTTAACATTTTGTACCACCTCCCACTCCTCTCCCTATATATACCTCCCATAAATCCTAGGCAAGTAAGAGATTTTTGTACCAGTAGTAATTAGCTAGTCGTAATGTCAGTTGTAACATTTGTTTACCAATAAAGTTTTTTTTTCACTTCTCCGAGACGGAATTTCTTAATTGGCGCCCAAATAGGGACCACATGCGTATAACATCGTGGTTCTAGACTCGAACTCTGCAGTACCTGAGATCAAGATTCGATCTACCTTTCAAGGATATCGCACCTGTAGGAGACTGGCACCCCGCTTAGGCTCTTAGATCTTGAAGAAGAACGCTGCTCAGCTCAAGACTCGTCTGATCACCCCGACAGACCGAAATTCTGGGAGAAATTGTGAGTGAAGCTTTTTTTGGAAACATCAATTTTATTTTGTTTTCTTTATAACAAATATTTTTTGTTTTAATTTTTAATAACATTTATTTTTACATATATATGTTTACTTATAATTATTATAAGAACTATTAATTAATATATGTCAAAATTGTTTTTAAGATTAGCACATAATAGAGCAATTGACCTTAACGAATTTAATTTAGACGAAATGGCAACCACATTTGCAATTAAATCCGCGGACTATGACCATCTCCCTACTTTTAATGGAGATCCGCACAATCTATTAAAATTTGTAACGGTATGTCGACAAGTTTATAACATTGTCTGTAAGCCTGATAATGGGCTCAGGGAACTGAACGACCAGCGCTTACTAAGCAAGATTCTAGCCAGACTAACCGGCGACGCCGATTATATTAATACGACATGCGAATTTACAGGCGTGAACGAATTATTACAATACCTGGAAAATACTTTTAGAGATTCTAGATCGATAGAACAATTACAATTCGAATTATTTAACATGAAAATAGGACATAAAGAACATCCTTTGGACTTTTTACAGAGAATCGATAAAAGCCGTACTTTGATAATATCCAAATACAGAATAGAAAATATACCAGAAAGGGCATTAATTGTTTCGGTTTTAGAGAAAAATATTTTATATCATTTCTTCACAAATATGGAACTTCATATTCGTACGTATTTAATGACAAAAACGGATAAATTAAAAACTCTAGACGATTTGCGAAAACCTAATTCAGAATGAAAATCATCTTCTGTTTGAAGATTTAATAAACTCGGGAAATATGAGAAGACCCGGGGAACAAGAAAACCAAAAGAGACAGTTCGACAATAAGAAACATTTCGATAGAAATAAAAACTACCGAAATAATTGGCAAAACCACAATAATAGGCAAAATTATAGGCAACATGAGTCTCCTCCTCCCCATAACAATCAATATAATAATCGCAGGAATCCAAATGGTTCAGGGCAATATAATCGGAACCAAAATAATAATAGGAACCAAAATAATAACAGGAACCAAAATAATATGGATAGTCAAACAGCCTCGATGAGAACGGTCTCAGCCTTCGGTGGAAATCCAAGGCAAGCTAACTTTCAAATTAATCAAGAAGATCCTAAGGATCGGGAAATTAGAGAACTAAGAGAGCAATTAAAGAGATTAAATCCCTCCAATGACTCTTTTTTAGAACAAGACCCGCCAGACCATCAAAACACTTAGGATCTGATAACTCAAATCAATTACCATATGTTGTTGACCATGCGAATAGAAAATGGCTTATAGACACTGGTTCTTGGAAGAATTATATCAGGAGAGACATCGTTCCCCCAGAAGTAGAAAGGGAAAAAAGAAAATTTTATCATAAAAACGGCAACTGGAGAAGAAACAGGTACAGAAACCATATCAGTTTATTGCAGGAATAATTTTCTCAAATGTCCCGAGAAAATAAAATTTTATCTTTTCGATTTTAGTAGCAATTATGATATTTTATTGGGCAATGAAAGCATGAAAAAAATGAAATTTAAAATTGATTTTGAAGAAAATAAGATAAGATCACAATATAATGAATTCAACTTCATAATGGAAGATGAAGTGTTAAAATTGGAACTAAAAAGGGGGCGAAACGAAGTAAAAGTAAAACAAAATAATAGCCTTTATTTCATTGATTATGAAGATGACAGGATAAAAATCAAACCTGGCATTTATAATGAAAATGTCATCATTTAAAGCCAAGTCGATGATACAGTCTATCTTCCGTTGTACTATCTTCAAAAAGACGAAGTCGAAATAACAGATCGTGATCAATGCAAAAATGAAGAACTTATCGATCAAATTCCAAAATTAATCAGAACAGATCACATTCCCTCCTCAAGAAAAATTGAATCTTATTAAATTATTAAAAGAATATCCAACGGTGTTTAAAACAGAAAATGACCCACTATCAGCTACTGATCTATTAGAACATAAAATTGAAACGAAAACAGACGATCCAATTTATTCAAAAAATTACAGATACCCTCACCAATTCAAAGAGGATATTAAGGAAGAAATTAAAAAAATGTTGGAATCTAAAATAATCAGACCCAGTAATTCACCTTATAATTCCCCTGTGTGGATTGTTCCTAAGAAAACAGACGCCTCCGGAAAAAGAAAAGTACGGATGGTAATTGACTACAGAAAGTTAAATCGGGAAACCACAGCGGACGAATTTCCTCTCCCTAATATTGAAGATCTACTTGGAAAATTGGGAAAAGCCACTCTATTCACGGCTATGGATCTCTGTTCTGGATTTCATCAAATAAAAGTTCACAAAGATTCAGTTCATAAAACCGCATTCAGTACTGACCAAGGGCACTACGAGTTTTTAAGGATGCCGTTTGGGTTATGCAACGCACCTGCCACATTTCAAAGAGCTATGAATATTATTTTTGCCGATATGCCACATGTACTTGTATACATGGATGACATAATTATTTTTTTTGAAACCTACAATGACCATTTAAAACATATAAAAGCCGTTCTTGAAAAATTGAAAAAAACATAATTTAAAAATACAAATGGATAAAACCGAGTTCTGCAAAAGAGAGTTATTATTCCTAGGTCATATAATAAGTGAAAATGGAATCCAACCTAACCCGGATAAAATAAAGGCGGTAAAAGAATTTAAATTACCGAAAACTGAAAAAGAAATTAAAAGTTTTTTAGGTTTGACAGGATTTTTACAGGAAAATGATTCCTAATTATGCAAAAATAGCCTCCCCTATGACAAGATGCCTGCGTAAAGGAGAAAGCGAGATAAAACCAGAATCATATGCCGAAGCGTTTGAAAAACTTAAAAGCTTAGTCTGTAGCAGTCCAATAATTCAAGTTCCTAATTTCGAAGAGGATTTTTATTTAACAACTGATGCAAGCAATTACGCAATAGGAGCTGTATTAGCTCAAAAGAAAAATGGTAAAGAACTTCCCGTTTGCTACGCATCTAGAACATTAAATAAAGCAGAGCAGAATTATTCAACTACGGAAAAAGAATGCCTTGCAATTATATGGGCCTGCAACCACTTCAGACCTTATCTTTACGGACGTAAGTTTTTTATCTATACTGACCACAAGCCTCTCGAATATCTGAAGACTTGCAAGACACAAAACGCTCGTCTTATCAGGTGGAAACTGCTCTTAGAAGATTACGAATACGATATCAAGCACATCGAGGGCAAAGCAAACAAAGTAGCTGACCACTTGTCGCGACATCCTGTTGACAAGCATGTCTCTGAGATACCTGAATATGATCTGTATCATATCTCAGAAGAAGATGAGTCATCCCTCGCCACCCAACACTCTGCCGAGTCCGTCAAAGACCTGTCAACGTTGAGAAAAATCAGATAGTCATCATAAAAGGCTATAACGACACGAAGACCGAACGCATATTTAACAAAATTAGGCACACTTTAGAATTAACTTATCCCTATAATCAAAGCTCAGAACAGGTAGAGAACAAGTTACTAGAAATAATTAAACCAAACACGACGTATGGAATTTACTGCCTTCCAAGAATAAAGAGTGTAGAAAGTGAAGTCAATTGGTATGAAGGACTTTACAATAAAATAACAGAAATCATTAGAGAAAAATTTCCCACTAACAGAATAAAAAAGTATTCTTTATTATTACCAGATATTACAGATAAGAATGAACAAAAATCCTTTATTTTAGAGCAACATATTGGTAAATCATGCCATAGAGGCATAAATGAAACCTACATGAAATTAAAAACAAGATATTATTGGCCGAATATGAAAGATCACATTGCCGATATAATTAATAATTGTGATATATGCAGTAAAATTAAATATGACAGAAGACCTATCAGGCCTAAATTTATGATAACACCAACACCTGAAAAACCGTTTAATTCAATCATGATGGACACCCTCCATATGAGGAATTACTATGTATATATAATTGCTGATACCTTTTCAAAGAAACTATTTACTATATATAGCCAGACAGCAAACGCTATTGAATCAATGGCGACTTTAAGAAAATATTTAGCTCATTTCCCAAAACCATTAACTATCACTACCGATAATGGACGTGAATTTGATAATAATTTATTCCGTGATTTTCTTAAATATTTAAAAATTGATAAACACGAAACAACACCTAATCATCCAAATTCTTTAGGACTTTTAAATAGAGCAAGCTCCACATTACTAGACTTAATTAAAATAATTAACATTCAGTCTAACGAATCTGAAGAGGAAAAATTAGAATTGGCTACTATAGCCTATAACAATTCGTTGAATCAGGATTTGAAACTAAGTCCGAATGAAATCACTTTCGGTATAAGTCGTGAAAATTACAATGAAAATCCAGAGGTACAAGAATATTTAGTCCAAGAATATCACACAAATTTAAGAAATACCAGGGAAGCCATTAAAATAAATATTGAAAAAAATAAAGAAAAATATATAAATAAAATAAACGAAACTAGGGAAGATATACCTAAATTACCAGAAGACGTATATATCAGAAAACCCAGTTCTAATAAAAAAGACGTCAAATATCAAAAAGGCAAACAATTAAATGGTAAATTTATAGCACCGAAGGGAAAACAGAAAAAGCTACATGCCAGTCAAATAAAAAGGCCAAAGAAAAATAAGGGAGAAACAGAAACACGCGTCCCAGCACAAGTAATAACGAATGTCTTGCTGATAATCCATACGCCCAAAAATTGAATGAAGAAATTGAAAAAAGGATTCAAGAATTACGGATTAACCCAAACAATCTTCCTGTTGCAGATTTCGATGATGAAGGGCTCTTTCAAGTTTCTTCAGATCCTCATTCTTCTGGCTCTGACCAAGCAAATGGAAATGTTGAAAATCCAGACGCTATCGAATGGCCCTGGGGCTTCGATCATTCAGATGAATTCGTCGTTTCTGATGACGGAATGGTACACTTTCCTGCATTATAAAAACTTGTCCCAATTGAACGATGAAATTTTCACTCTAAAAATACACATTAACAATTTAAAAAGTGATAATGATTCAAAAATATTACACCAAATATTAGAGACCAGATATGATAGAATAATAAAACAAATTACTCACCTTGTTAAAAGAAAACATATTAACAGAGAAAAAAGAGGCATTATTAACGGATTGGGTTCAGCCCTCAGTTGGTTGACAGGAACGATGGACGCTGATGATAAAGAAAAATATGACGCCATCCTACAAAAAGTCGAAAATAATTTATATCACGTTGAACACAATGAGGAAGCCAGACTTAGCCTCAACCGTAAATTAACTGCCGAATTAAATAAAGATATTATAATTTTAAATCATTTTAAAAACAATATAGACACAAACAACAAAATTTTAGATGCTGCCCTTGTTAAATTATCCTACCATGATCTTTTAGCTTATCTCACTCTTGTAGAAGCGCAGTTGCAAGAAATTGAAGACGCTTTAGAACAATGTAAAATAGGTATGACTCATCCCAGTATTTTATCTTATGATGATATTAAAAATATAAAAATCCCTTACAACACGTTATTAACGAGAGATGTAGAATTAAATTGGCTGTTGAGCAAAGCAGTTTGTTCAATGTCCGAGTCGGGAATGATTTATTTCTTTATTAAATTACCATTAATGGTTGCCCCTTCGCCTACCTATTTTATTTTTTCATATCCAACTATATATAATGAAAATATTGTGACTATTCCGGTAGAGAATAGCTTAGTAATAAGATATGATAATCAATTTTATAAAGGAGAATGCTTAAAATATAATTCTAACTTTTATTGTTATCAGGAAAGTATTAGTTTAGTTAAGGATAAGTGTATTTTAGAATTAAGTAATAATCTAAAACTCGATAATTGTAAAATAATTAGAATTTCACAAACACCATTTATTAAACTTATACCAACTCTTAATCAGTATCTTACTTTTAATGTATCCACCATAGAAACTAACACTACGCAAACCATATTATATCATTTACCAATCACTAGCTTAATAAGTCTTAGTAAAAATGAAATATTTGTAAATAAATCCTTAGCTGTAAGATATCAAGAATATGTAAATATACCTATTATATCTCTATATAATATTAAGAATGTTATTAATACAAATTATACCTTTGATGAGTTAAATACATTAGATTTAGGAACTTTAAAAATAGAAACATTAGAAGATTACTCTGTAACTACTTATCCAGAAATTATGATCTATATAACAATTTCATTATGTGCATATCTATTTGTTCACCACGTATTATTTTATTATGTTAAATTTAAGGAGTATTTTGTAAACAAAACTAACATCCCCATACCTTTAACAAAAATTGTAACTCCTGACTTAAACCCAATCTCAAGTCCTACTGAATCATCCTTTTGCGACGCTAGATCCAGAGCGTGGTATTCCTACCTCACCGAAAAACAAAAATCGTAGTTCGGAGGACCTCACTTTTTAAGGAGGGAAGAGTTATGGCGACGGACTCTGCTGAGTTAACATTTTGTACCAACTCCCACTCCTCTCCCTATATATACCTCCCATAAATCCTAGGCAAGTAAGAGATTTTTGTACCAGTAGTAATTAGCTAGTCGTAATGTCAGTTGTAACATTTGTTTACCAATAAAGTTTTTTTTTCACTTCTCCGAGACGGAATTTCTTAATTCAGCTCTCCTGTAAAGTTATAGAAATGTGACATAGTGTTCTGTGCCTCCGAGGTACAGATATATATATTTTAAATGCCAATAATTAGGATAACACTTTTTATTAATCATTGATATAATCAATGAAAATTGATATTTTAATGTATGTTCTTGTTTTTCTCCTTAAATACTTTTTGCGTATTAAAATAGTACATTTAGCAAAGTAGTAGACAATAAAGAAGATTTTGTAATTGTGAGTAAATTTATATTTTATGACGGATCTATAATCACTGTTACTCTAACGAGAACAGGTCGGCTACAGGCACTATCCCCTTCCTAATTATTTTATTATTACTATTCATTTTTAATTTATAAGAACAAACTACTCAAATAAACAAACTGTTCGAAAATAGTTACCACTACTCTATTTAAAAGTATAGAATTCCAAATCAAGCTAAGTCCATTTTTGATATTATTTTTACAGCTGGACGATAAAGGTAAAGATCTGTCTGAATTAGGAAGACGTCCTATTTTTTGATTGACCGTTTTCAATGTGATTTAACTACTCTTGGGAAAAAACCTCAATAAAAAAAAAATTTTTAAATATCTGGAAATCGGACTTGAATGGATTTGGAATCCTACGCCTCAATTACAGTAACTTCGAAACATATGCTTTTCATATTTATTAATTTTTTTTTTAATATATTTTTGAAAACATGAAGAAGTTAGTTCAGTCAGATTAGTTACCATATAAAAAGAACATTATCACACTAGAACTTGTTATAAATTGTGTTTATTATTGCAAGGTAAGAGTATAGTAGGACCTCACTAATCCACCTCCTGCTAGTCCGACTTTCCGAGTAATCCGACCATCCTACGGAATCAGAGAGGGGGGGATGGATCCGTTATCCATTATCATAATGTCTAATTTACGTTTTTCCTGTTTTAAAAGTAAATTTCTCCTAAATCGAGAACATATGAAAGTTTGTTCCATTTTCAAGTTTTTGTGAAATTTGCAGTTTTGTGGGTAGTTTTTTTCGATAAACGGTAAGCGTTTAAGTATTATAAGATATTGTAACTTTCCTTAAAAAAGGAGAAGATTAAGCTGTTCCGTAAATATAATGCTAAATCCGAAAATGTGGTCAAAATTTGAAAAAAATGTTTAAACGAAGTGGAGATATACAGCAAAATATCCTAGGGGGGAAAAAAAGAAGAAAAAGGTTTCAAAGAGCTGTAGTTGAAGAGAAAAAAAATCGATTAGCAATTTCGGAAGTCCTACTTTCGCGACGATTTCTCAAAGCGGGGCTACGTTTTCCTCTAAGAGGCCACCGGGCAGCTGATGATGATGATCCCGGTGGAAATTCGTTTTTTGGACTATCAACAGGTGAGGCTAGTTAGATTGGGGGGGGGGCAAGGACAGCCTTAAAAAAAAAAAAAAAAAAAAAAAAAAAAAAAAAAAAAAAAAAAAAAAAAAAAAAAAAAAAAAAAAAAAAAAAAAAAAAAAAAAAAAAATTGAATTATCTTAGGAGGTAATATGATAAGATATTATAAGTACTAATTTTTTTTAAAATTAGATATTTCTATTTCTTTTATTTTTTAGAATATTAATATATAACTCTTAATATAATGTAATACACTTTTAACCAGGGTTTGAAATCAATAATTATTTTTTCCAAAAATCATATAATAATTATTATATTTTTTTTTTAATTTAAAAATCATTCCTGATTTATAAATAAAAATTTCATTTGATCTTTAATGTTTATTAATTTGATTACGGCATTGCATAAATAACAATGATTAAATTGCGATAAAAAAATGTCAGAAAATAAAAATCACCTTTTACACACAAATTGATTAATATGTTTGTATACAAAATACATCTCAAAGATGATTAGAAAAAAATTAACGTTCTGATTTAGAAAGGAATTACTCAAAAATTATTATTATTGTTAATTGTAAAAATTTTGTTAAAAAATAATGATCAGAATTTGATTTTTATCACTTATGATCAAAAATAAAAATCGATCTTAATAAAAATCATCAAATGATTTTAAAAATTCCAGAAAGAAATCTTGATTAGATTTCATTTTTATTATTATTTTTTTTTAATTATCGATTTCAAACGCTGCTTTTAACACTATGAAAAACATATGTTTCATTAATACATCCGGTTAGTAAGACCTTTGAGCCGTTCTGCCCTACCCCTTGATTCTTTAGGGGTCGGATTAGTGAGGTTCTACTGTAAATTAGCATAGGTAAAGACACACAAATGTACGCTTATTATTTAATTCTGCTTGGTACAAAAAAAAAAATATATATATATATATATATATATATATATATATATATATATATATATATTTTTTTTTTTTCTTATGAATCTTGTTTCTTTGTAAAGAATTTTTTTTTTCTCCAGAAGATAAAAAATACTTAAGCTCCTCTAGATATTGTCACTCAAGGGAGATATAAATGAAATATGACTCTTATAAGAAGAGAGCCACCCCCTCCCCCCAACTAGGATTAGAGAAGCGGAGGGTGAAAGAAATGAAGACAAGAAGAAAGACGAATCATAGCGATCGATCAATTAGAGAAGAAAGAGGCCCTGATGGATGGTGGCAGATCCTGTCTCTCATTACCCGGCGGTCCAAGTCGACGAGATAATCCACCAGGAACAGGTACCGGGCGATTAGTTACCTGTTGCCACCCCACTTTTACCTAATACTTCTCTTATCGGATCGTCCCATGTAAATGTTAAAAGGGCGGAAAACATAATCATGGAAGTTTATGAGAGGAAGCTAAAAAGAGACCAAGTAGTATTTTTTTTTAAATTTAAATTTAAATTTTATTATAATCAAAACTGTAATTCAGCTGAGATATAAATACTCGGTAGAATGATATTACCATAATATACTTCAATATACAATATACAGGCGAAAAATTTCATTTTATTATCTCAACTACAGACAGATTTCATTCATTTCTAAGCGTTTACACACTCTTAAACATAAGCCAAGGCATACGCAACATATTAGGATTATTAGAAATATTAATAATATATATAAATTAATTTTAAATATACTACCATACAGTCGAACCTGGATAAGCGGAATCTCTTGGTGACAGGATTACACTTAAACAAGGTTTTACTTATCCAGGTCATTAAGTTTGCATGTACCACTAAAACAGGTTTTCAAAAAACATGTAATTGTTTCAATTGTAAAACTTTATTACTTATGCAAAATGCTGGAAGTATTGACAAAATATAAAGGAAATTGCAAAAATACTGCCTTTTGTTTTATCAACGTCCCAACAATTGGTACATTTTTAATTAAGCACTGCTGCAGCTTTGTTAAGAGAATTTTTTCTATCTTTATTTTCTACCGTCCTTCTAAACACTCATGTTGAATTTTATCACTATTCGAAATCCGGCATACCTAACTGTTTTGTGATCTCATTCTTTGTCTATCCACTTTCAAATTCACAAACAAATCGTAATTTTTCAGTTGACAGGATTTGCTTAATGTTTACAGTTCAGGGACCAATGAAAACAAAACAAACCCATCACGTCTTCTTAGTATTAATGCGAACTCCACTTATAGGGGTAAATATAAAAAAATTTCCATTTACAAAGGAAATTTCAACAAAAATCCATTCTACTTATTGAGGTGAAAACATTCCAGTTAAAGAGTTTATTTAACCCGGCGTTGGTCGCTAGATGAGCATTTCCCTCACCCTTCTAAAAAATATTTAATAAGTTCGTCAAAATTTAACTTTCATCCCTGAATCTCAGTATAGCTGAGTTTAGAACATTTGCGAATAAGAATATTCGGTTTCTAAGTAAAACGGATGCAGGTGGCCAGGATATTGGGAGATTCGTACTGAAAATTGCCATGTCCACTTTCGTCAGTATCAGGTTGTCTCTCGTGCAGTTTATTCGTGATATTCTACTGAGCGAGTTTTCTGATTTCTTTCAATTGATTAGTGATTACTTGGGTTCAAAATGAGTCGTGGATCTAAAATTTTTGAATTGTTGCATAAAAACCCAGTTGAGAAGATAAATTGTAATTAATTAGAGGATAAATCGTCGTGAATGGTATTTATATTATTTTTCAATCATTTACTAGGAACCTGAAATTTTTACTATTCCAGATTCTTGTTCGTGACTGCTCGAGGCAACACAAAATAGATCTGGTATAGGTGTGCCGAAAAAATAAAAAAAATAAAAACGAAAAAAAAAATTGTAAAATGATTGTAAATGATTGTATAGAAACAGAAGAAAATGATCTAGCTGATGAAAAACACATTATTATGTAAATAGTAAAATATTTAATTTTTGTTTGGTTTTTTTGTTGTTTTACAATAAATCTTAGTAAAAATATATTTTTAATCCTTATACTCCAAACTATAATTATTGATACATTATGATGACATTTATTTACTATTTATAACCACATATTTTGCAACATAAAACTGCATTTTTTATGAAAATCAGAGAAGTGAGGGAAATGGTCACCTAGTGGCTAACGGTGTATCAGATCGGCTTAAAGGAACCTCTTATAAAGGTACCACTTTTCCACGTTTGACTGTATGTATAAAAATAGTCTTTCTGACCATAGAACAGGATCTGACGCAAGAATGCTTAAGTTGTCTTGAAACGTTTGAAGGCCACAGAAACCGACTTGTTTTCAATGGCTTGATTATATAAAAGTGTGATTTCTAAAAAAAGTTGTTCAGAAAAGAGTGAATTAAATGAACAAATGAACGATGAATTAAATGAATTTCGATTGGTTGATCAACTATACTGAGTACCACCAACACATATTATTTTTATTTGAAAGTCAATCAACTATATCCTTTACTTTCCAAACACGGTATTCAATAAAACATCCACATTGAAGTAAAATCAAGGATTCTAATTTTCTGCATTGTTGTATGGACGGAGTACCATTGAATCATTTAAATTAGTGGGAATTAAGGCTATTTACGAATTCCAAATGTTGGGGCGACCGAAATAAAGGATTACAAGAGGATATTTATCGTTCGACAATACTTCACCAGCCAGCGGCAACACAATTTGTATATTTATACTGATTCCCGTTTCATTGAGGAATAGCAAGGTCAATTTGAATAAAGCACTAACGAGGGAAGATAAACACGGCCATTGTTGGCTGTTAATTCTGCTGAAATGGGAACCAAAACGAGGGGTGGGGGTAAATTTAAAATTGTCTGGCTGCAGTCCAGCCTCACTATCACCTTCTATTGTCTTTTATTTTTAATGAACGCTTCTTTAGTAATTCAACTGGCTTTATAAGTTCCTTCGTTTCAGCGAAATCGGATTTCTGCTCGTCTCGTTAAAATTCTTCTTCCCCTCCTCCAGGGTAAACCAGACAAAAGTCTTTTATCACTTTTATCGGTGAGGTGGCCATTAAGATCATTAGGACAATAGTAAGTTTTAACGGTAGATAAAGGCATTGTTTGAATTTATCTGAAATAATCGAAACCGAAAATGTTTTCTCATTATATATATTTTAAAACCAAAACATTTACTAAACAAACGTTCAAACCTTCCGATTTACTAAAAAAGACTCATTTACATGACAGTTATCAGACCTACTTGGACATATAGAGTTGAGCTTTAGGGCTCAACTAAACCTTCTAATTCTTCCCGTATCCAATCCATACAGTTCAAAATGCTTCAAAAACACTTACTTCTCCTTACTCTGTTACAAATCAACTTATCCATAAAGATCTTAATGTCCCATATGTTGCTGATTTAGCCCAAACCAGATACCTATCCTTTCATATTAAACTCCAAAACCACTCAACTAGTCTCTCAAATTGCATCCTATTCTATTCCGATAACCCTCCAAGGCGTCTGAAAAGAATATGGCCAAGAGACCTTCTAATGTAGAATTTGAAGTTCTACCAATGAATAGTTCTTTACAAGATATTTACTTATAATTGTTATCATATTCCTCTAATGTAGGATAGCTATTGAAGTGCTACTGATGAGTAGTTGTTGTCACGTTTTAGCGTGTAATTGTAATCATTAACAACATATTTATATGTATATATTTGTACTGTTGTAAATTTTAATAAATGAGAACAAAAAAAAACTCTCTATTAATATACATTTTATTCAGAATGCCTTAATTAAACAAACAAATGAAAAGTTATGCCTTATAGGTAAGGTTAAAAAATATTCATTAGTAAGTTTTATTATTTTAATGACATAAATCATTTCTATAAATACTTAAGTAATAATTCTGTAACATAAAAAATAATGTAAAAATTCATTATTACAAATTGTTATTAACCTTTCTTCACTTTATCTGGAGGTATAGAATGCTTATGTCCGAGACGAATTAATTGTAAGGTGATTTAAATACATATTACATAAACACTTGAGGAATTAAAAAGGTATTTGATACAAATAATACATTTTTTTTTTTTTAATGGTTTCCCATAAAATCCACTTTCAAGGAGCATAACTTTTTCTGAGAAAAGCAAATTCAACAAACTACATGTCACTAATTTTGCAAATGATATATTAACACTACCAGAGCACGCATCCAGACAATAATACATTTTTATTGTACTTTTGTATTATTCTTAGGGGACAAGGTGTCCCAGAATAAAGATTATTTTTCATTTCATTTACCACATATTTAATATATTATTTATAATTCTATACATCCATATATCATGAATATATCAATTAGAACCTTAACACCAGTTTATGATTGGATTATGTAATTACACACGTACATGAATATTAGATACATATGCATCAAAATGTACTACATATATTCCAGTCAATGAGTGCTGCAATGAGGGGTATAGAGTGCATGGAATATGCGATAATTTTTGACTTCATAGCTTTGTTAGGAATAGTTAGAAGATAAACATACTAAAAGTCCCCACCACTGGGGCGTGAGCTAACGGTGGGGGGAGAAGTTCAAAGTTTTTGTTTTTTCGATAAAATCTCGGAAATGGTAGACTCTAGAAAAATATGTTTCAAATAAGCATAAAAGCTAATTAAATTTCCTATAACATTGATAATATATAAATCTGTCGTAGTTCTGACCGTTTACGAGATATTCGGTATTGAAAATCGGTGATTTTTGGAAAAAACAAATGTCACCTCACTTCTTGTCAAACTTTTGTTTCTAGTAACTTCCACAATCGTTTCTCAGAAAACACGTCAGAATTAAAATATAAGAGAATTAAATTTACTTTAATGTCATGTTTACATTTCTAGTATTTGAAGCAAGTGTTAGCAAAAAGTGAGGTAAACATTTTGTTTTTTTCTAAAATTATCGATTTTTAATAATATATATCTCGAAAACAGTTCGAATTTCGACGAATATGTATATAATTAATTTTATAGGAAATTGAATGAGCTGTAATTTAGATTTGTAGCATATGTTTCTAGAGCCCACCGTTTTCGAGATATTATCGAAAAACAAAATTAAGACGTTCTCCCCTTCCCCATCCTTAGCTCACCCCCCAGGGGTAGTATGTTTACCTTCTAACTATTCCTAACGACGCTATGAAGTAAAAAATTATCGCATATTCCATTGACTGGACTAATATATATTTATGTGAATTGAGGTATCGAGCAAGGGAGCCTTGATCAACTGAAGTCTCGATTAACCAAACCTTTTATTTTTATTTCATTTTTTTTTAATGTTTTACAAATATATCTTTTTTACTAAACATTCAATTCCAAAAGGAAATTAGGCGAATAAGACAAAGCATTAGGATGGTAAGGACGATCTGCTAGAAAACGAATTGTCATTAACAATATCTTTTTAAAAACAGCATTGGCGCAACCTCGCTCTCTTGAATTGAAGATATGTTTATATTTATGTATATATAATAAATTATATATTAATAAAAAAAAAACATATAATCAGTTGAAAATAATTTTTTATAATACCTAACTTATTCTTAATCTAGAAAGATTACGTAGCAAGAGATAAGTTTATTTCGCAATTACGTTTTCCAGTATGCTCATCCTGCTTTGGTCCTAAAATTTTGAGTAATTCTTTATTTTCGAAAAATTTTAAATCGCCGTTTTTTCCTTAATTGTTTTTTAACAGTAGGCGCGAACTGAGTAGTTCTGAATTCCATTTTCCCAAATACTGTACAATACCGATAATTAAACTCCTCTACATGTTCAAACTTTTCCTTTAACGATGGAGAAAATTAAATAAAACTAAAAACGATGTGACTCTCCGATGAACGTGGAATAGTGCTTTACGGAGCAAGTAATTTATATAATTCGATGATAAACGTTTCTAAAATAAAAAAATTTTCAGAGCCAAGGCGAAACTAACTAAATATCTGAATTTATTGGATGCTCAAACACGCGTGTAGTTGAATCACTGAACTGTGTAATCACTGACTTAGCAACTATTTACATTTTACAAGGGAAGGTAAATATGGCTGCTGATTTCTTGTTAGTTTAAATTGTTAACTACTGATGTTCTGCGACTACGGACACTATTTGTTAAAATTTACAATCAAACACATACAAGAACTGGAATAAAAAAATTGTAAGTACAAATTAAAAAATAATAATTAGGTTATTTACAGAAGACGCAAGAACTTTAAGATGTATACCCTCCTAACTTAACAATACAAATATTTTATTAAACTTAATGTCGGGTTTTAATTAATAAATTTTCAAGAAATTTAAGGGTCAATTATAAATTAACCGATCATACTCTAAACTCAAGTGAAAAAAAGGGAGGCTATAACTGAAAATACTGATACACAGTCAGGCAAGATAGGATCTTATATTACTGAAATAAAATAATTCATTAAAAATCCTACCAGATGTTACGCACGTCTGAAATTTTGTCATGATGCAATAGCATCTACATAGGGGCTACACTTTTATGAAAACTCTAAACGTAAATTCGAATTCCTAACATGTTGTAGTTCTCATATAGCCTTCATCAGTAGCATATCGAAGCAGGGTCAGTTGAAGACTGTATGACGACCAAGAAACAGCTGTTTTGTGTAGATAGTAAAATCGTAATGTTTTTTAAATTTAATAATTCAAATTTATAAGTTTATAAAAAAAAAAAAAAATACATCCAGTAAATATTTGAAAATCACAATAGAAAGTAATGACATGAAAAAAACTTGTAGTGAAATTTATTGGAAGAACTCAAATCGTCTGCTTGGAGGTAAAAGTCTTAAAGTAAAAAAATCAATGTTTTTTCCGTTTCAATATTCAAACGGGAATGCGCCCATTAAAAATTTCTCAGATAGTTATGTAGTGAATTTTCTCATTCTCCAATGTGCACATATAGCAGTTATATTCACTTGGTGACTTTTTGTACTTATGGGAAATGATAACATCAACACACAATGACTTTTTGTCGAATTTAGAAATATATGCAATTAGTGACATTTACCTCCAAGCAGAAAAAAATTGAAGTTCTGCAATAGAAAAATATCCCTAGGACATCTTCTTTTCAGAAACTTGGAATGGAAAGCAAGTTGCAAAACAAATGGATTTAGGTGAGTATTTAGTCTATTATGAAAGGAAAGGTATCTGGTTCGTAACAAATCAGCAACATATAGGGATAATAAGGTCATTGCGGATCAGTTTATTTCTAATAGGAGCATTAAGGATTTTTAGAAGGATTTCGGATTGGAGTGATTGAATGAGTAGTAAATAAAATGTTAAATGATTTATGATCTCAATTTTTAACTAATTCTGCTTAGAAATACGTAGTAAGGTCCATAAGTTTCATGCTTGTACTGCTCCCCCTCCTTCAAACGAGGCGGGACCTGCACGCCTATGCAGGACCATGCCTGCTCACTCCATACCCATCGCCCGCACTTCCTCAGTCATGTCAGTCTTGTGTCTAGCCTTGAAGGAAACTCCCCATTTTTACAATGTTCAAACTCGAGTACCTTGCGGTTATTAAATTCATTTGTAAAGAAAGTCTTACTCCTGCACAAATTAAAGAGCGCTTGGATTATGTATACAGGCAGTCCTCCCCCTCGTATTCCACAGTGGAAGAATGGGCAACACTATTTAAGCTAGGGAGAGAACGTCTAGAAGGTGACCAGTGTTCCAGTCGCCCATTGGAAGCTGTCACTTCTGAAACAATCCAAATTGTGGGATCTGAATTGCTGTTTGACTGCTGCGACTGAAAACCAAGGAAATAACAACGAAATTGGGGCTTTCAAAAACAAGTGTTTTGAGGATCATCAAAGAAGATTTGCATATGAACAAGGCTAGTGCAAGATAGATTCCAAAAATTCTTTCATCTGCTCAAAAACAGGAACGAGTTCACTACTGCAGTGAATTTTTACGCGTTTTTTCCAAGCAGCAGTGGAAGAACATTTTTTTATCAAAGAAGAAAATTATTTTTTCATGGTATGCAAATGTTGCCAAAACGTGGTATTAAGTGTGTTGAACTTAGAGGAGAATATATTGAAAAACAGTAAGACCAGTTTTTTTCTTTCACCTTTCCTTCCATCACAGGCCGGAAACTATTGGATCTTACTACGTATGTCTTTTTATGATTTTAAAATCATGCCTAAATTAAATTAATACAAATAATTATAAGCCTACCTTGGGATAAACGACAAATATATGTTATCCTACACAGCAACAGATATCTCATCAAAGCGGCACTATAATTTTGTTGGACGAATTATCTAACCGACAGGGGGTATAATGTTCAAGCAACGTCATTCAAAAGGTTTGTAGGATTGTTAAAGATTTCGCCGAGATATCTGATGGTCTAGAAGCGGGTGCCAAGAGAAATCTCATTATTTATCAATCCTATAACTTAATCGAACGATTTAACAACCAATAACTTAACTAGTGTCTAGGAAACGCTTTTCATAGGTCAAGAATATTTATGATATACCTGACGTTCTAAAAATGATAAATTCCGACACTTAAACTTGAATTTTTAAATATGTTTGAGAGAGGCATCAGACGATAATATGATATACGATATTAACCGTAGGCGACATAAATGTAAAAAAAACTGCACTAGCTCTACCTGTTGGATTTAGGCAGAATCTATTTAGCGGATCTATAAGGTAGTGAACAATTTAACAAAGCAATAAGTTAGCTAGCTAGTGTTCGTTTGTTTATTTCGTTTAACGTCAATTTATGCTGCTGTGGCCTATCCAGGTATAATTAGGATAGGGATCTTTAACGAGTACCTGGCATTGCACAGGCTCGGGACCCCCATTTAACGTCCCTTCCGAAGTACGGCATAGCTAAGGATTGTTTACTCCCTTTAAAAAATCCTAAGGTCATCTGCCGGGCTGCAAACCCGCGATCTTGGGTTTAGTAGGTTGCTATACTAACCACTACACCACAGGCGACCCCTAGCTAGTGTTCTACCATCGCTTTTCACAGGTTTAGCAGACTGTTAGTTATTGATGAAATATCTAATGCTGTAGCAACCGGGGACTATACTTTCGCAAATAATATTCAACGATTCCAAAATGAGAATTAACATTTTATGGTTAAATAAATTTTATCGGTAGCTATTGGAGCGATTTATCTGGAATGTTATAAGCCACCATTTTTGTATTAATTATACGAATGATTTAAGGAAAAACTAAATGGAGAACAGACTGTTTATTTTCAGGAAAAAAAAAAAATGTCTGTAATTCAATTCTATTTGAATTCACTTAGATCTCTACTTTTAGTGACAGATAGTAAGAGCTTCTGGAATTGAGCTAATCAAGAATTCAATCAACGCGAGGAAACTACTAGTTAGTAGTTCAGTCAAAATGGCCGGAAGAAGAGAGAGGGAGATGAGACGGAGCAAGCGATCCTACTAAAAGAGGCAATAACTCGCTAAGGGTAGCGCACTAAAGACGAAATAGACCGACTAGCGAAGACTGTTTACCGACGGCAGATACAGACAGAATAGCCCGCACCTGATTGTTACCCCAGGAGATGTTTGCATCAAATATTCCTTGTCGCCGGGGGTCCCCACCGGTGCAGCGTCTTTAATTAGAGGAGGGAGTGCACCTTAATTTGCCTAATGATAGGACGAGCCCATTGTGGCAATCAGGGTGTGGGAGGGAAAACCCGAAAGATCTCCTCCTCTCTCCCCCCAATGGGACCGTCTAATTATGGAAGTGCCTAACCTCCTTATGCTAATCACCTGGACAAAGGAGGCGGTACGCAGTTCTTGGAGGGTGTCACTTAATTTCACTGAGAGCACTGTTAACGATATTTGTTCTAGCAGGTTTACACACAACTTCAGCGAAAATTAAATTACATTATTTTTAATGGTATTATTATATACATTTAACATCACATACACGTTATATAATATTTTAAATTACCTTCCGTCTTGTGATAATTATATTAGAGTCTTTACATTGTATTTGGAGCGTTAAATTATTATATTTTTGGGGGAAACAAGAACGATGATATGAAATTCAATTATATATCATTCCGTTTCAAAAGTCAGGTCGTTTTTTCATTAATTATGGTTCATTTGGTCTGTATAGTCTTTGTTATAATTTTAGTAGCAATTCGACCTTTTCCAATATTAACAATATTTCTGACTGTCTTTGAAATAGAAATTGTATTTATATTATATAGAATGTGAATGATTCTATTCCATTCATATTAATTTTTATTATTAATTATTAATTAAATTAAACATTTCTACCTGAGTAATTCATCATTATTATTACTTATGATTTATCAAACGACATAATTTTCGTAAAAAGCAAAAGGTATCATTTAACTTATACTACAAAAGATTAAAATCATAGACAAACGAAAATTGAGTGTCATTTTTGTGAAATAGATCAAATAAAAAAATAAAAAAAATATATATAAATAAAGGACTTTGCAATTTGGAGATCATTATTCATTTTAAAATATCTAACATAAGGTTATTATGTTATGATACATTCAATTTAATTAGTGTATAAATCTAAGCTTAAATAAACTAGGACAATCTGCTGCACACTAAGTTGCAAAAAACATTACCGCGGCGTTCGTGTGAGGTGTTCATATCTACATCGTACCGCATTGATTTATTTATTTATTAATAAATCTATCCTATCCAAAACCTATCGAAAAACAACTTACATTGTTTGGTCGGAAGAAACCTTTACGCTTACAGGACAACGCCAGACCTCATTCTTAGCGATTTTTCATAGTGAAGAAACAAAACGAACTGCGTTACGGTCCCTCCATACCCAGCTTATTTTTATCTCACATGTTTCCTTTATTCTTATCTCACAGTATTCCTCAGTTAAGAAATTCGGACTTTTCACATAAAAAACGCATTTTATGACATTATTTCTAAATCCTATATATTTTGAATTCTGGGATTTAAAAGTAGATGAAATGTTGGTGATATTATCTATAAAATTTATATTAAAAAAAGATTTTTTTTATACTGATTTACCAAAGATTTTTTTAGTAAATGATGGTTGCTATAAAAACGGATATCTCTCCTTAAGTTTATAATACTATAATTCTACTCACGCGATGAAACAAGTGTTACGCATAACCTTGGGAATCCAATTATATTTCGTGTTGTCTATTATCACATAGCAGGAAGGTATTCATAAAATAAATTCGTTGTATTACTACTGATATTACGTTTAAGATATCCTATGAAAAGAATGCATGGAAGAATCCCCTCTATTTCCCTCTTCCACATCTTCGTACAGGAATACCAAATTGTTATCCTGCATGAGCTTTTGTGATGGCTGAGGAACATTTTACCTTGAACAGGGAATCAATTTCGTTTCATATTTCAGATTCTGGTCTCTGTTAAAGATGGAAGAAAAGCATGTATTTAGAATTTGAGTAAAAAAAAAAAAGAGAGAGAGATAGAGAGAATGAGAAAAGACAATAAAATCCTAGTTTTACACTATTACATAAGTAACTGTATACGAACAGTTAATTAAATACGAATCACTTGATGATATAGAAGGGTCAATTTATCAATCTATATGCTGCTCCAGATATTGTAGGCAATATAAAAATAGGCAGAATTAGATGGCTAGGGCATTTGAAAAGAATGGAGGCAAGTAGGCTCCAACTATGTAGGTTAACATAGTTCAGATGATAGCGCGATGGCTAAAATGGTTCACCAGCATTTTACCTTTAGTGAAAGTCAAAGGGGTAGACCAAGACGAATATGGGAGGATTTTGTCAGGGCCAATCTTTTACGAGTAGATCTAGATTTTGATAGAGGGAGATGGTAGTAGTTTGGAAATTGATTATTGAATCTTGGGTTAATGAAGGCTTTTTATTTTATAAATAAATACTTTATAATATAAATAAGCTTTGAGTTAGTTATTATGATTTTTATTAGAAATGAAAAAACATTCCGAGAACCCTTTTGGCTTGGATCAACCAAGGTAATGTCAGTACCTATTTCCTCGTTTTAAAGATTTCAGATTAAAAGGTTTTGAAAACGTAATGTTAAATATATAATTTCCTTTACTGTTTAAATAATTAATTATTAGGGTTAATTTGCACCTGAACTGTCAATAACATTGTTATGCAAAATTATAATAACATTCTGCCATTTCCATGTTTACGGATGCCGCCGGTCAATAACGAATTAGCATAGCTTATAACAATGCTTTTAACAATGATGTAAACAAAACTCCATCAGGCGGGATTGAATAGGATTTAATAGGAATGGACGAAATTTTATTGACACGTAATGAATATTCCGTAGGTAGGGAAACGATTCCAAAATTAGGATTGATGGACTAATTACTAATAAAGGAAATTTTTTATTTCATTATAAGTTCTAATATATAAAAGAAATTTCAAAACTTCAGCGCTTTGTTACACAAATTATATATATTTAAAAAATGTTAGATGAGAAATCAAAAATATTAATATTCACAAGAACAATATTTATTTAATTTAACTATAGCCCTTTCGGTTTCCATATGACTGGTTGGTTTTTACGTTCTTATTAAAAACAAATGTAAAATAGTACCATTTGAAATATTTATTTCGCTATATAGACACAATTCTGGATTGGTTTTAAACTATTTTATAATTTCTAATGATTCATAAATATTTAATTTTAGGCTATTTTCTACTTGTATTACTTTCACTCTCGAGTCTTTATTGAATTTATTGTTATTTTTATAAAAATGGATAGCGAAGTTCAAATTCTGGGTTTTTTATCGTATGACCTTATATTTTCTTTAATTATTTAATTAAAATATGATCGTTCAGTCAAATTCCAATGTATTTAGCTTCACAGTCATTACTTTTTAGATCACAGAAACCGCTTTTTTGGAAGTGGAACACCTACCCAGGCTACGCCTGAAGACAAAATAGTGTTTTTTAATAATGATAATAAAAAAAAACACACATCTATTGTATTTATTGTTAATTAACATAGTTTTATCTCTATAAAACACTAACCTGAGCTAATTTATCAACAATGGACGGCCTCAATAAAGTGTTAGTTCAATAGTTTATTACTGAAAAACTAACATGACCTTGTCTTTCAAACTGGTAGTTATTTTAAGACATTACTGCAAAATAACTCGTGCAATAAAAAAAACTAAAGAGGCCTTGACGCGCTAACTACGCAGCGTTGGTCTACGAAATTATCTAATGGTGATTCGTTCAAATATTAATTCTTCTTATTTCCTTTTTTTGGAACTACAATAGAGTAATTCATCACGATATCTTACTTGATAGACCCACAATAAACTATGGTCTATACGAAAGGCAACTTTAAAAATCTAGACGGATTCGAATTTTTCCTGCAACCACCGTACTGTATCCGGACCTTGTTCCATCAGATTTTTATTTACTTTGATCCATGACCGATTTTCTGAAGAGAAAAAAATTAAGTTCCAAGAAGAAACAGCTATTTTTTTATAGATATCTTAAGAGTGGCAATTGTATTGGGTCAAGTAACTGGATGAAATATGAGAAATGACAGTGCATAATAAAGGTTTATATAATTATTAATTTAAGAAAAAAATGTATTGATTATTTTGTTGAAAAACGATCATTTTCCTTTCTTTCTTTTTTTTTTATACATCCTATTAAAAATTCTAATATTGAGAACGATAAAGAAGTTGGTTTAAATGCGCCTTGTTTCTGTTTGTTTGCAAATATATCGGATCAACTTTAGCAATAAATACTATTTTAAATTATGCAAAGTAAGAAATATTTCATTTCTTTTTAAATAGTCAGTTTCATTAGATATGGATAGAGGTAAAATGTTAAATGACAGATATTAAAAAAAAAAATCTAAATATTTAACAACCAAGTAAAACATGCTTACCATGTAAAATTTAAATAACCATTTATCTCCACTATACTCTAAACTACTTATTCTATGAAAAAAAGAATAAAATATTTTTATAGCGAACTCTTGTTAAAAAAAAAAAATAAATAAAACTGTACAACGGGATATTTAATTCACTCTCTCTCTACCTTTTAGTCGAGGCGAATTTATTTTGTTTAGTATGTTGTACAGAAAATTGAACAAATATATATATCATATATCATATATAGAGAACAATATATGATTTTTTAAATAATTTTTCTTCCTTTCTGAAAGGCTATTTCTCCCTTATTACCCATTTCAACAAAAGAATATGAAAATACACTTTGATATCCCTTTTTCAGAAAAAAAAGAAACTGATTTCACGACATCCGAAACCTTACTAAACTGAAACATGATTTTATAAGTTATCAAATAAAATAACATCTAAAATGTTTGTTTAAAAAATAATTTAATATTCTAAAAGAAAGACATATTTATTTAGGAAAAGGCTTTTCCAGTTAAGAACCCTTCAAAACCAAACCAGCACTCAGAGGAGTCGGCCTTGGAGATGATTTTACAAAGATAAAAGGCTTAATGCTCCAATGAACACACCTCGCCTACTTTCTCTCCCAAAATATTAAATATAGAGGAATTTATTGTAAAATTTAGAAAAAAAAGGCAACAAATGTGATCACTCACTCAACCATCGGATGGTCAAATTCATGTAATACTACTTTATTATACATATATATATATATATATATATATATATATATATATATATATATATATATATATATATATATATATAAACATGTATACGCAGGAGGTTCTGCATAAGACGATTCTAGGCATAATTTAACAACAAAAAGTATCATCTAACTATGGTTCTCAACTGATTTATACATATTTTTAATTTTATTTTTTATCAAGAAATTATTACTTGTTAAGAAGAAGAAGAAGAGAATGAACTTTATTCTGGGACTACTTGTCCCCTAAGAATAACATATGATTACAGTACATAGGACAATCATCTGGCTTTGATAATTAATTATAATAAATAATAACAATAGATAATAATAAAAATTGATAAAGAATTAAATTATATGTTACAAGATAACTGTGACATCTTGTAAAATGATACATCTTATGTATACTATTATAATGTATATTACATAAATGTTCACGTTTTACATTAGCTCGGAAGATTGAAGATTCAGGAGGTAAAGGAATAAATGATGTTTAAAGGAAGTAAGAGTGGATATTTTTCGAATTGTGATGGGCAATGAATTCCATAACGAGGAAGCACGGATAATAAAGGATTTCTCGAAGGATGCAGTTCGATGCGCCGGAGTGTATAGGTTGTTGGGTTGGGTTCTAGTATTTAAGAGGTGAATGGAGGAGCGCAGAGTAAGGAGGTCATGGATATAGGTGGGTTTTTTGGTTTTCAAGGTTTGAAATATGAGAGCACCCAGGAAGTATTGACGTCGAAAACCGGGGTACAGCCACCCAATTTCAGAATACCTGTGAGATATGTGAGAACGTCTGGAGATCCCGAAAATAAATCTAATAAAACAGTTCATTACTCTTTTACATCTCATCTCGAGCTCATCAGACAGTCCTCCATATACTACGCATCCATAGTCAAAGTTAGGAAAAATAAGTGATGATACTAAAAGTTTTCGAGTACTTAATGGTAATGAATCACGGTAATGTGAAAGTTGCTTAAGAATAAAAATAGATTTTCTCGTGATTTGAGAGATATGGCTATTCCATGCAAGATGTTTATCGAAAGTTATTCCCAGATTTTTAATGGAATTTTGGAAATGAATTGGACGGTTTTTTTAAGAAAAGCAGTGGATAGTAGGGAAGAGCTTTTAGGTGAGGTTTTGACCCAATGAGAATAGCCTTTGTTTTTTCTGGATTTAGACTTAATTTATTCTCCACTGCCCAAAGGTTAATGCTATCTATGTCTTTCTGTAGCTTACAAGTCGCCTCTAGCATATTTGAAGGATGAAAGGATAAATATATTTGCAAGTCGTCAGCATAAAGATGATATTGGGAGTAGTGGATGCGATTCGGCAAGTCATTAATATAAATAGAAAATAGGGTAGGTGAAAGAGAAGATCCCTGGGGTACTCCTCGCGAGAGTGGTAGTGAAGATGAGTGAGGTTTTCCAGGTATAATCACAGTTTGGGAACGGTTGGATAAAAAAGAATGAAGCCAGCTTAACGCACTATTAGATATTAATAGGTTATGGAGTTTGGAGAGGAGGATTGTATGGTCAACAGAATCAAAAGCTTTTGAAAAATCAAAAAGGATCAGGATCGTAATATTCTGTTGGTCTAAGGAGTAGTAAAGGTCTTGAGTAATTTTTACCAAAGCAGACTGCGTGGAGTATCCGGATCGGAATCCTGATTGGAAAGGATTAAGGAGAGTTTTATAGTCAAGAAAGGAGGTGAGTTGGGTATGTGCTAATCTTTCTAATGGTTTAGATAAATTTGATAGGATTGATATAGGTCGAAAGTGGGAAACTGAGGAAGGAGAAGGAACTTTATTTAATGGACGGACAAGGACTTTTTTCCAAGCTGTAGGGAAAATAGAGTTTTGTAAGGAGAAATTATATATGTGGAGCAGGGCAGGTAAGATAACAGGAAGGCAGAGTTTGATTATTTTTAAAGGTATTTGATCCAAACCATGGTCATTGGTACGAGATTTAAAAACTGAATCAATTAGGTCATTAGGGGAAATATTAAGAAAATAAAAGTTATTAGAATTAAAAGGGGTTTGAGGAATAGAATAGGATAAGGTGCTTACAGGGAGTTCATTAGGGTGGGGGTCAGCAAAGTAGGAATTAAGTTCATCTGGAGTGAATGGATAATTGTTATCAGATGTGGAACTGGGTACTGCAAATTTTCTCAAAATTTTCCATTTAGATTTAGGGTCAGGCGCTTGGGATAGGATATTTTGAAAATACTGTGCTTTAGCACGGCGTAAAGAGGTCTGGGTGAGGTTTCTAAGAAGCTTAAACGATGAATAATCATCTGAATGTCTAGTACGCCTAAAACGTCTCCTGGCAGCATCTCTTCGCTTCATCAGATTTCTAATGTCAGGGTTAATCCATGGAGCTGGTAGTCGTCGGATAATTGAGGTTTTGAGAGGGGCAAGATGATTAAGGACAGTATAAAGATTCGATGTTAGGCATTCCACCATTTCGTCAACTGAGGGGGAAGAATATATGGATTTCAAGGAATGGGATAGTGCGTCAAGTAAGGATTCTATTCTATCTGGGGTTATATGGTCAAGATTTCTCCAAGATATTTTCTTAGGAATAAGGATAGGAACAGATATGTCATAGGAGATTTGGATGAGATCGTGGCATGAGAGGAAAGGTACTGGATTTTGAGAGAAGGATAATAGGTTTTTCTGAGAATCTACAATCATAAGGTCAATTAACGTATCTGTGAACTGGGTGTGATGGGTGGGTTGGAAAGGTACTGCAAAAAGATGTAGAGAATACACCAAGTCCATAAGATACATTTTATCAGAAGAATCTGAGAGGAGGTTAGTATTAAAGTCACCAGCAATGATGACATTATTATACAGAGGTACATAAGTAAAAAGAGATGATTCGAATGATGGGTCGAATTTGACCTGAGGAGGGCGGTAAACTATGAGGTAAAGGAGGGAAAATGATTCCGAAGAGATTTCAGTGAACATGTATTCAAGGTGTGGAATATCAAGAGAACTGGATTTTAGAAGAATTTTTGCTCTTAGGTTATTGCGAACATATAAACAAACACCTCCACCAGTTCGGTCCGTCCGATCATGGCGAATAAGGGTGTAATCAGGAATAGATATGGAAGAGGTGGGAATATATGGTTTCAACCAAGTCTCAGAAACTGCAATGATATGATAGGTGTTATGGATAAAGTAGTCATGAAATTCATCGAAGTGCGCTGGGAGGGATTGGGAGTTAACGTGACAGGTCAGTAGTATATTAGACATAGGAAAGAGAGAGGACAAGGTTACTTTGAGAGATAATGGAAATTTTTAATTGGAGCTTATGGAAACAATAATTATCACAGAACCAATAGGGTAGTAAGAATAACGGGAAAATATAAATGCATCTATCATTAGGAAATTTGAAACACAGAGACAAGAAAAAGAAAAATAAGAATATTACATTGTATAGAGATTTAGATATGTAATAATTAACGAAAAAATTATGGTTTGTCAAATCATTACTAAAACGTAGACAAAAATTTACATAAACTGGTAGAAAAAATGATTTTTTTCTGAAAAAAATAGATAAATCGATTGCGATGTAGGAAAAAGTAAAGATTAATCCATGAAATAAAAATACAAATAAGAGTAAGAAAAAGTAAAAATGAAAAAGAAAGCTTGTTGACTACTAATTGTCTATATTTTTTTAACTACTAAAGCTAAAGTAACTTCAATATAGTCTGTAAAAAGAATATGAAATTTTCTTCAAAAACTATTAAATTAAATCCTTTAAACACGTCTAGTATTTAATTTTGTAGTACAGACATAAGAAATAGAACGTTTTTAATTCCGTTCTAAGACTTTGACTACATTTTTCTCAAAATTATTCAACATGCTAGAAACGTCTACTACTGAAAGAAAAAAAAAAGAAAAAAAACTAGCAGATATACGTCGGCATTTTGGGAAATAATTGGAGACTACAAAAAAATGTTAAATATTGTTAGTATGTTTTATAACAGGAAAGTAATTTCTGTACCATTTAGTCCAATTTTACAGCTTTTCAGCACACAACCACTGATGGACATTAATTACAGATTTGCCCGCATCTAACGATTTTTGACCTGAAGGATACCCACCCTTGGGCACTCCTTTCTAACAATTTAATTTTTGTATATTTTAAAGTTGAATTAATGTTTTCGTTTTTAAAAAGGACACTCTCTCT
The DNA here is from genome assembly GCA_003667255.2 of Euschistus heros. Taxonomy (NCBI): domain Eukaryota; kingdom Metazoa; phylum Arthropoda; class Insecta; order Hemiptera; family Pentatomidae; genus Euschistus; species Euschistus heros. The sequence goes on along the minus strand of RCWM02000410.1, from coordinate 896,589 downwards.
TCTTGTTTAATCATTTTCATACGACACTAAAGGATACTATTTTGAGATTTGCTAGGATCTAATGATTTTTAGAGGCCGAAGGATATTCCACGATTTGTGGAGTTTGTCCTCATATTTCATATTTTGAATTATTGCGTATATGTATGGATATATATATATGTATATGTATAAATATATCTGTGGCACCTGTGCATAGTGGGCTAAGTGCAAAAATTGCGATTTTAGGAAAATGAATTAAATATTTGAGATTTTTTCTAAATCGTCCAGTTAAAAAAATTCAAATTTGTGTGGCTTAAACTCTTGATATTTCTATTTATGTTGGTAAGGTATCTTTCAGTTCTTGCCAATATTCTAATATTTAATACTAATCGTTCCAAAAAAAATCGAACTCTTAGCCCGCATTACTCTACTCGATTTTGTGTGAAATGCGCTCTGATTAATGTTAACGTGATTGACCCCTGAAGCCGTGTTTAACTAATTTTCAGAGTTGAGAAAAATTAGGTATATATTAAATTATATTTTTCTATTTAATTTTCTAAAATTTATTTTTGACATTTTTTTTTTTTTTTTTTTTTTACGTAAAATAAATAATATACAAAGCATGGCTAAAGAAAAAATAATTATTTTATTAGGTAGTAGTTTTTGAAATATTAAAAAAAAAAAAAATTGCTTATAGTTTTCTTTCATTCGTCTTCTTCTTCACCTAAATCTGGGTATATATCCTGCTTAGATGTAGATTTCAGCTCTTCATAGAATTGTCTTAATGCTGGGCTTATGTAGAGAAGATCTAACAGATCTCTCTTATTTTCTGCCGCTATCGGAAGTGATTCAATATATCTGATTGCTGGCTCTAATTTTTGTAGATTGCCCTTTTTAATAAAAAAACTTACTATTTTAAAATTAACATTTATATCGAGAGTCGACTTGTAGTAGAGAACACCGCAGCTATCTTTGTGATGGTTAAACCAACTTAACTTCCCCCAATGCATGGTGCCCTTTTCATTATCTTTTTTTTTTGTGTTAGTATGTAGCTGTTCCTTTTGTGCAAAAGGGGTTTCGTAAACTTGACTCGCTTTTCACAAGTGATAGTTCAAGATTGGAGTATCAGCCCACGATTCACAAAGGTATATCATTCATTGCAATGGACGGAACACTTAGTCTGTTAGATACAAGAAAAGAGAAAAAAAATTACGATTCTGGTGGTGTAGATAGCTCGAAATTCACAAAATTCGACTTAACCCACTACGCACAGGTGCTAAAATGTATTTGTGTGTCTAAAATTGCCCAATGCGTTTTATGGATACCATTGAAATTATGACTTTTTTTAAATTATGGCGATGTGTTGGACATCAATATGATTTGCCCAGAGCAATTATATCATTTTTAACAAAAGTCGAGTTATCTAGTTTTTTTCCAAATGGTAGAGATTCGATAACAATTAGCTATTTATCGACACATTATGAAGCTTGAAATTTCAATTATTTGAAGAAATGATTGAAATTATCACCTAGATAAACAATTAAAAATGTGCCACAGTTCAAGGTTTTTAAAATACGACTGGAAATATTGGGTTGCAAAAAAATAGCCACTCATAAAAAATACCTATTATCGGTTCACAAGTTAATTTTAATCAAATCCTGGAGTCAACAGGATGAGAAATAGAGTACACAATAGCTAAGCCCCTTGACGTAATAACATAAACAGTAACTGTTATGAGAGAGATCATCTTGTGCTTGCTAAGGAGGGCTCTATTACCGCAGCCACAAACGGAGCCATCAGAAATTAGATACCTTGCTAAGTGTATCAGGTGAATAGTTCCATCGCGGGGGGAGAAGAAGGAACGGGGAGGGAAGGAGAACAACCGCTGTCATTAGCATACAAATACCAGCTTCTGTCGATTCAATTACGACTCGACCCTTCAGCTGCTCCCATTATCGTCAATGGTCAGACAACAGGTAGCGTGAAGGACCATTGGGACCTAATAGCCATCGGGGCAGTTTTAATAGCGGGCATTTATATCATTAATATTCAGAAATAATTAAATAGTTGTAAAAAACAATAAATAATAAAACTTCTATAAAAAAAAGAAAAAGGTTTTGAGTTGTACAAAATGGAATGTCCAATTATTAAAATCTTAATCAATCATCCATTTTATGGAAGGAGATTTAATTTTCAATATTTCTTTTAAAGGCATAACTCCTGTTTATCTTTAATTATCTTCGACATGTTTCGGAGTACACTGCTCCATCTTCAGAATCTACAACTCAAATTATATCCATTTACAATACTATCCATTATACAATCCGTATAAATAAAGTGTAAGCACGAAATTAAATAGTCGATGTGTAAATGAATTAAACAAACAATAACAGAGGCGTGAACATTGCTCAGTTGAGGGTCAGTATGGACACACAAAAATGACTATGTGAAGGAAGTCACAGTTGTAAGTAGAAATTTAAGCATAATTAAATGAGATTGGATTGTATAATGAATAGTGTTGTATATGGATATAATTTGAGTTGTAGATCCAGAAGATGGAGTAATGTACTCACAAACATGCCGAAGATAATTAAAGATAAATAGGAGTTATGCCTTTAAAAGAAATATTAAATACTAGCTGAAAGTACCCTGCTCCGCTACGGTCTAATATCATTATGATGAAGGACAACTTAAATTAGTAAAAGTTAAGCTTAACGTTGATAATTATTATTACTTAAATAAACCTAAAGAATACCCTTCTTAGAATAATTTCAATAAGTAAATTTAACAATTTGCAAAAGTTAATTTTATATTATTTTGATAGTCCTCCAGTGAAGCTGCGAGGCAGCACTACCATCTTACCCAGCTCCGATACCAGACTATCAGGTTTTCTTATAGCATACTTTAAGAGAATATAGTCTCAACTTCTCAACTTTTTTGATTTTTTCGAATAAAGTTTAATCTTTTTGTTTCTATTTTTGCGTACATATCAAGCATAAATTGGTTGAGGAGATTACGAAATTAAAGTAAATAAGGTTCTTCGCCTTCTCGCTCCAACATATAGGTGTAAAAATCAGCTGCAGAAACAGTTTTCTCAAGTGGTGTATTCGTGTTTGAGTCACGCTGAGGGATGTTAATACTGTACTCATCTTCTCCATGGTAGAACGTTAGAAGATACTGAAGAGAATCATATGCTGGATAGAACTCACTGATTTTTATCAGTGTTTTGTCCCTACATCGAGCTGGCCTTACATGTCATCACCAGAGAACATAAGTCTTTTAACCCCTCCTCTTTAACATAAGTCTTTTAATAGCTTCTCGTGACGAAACAACTCAAACTTTTAAAGGTCCTCCTCTGCAGCCACAATGAGTTCACAGAAAGTACTATATTATAAGGTTTCGAAATCGATCGTATTTTTGTTTGTTTACAACTATAAGGAACTTAATTTGTGGTCAAAGTGTGTGGCTTAAACATCTAACCTATTTTTTAACTTAGCTTATCTCCAAATACCATATGACAATTAATCTATTGTTATTCACCCAATAACGCGAATTAGCCGCGATCCAGGCCGATTTTTTAAAATTCGTTTCTTAGCGAGCACCTACGGCCCTAGAGGGAGCTACATCGAATTTCATTCCAATCCGTTCGGTGGTTTCTGAGATTTCGTGTAAAATGAGTGAGTGGTATTTGACAAATATATAGTAGATTAATGTTCATGAACGATTGAAGTCTTTTGTATGTTGATTTCCGGTAAACTTTTCACATTAAAAAAATAAGACTTACGGATCCTCAGATTTTTCCTATCTATTCATGCAAATGTTTATTTAATTAATTTTTTTTTTATTGATATTTACAACTGTACAAAATAGTATACATCAAGTAAATGTGTTGACAGTGTATACAATGGCATGTAAATAACTTGTGAAGGAGTACTCAGTAGTAGCACTTCAATAAAATCTACACTAATAAGTCTCTATGACATCTTCTTTCCAGAAGCCTTCCAGAAGTTTATTGGTCACAAAGTAAGGAGCATTGAGGATTTTTCAAAGGATCGAGGTGAATTGGATAGTCTGGTGGGGACCCAAAGCTCAACTCCGTACGTCCAAATAGATCTAATCACAGTTATGTAAATGAGTCTTTTGTAATTAATTGGGAGCTTTGAACGTTTGTCTAGTAAATATTACAGTAGTCTGTAACGACGAGCAATTACTTGTCGTTTTAGTCTTGTATGTGGATTCCGTGTAAGACGGTTGTCCAAGTGGAGTCCTAGGTAGCGGATCTGTTCAACAGGGATTGATGGAATATCATTAAAGTATACTGTAGGACAGAAAGCAAGATTTGTTTGGATTTTTTTTTTATTCTCCATTTTCGACACCATTCTTAAAGATTTAGGATATGGGATTGGAGTGTTTGGGAGACAATGAAACGATTATTATTTATTAATAACACACATGTGTCATCGGCGTGTGAGGACAGTTGTAGGATAAGGCGCGATTACTTTATTTTAAACGTGAAAATGGAATCACGCGATTCCCAAATAATTTTTTGTTTAAACTTGATTCCGCTACCAAGATTGCAAGAATTTAAAATCAAGCATTAAACGAAGGGAGTTAGTTATAATGAAAGGACCATTCGTCGCTGGTTTCAAAATTTTTCTAAAAATTTTTTTTTAAGTATCAATTCCTATAGTATGAAATTGCTAAGAAACCCAACGAATGCATCAACACCTGTTTAAAAAAAAAGCAGCCTTGACTCAAGATCAGGAAAGATCAGGTCGCTTTATTGGTGTTATCAAAGAACAGGCTTTATTTTTGTATGGCTATTTTCAAAGAAATTTAACTTCTTCAGGGAGAAAACCTCCCATCTCAGGATAATCTAGTAGAAAACACTATTCGAAACAAAAACGAAAATCTGAAAATTGGACTTAGCTGGTTTTGGATTCTACGTCTGATTTATTCACTTTAGTTTTTATTAAGGTATCTATGAATGATTGATGCTCTTGAATCTTTTAGTTGTATACTAAACATTATATATATATATATATATATATATATATATATATAGGTATATATATATATAGATAAATAAATTCTCCTCTTATGAGGATACCATCAGAGGAAAAGAGAGAAAAAAAATATAGATATTGATAATTAAATACAATCTTCCAATCGACGTAATATAATAAGTTCAGCTCGCTTAATGCGATGCGGCGGCTTATTACTCTGCAATAAGAAATATGTATTTAAATAAGAAAATATTTAATGTTTCGAAAGTTTCATTTTGACAATTTTCCTCTAAAATGAACTGAAAGAGTTCTGGAAATGAGATCTAAAAGACAAAAATATTCAAAAAACGTGAGTGAAAAAGTATTTTTGAAATTACAATTACCTTCCCGCGGCTAGTAGCTCGAAAACGGTCTAGTTTTTCGTAAAAATGTATAAAACAAAACTTTTTCACTGCAACGCACTATTTTCAAGTTATAAACGAAAAACTGAAAAATGGAACATTTAAAACCCTTAGCGGCTCCGGAATTATGAAAAACTTTATTTTTTCTTCGGGAGACTCTCCCCTACACATTCCTGAAAAAATTGAATCTAGTATTTTTAGCTCCTATAATTTTACTATTTTGACTAGAATATCATGGCAGCACAATAATCAAATTTACAGTAATAAAGTTTTATACAGTTTTTTACCGGTGCGAAACTTGGCCTCTTGTGCATAAGGTGAAACAGTGCCTCAGATTTTTTCAATATATATTTGAATATTGATTAATGTAACGGAGAATAGAGTAGGATACACAATGCGGAGTACAGAGATATCTTTCAGGTATGTATGCTTCATGTGATAGCATTACAATGGTAAGCATTAATATGGTAAAAAAAAACGTCGTTGGGCTTGATAAAGAATGATTTTCTAAAAATTATAATTTCCTCTATAATCACATCTCTGCCGAGATAGAACGAGTTGTAGACGGAACCATTGTTAGGGTTGACCCAATATTAGGGTTTTCGAGGGGTGCGGTAGAGGGAGGTGTGCGGACAGCGATTGTTGAAAGTGGATAATTATTTATTTACAGTGGACCTACCAAGGTGGGGGGAGGATGGTTTGCTTCCTCTCGTTTTACCTCCGGATGTTGTGGCAGGTAATTGAACAAACGTATTTATTTATTGAAGTCATTATGTTTTGATAATGACATTTTCTTTTTCCTTAAACAACAAGAAAATCAGCAGTAAGATAAAAAGAGTTAAGTCTTGGCTAGCGACTCAGTAGTCGTATGAGCGTATTGTCATGATTGCTAATAGTTAATAGCTAATAGGAAAAGTTAGGATCGTTGAGAAATATAGTGATAGAAAAAAAAATTCACCCAGTTGATTTTATTCATTTTTTGAAATTAAAGTTTCATTCTGATTTAAGTATTAAATGCCCTATATGATTTGATCAGACAATATGAGACAAATCAAGATTATATAATAAAAAACTGGTATTACGCAATTTGAGATTAATATAATTTTTTTTTTAAATTTTGCAAACCCTTCAAGAAATGATTTAGACATTAGACTTATACCGCATCGAATGCAAGGTTCAGTGAACGCAAAGGGCGGTTATAAACATTATTAATTTAAAATTGCTTGGTAATATTTTTAAATACAGCTCGCTTTTATTTATTCAATATTTAAAATGATCTTAATTGATATGTTATGTTTTAAATAAATAAGAACGTAACACATCTAAAAAAGAATTAAACTTTCAGTCCAGAAAATTAAATCATAAATTGTTTGCAATAATTTGACTGAATAAGGGAATATAATGTCTTTTAGTTATTGTTTAGCACATAAACAAATAAGGACTTTTTTAATACGCTTTTATTAACTTCACCTATATGTAACGGAATCTGGCATCGTAATTTTCACCAATTTCCAGCTATCTGATTATCTTGAAAATTTGCACACGTGTCAAGGACCAATGACAATACAATAATTGGACAACTTTGTTTTAATGTTTAGTCCAGTCGAAATACTCCCTAAAAAAGGGGCTTGCCTTGCAAAAGGTGTAGTAGGTTTTATGGTTCAGCATGGTCCAGATAGGTCCTGAGAATAAAACATTAAAAATGTGACTACATTTGATAAGGGGAAAATGTTTCGGGGCAAACAAAAACAACATTTTTGTACTTTTTTTTTTTTCATATTTTTACAAAAAAAACCTATAGAAAAATGCATTGAATCGAAAAATGTGTAATTCACAAAATTAAAGATCATTAAATTTTGCTTCTAAAGACATCTTTTAAGCTGAATTTTATTAAGGCGTATAGCCACAATCGATCATTAAAAATCGACGAATTTCACCAACATTCTCAAAAAGTTATTTTTGATCATGTTTAAGAGTCTATATTACAAGAATGGCTAATCCAATCAAAACAAGTTATATATAAATAGTTGTAGATCATAAGATTTTGTGCAAGTTGGGATTTTTAAAGATCCCGATGATTACTCCGAGATATGTCAATTGACAAATCAAATTGATTGTTGATTTTAGATACTGTGTTACTGAAATTGCAAAAAAAATCACAAATAGTACAACGAAAGTTGCTGCTCCGGCAACTTAATTAATCTTAGTTAATTGGCAGATTGTAAGTAAAAAATAATTTGGACCCTCAGTCAAGAAGCCTAGATAGAATTCCGTATCGTTAGTTAAAATTCTTCAATAGTGTATACAAAGCGATAACAGTAGTTTGTCCAAATGGAGGTTTAAATATTGTTGCAAAGTACCTGACGGTAAGTGTAACTGTGATGATTAAGTTCTTTGATGAGATTATTAAGAGCTAATTTATAACTGATCAAATTTATTTTTCTACAATCATACTTTATTAAAGCTAACCAGTATTTTAATTAATACTATTGGAAATAAAAGTATTTAGTATTATTGATCATAGTTTTTCTGATCAAGCATCAGTTTAATGAGATTAAATTAGCCGTTGATATAAATGAAAAGTTTTCTCGTTTAAGTAGAAGTCTGTCTAATCAAACTTTGTTGATTAAGGACAATTAAAATTTGAAAAAAAAAAAGAATTGGGATTCAAAATCATCTAAGGTACATAATCTAAGATTCCAATCAATATCACCTGAAAGCCATCCTTCTCTACTGAGGAGTACCCAGGACCAATATCATGCGTCAACGAGCAGTGTTGACACAGAGCGCAAGGGATGAAGAAAGAGACCAACCCAATCAGCCGGATTGCGATGCACCATTCCTTCCACTACGTTCTTCTGATCGGGGAGAGTACTCTGGAGCAGAGGGGGTACCAGAGGGCTCGATATTACTTCTTCATCTTTCACCATTTCCAGTCTTTATATAAGAGAGAGGAGGGTTATGCTATAAAAATGGACAGGGATTGATGAATTGATACAGATCATAATCAGTATATAACGTTTTATTTATTTTCACGTCGATATAAATTTTAGGATATTCACTGAACAAGAAACCTGCTTTGATAAGCAGTTTATAAGTTATTCACTGAAGTAACTGCTTTGATAAGGTAATAATTAAAAAAAAAAAATTATAGTTTAAAAAAACTACAAAAACACGCTTTTATAGCAAACCTAACTAAAAATCTAAGTGTGGTGAACAATTTGCAGCATTCAGACCTTTTAATTTCCCTGTACTATTCGAGAGTTATTTGCATTTTAAACACATAGTTTATCCAAAATGAACCAACGATTTTTGTTTTTTTAACTTATATCAGAGCAGGAATGGGCAAATCTTTACTTTAAAAATCCTATATTGCACAAAATGTAATGATCGACAACTTTGTGTATATAACATATTTTGATTCAATAAGCCATTTCTGAGTTATAGACGCTTAAAGGTGACCAAAACTTATCTTTTTAAAGTTGGCGAAATTCTTGGATGTTTGACAATTTATGGTGGCTAAAGGCCTAAATCAATTTCAGCTTAAGGGGTGTCTTTAGACGCACAATTTAATAAATTTTAATTTTGTGAATACATTTTTTGTCGATTGAAAGCATTTTTATATGTTTTTTTGTTGTTGTTTTTTTCAAAATTTAATAAATATTCAAAAGTTTTTTTTTTTTTTTTTTGCAAACCAGTTTTATCCTTATCAAATTTATTTTTATTTATGATATTTTATTCTCAGGACCCATCTGGACCATATAAAAACCTAAAATCTACAACTTCACCTTTTCCAAGGCAGACTCACATTTTGGAGGTAATTTAACTAGACTGATAGTGAGTGAGAACATAAGAACAAAGTTGTGCAATTATTGTATTGTCATTGGTCCTTTAAACGTGTGCAAATTTTAAAGTTAATCACATTGTTGAAAATTACGATGAAAGATTCCGTTAAATACAGGTGAAGTTAATAAAAGCGTATTAAAAAAAAATATACTTAAAAAAGAAAACATTATAGACTTCTTAAACATCGTCCCTCATTTATTCAAAATTTGCGTAGTATCCACGGTAAAAATTAATTTCTACATTTTACTCTAAGTAACAGTACAATATAGAATGGGATATAATTTAATCTACTTCGAGCTCTAGAAAAAAGCTGATTTTGTTTGTCACTATAAAAATCCAACAATAACAGGTTAAATTAGTTTCGACGGAAAGAAAACAGTTGTCAAAAAGAAAGAGACGAGTTCTTTGTAATAAACGTAGCGTTTTCTTATCTTAATATCTGTTAGTTGGAGAAAATAGGGTGATCTGCAATTAGAGAATGTTAGGACATATCTGTGGTTAAATGGTAATTGTAAGTTATCTCATCCCACTCCTGCTTAGAGAGTTACTTATCGTTTCAAGGAAGCCAGTATAGTATTCGGGTAAAGATGATGTATTCTGTGGTACACATGGCATTTTCAATTTACTCTCTGTGGCTCTACCACTCAATGTGGTCCTTAGTCTCCTCAAAAAGCTCCTACCATTCAAACATGTTTTGTAAAAAAGATCTCCAATTAGTTGGGATCCACGGAAGGCACTTTGTATCGGCCACCATGCTCATTGTTGAGGGATTTCTTGGGAGTTTCAGATTCTCACATTCTTCCCATGTTTTACCACCCTCCTCATCTTTTTCAGCTTAAAGTCTTTGATGATTCGGCATCGGTAAAAATAACTGTACAGTTCCCGATTTTTTCGTTCTTTACCAGTGATATCCAACCTTTACAGGCCCGAATATTTTTCTTGAATATTTCCGCTCGACTAGAAGGTCCTCATCGCTTTTGGAGAGTGGAATGCATATGTGAGGGCTGGTCTTATGAGTGTTATATAACCGATTTTGTTTGGCTGGCACTATTTTAAGCACAATTTTCAACGATGTGTCATTAGATATGTTCATTTGTGCCCCAAGGAAGGATAATTCCGCAACACTCTTAAAAGTTTACGTTACCACTTTTACCGGGTAAAATGGCCAAAAAAAATGATCGAACATTGGATAATTATAAAGAAATTATCCATCAGCTGCCATTGATAATATTATACTAAATAATAAATCACCCAATAAAAAAAAAGAAAACAACAAACTAAAACATTAATTTTGATAGTGAATTTTTGGATCGCGTTATGTTTCTTAACAGAGCACTGACTGCTGCATTGCCGAAGCAACACAACTGTTGCTAAATCTAAAGTTGCCAAGCAGATATCACTACTTTTTTAATATTTAAAATATTCTTGCAATAACGACTTTTTTTTTAAATCTCCTCTTTATAATCTGAAGTATGTAGTTTAATTATCTATTCATATTGGATCCATGTTCGCAAAGTTTATACTTTGGTATCATAGAAGATCTTCATTATTTTTATGAAATAGATGGTTTATTCGAAGTTTTATATGAAATAAAACATCTTTAATCCTATAATATTTTTGAACTTGAGAAAAATAATAGAACCTTGCAAGAGAAGTCAAGTTCAAAGCTCTGTTCCTTAACCCAGATAAAAGAATTATTTTTTTAAACTATTCCATTTTCAATTTTTACAATTTTAACTTTTAACTTTTTATTTAATATTTAACAACACATATTGCCCCTTCTGGCTTGAATGACTGCTTCCACCAGTCTTGGCATACTTTTAAATAATGATACGAATGATAAACATGAACTGAAGGAAAATTGAAAAAAAAATGTAAAATTCCATCGTTTATATCGTTTATTAACAGGGAAACACATTGATTTAACTAATGCATAATGTCTCACGTTTAATAAATAATACTAATATGAATACAAACTAAGTATGGATTAAGGTAAAAAAAAGGAAAATCTCGAGGGTTATGTTTGTTGCAATACTTTTGACGAGGAGTTTATTTGCATAGATACCATGAAACAATGACACTAAGAAACCATTGCATGTATATATCGCGTTATTACTCATATTTATGATAATCTTTAAAGCTTTTATTGGCTAAATATTTCAATATTCCACACTTAAGTGTATATATAGTTATTAGCGTGTTCGTAAAGAAATCATTCATGTATAAGTTCAATGCGTACAAATGATCACAAAGTAAAAGAAACATAAAATAAATACCTGAATTTGATGGTCTAGAGACCTTTTAATGTAGAACTTATTGAAGTGCTACTCGTGAATAGTTCTTCACAAGTTATTTACATACAATTGTATTTACTATCAACACATTTACTTGATGTATGAAAAAAAAATACACAAACCTAATAAAAATCAAAACACAGGCAAACTTGAAATATATATGAATATATATACACAGCTTGAAAAAACTTCGAACCAAGCCTGGTCCCGCAGCTCTCTTAGCTGGGTCAACGAGTGTCTTTACTTTGTTAAGACATCTCAAAGTGACATCTCATAAATAAAATTGGAGCTCGATGGCGAGTTGGGGTGAGGTCTCAGCAAGCTCGGTCTTAGCAAAAGGTCGTGGGTTCGAATCCCACCTGGGCGGATTAAAATTTATTTTGTGATGGACCCAGGAAATGAAGCTTCACCTTTCCACAATGGCTAGAATAGGATGGTAACCATTAGAATAACCCGTACTTCCTGCTCTAGTTGATGCACATAAGTACGTTGAGCCAAAATAAACAAAACAAGTAGCAATAGACATAATCAGTCTTATTACCCCATTGATTTTCTCAGCTTTGGAGAACAATAACTTGTTGACGTAGGTGGTGAAGGTAATATTTCAGTGTTCCAACCACACATTGACATGATTATCAATGATGGATCAGTCCCACAACAGCTCATTAAGTTTCTGCTAGGAAGCTGACTATTGATCGCTATTCTTGGGAGGCGAGAGGAGGTGAGGGGGGTCAGCACTGTCCTCCAACCACCTAATTCATCTATTAAATAATGTAGGATAGCAAACGTATTCCTAGGAAAAGGATAATTAGCAAAGCGAAATGATTGATGGTCGAGAAAAAAAAAACTAATAAGAATCCACTCATAATTTTTCATCATAAGAAAGATCACTGATCTCTCTCAGCCGCTCCACTCTCTACCATGCCATTGTTATAGTGAATTATTTATTTTTTATCTGTAGTTGCAACCCGTCGAATTTATTAATATTTAAGTGTGTAACAAGAGTCGTACGACTTCGAATTATCATCACAATGGAATATCTGTTAAAGTCAATTTTTTAAAAAACAGTTCGTGGTTCAAATAAATGTGCCAGTAGTGAGAAGTAAGGAAATCACTACAATTTTTTTTATTTTTTTTTCTGAGCAATTCACTTTTTTTCACTCTGCAGTAACCCTGCAACAAGTGCATATATTACTGCACGCTCTATATCTCGACATAACGTGTATTTAAATAAATACCCACACTTATGCTTAAGAGAGAGAGAGAGAGAGAGAGAGAGATGCTATAGTTATACACAAACACATTGTTGCACAACTTTATCAGGTTGCTACGCACCCAGCATACTGATCTATCTCATTAAGGAAACATTCAAATTAACTTGAAAATACTAATAATTCATAATATTTCTCTTACAGTATTCACTTATCTCAACTTTTCTTATATTTCTTTATTTTAAAAAATTGAATTTATTTAATGTATCATAAATTATTTTTAGAACAATATGTAGGAACTAAAATAGACTTTAGATAAAATGAAATGTAAACACATACTTAATAGACCGGATTTATAAGTTAATTATTAAATATTATAAAAGACTAAAACGACAAGAAACTGCCCGTCGTTATAGAATACTTCAACATTTACTAAACAAACGTTCAAAGCTCCCAAAAACTTACAAAAGACTTATTTATATGACTGTAATTAGACACATTTAGAAATAAGGAGATGAGCTTTGTGACTCCACTAAATTTTCTAATTCTTCTCGTATCCAATCCTTGCAATCCGAAAAATCCTAAATGCTCCTTACTTTGTAACAAATAAACTTCCATAAAGATCCCTGATAAAACCAGAAACGAATCTATAGAAAACTGTATTCCCAATCGAATCTATTATTCTTCCAGCTTGCTTCACACTCAATTCCTGATAAAACCGAGGAGTCTGAAAAGAATATGGCCAAGAAATCTAATCTAGAACTTTTTTTGAAGTGCTACTAATGAGTAGTTCTTCACAACTTATTAACAAGTCATTAAAATATTTTCCCTCAAACTTGCTTGTTGGACATTGTATACAATTGTAAATAACAATAAATAGTAATAAAAAAAATGAAAAAGAAAAAAAAGAGAAAAAAATGGAAGTAAAATAAATTATATACAAATATTCTTCTAAAAAACAGTAACAACCTTATTTTAATATACAGGGTGAGTATCCCTTGGTATAAAAAAAAATTGGGTGAAACTAGATCAAAAGACCTAACTTTCTCCATGAAATCGAGAAGAAATCAATAATTTGATCGTATCATATGAAAGTTAAATTTACAAGTTTTTGGGAGATTTGCAGTTTTGTAGATAGTTTTTTCGAAGAACGGTGAGCGTTGAAGTATTATAAGACATTGTAACTTATCTACGAGTAAAAAAGGTGAAGATCAAGCTGTTCTCTAGGTCCCGAGTTTGTTAAATTCAAGGTTACATGTACTTTGTTCCCTAGGAAATTTAATGATAAATCCAAAAATGAGGTCAAAATTTGAGATATGTTTAATGAAAGTCTTTCCTCAAAAAAGTCTTTGAATTATCGTATATCTGCAACGAATTGGAATGGAAAAGTAAGGTCTGCGGTATTTTTCTTCATTTTGTATCTAGTCACGCAAGTTTTTTTTTTTTTTTTTTTTTTTTTTTTTTTTTTTTATTTTTTTTTTTTTTTTTTTTTTTTTTTTTTTAAACTAAGAGATCCTCATATTGTATATGAAATGTAAATCTTATTTGAAAACTATGCAATTGATAGAAGAAGGAGGTAGAATTATAGGTATACTCTTCAGTGGTTGAGCTCCAAGTAGTCAACCTGAGCCACTAACGCATCTAACTCATCAAAGTATAGCTCAATGATATCCCGCTTTTTTTCTTCTTCTTTTTTTTGACACAAAACGTTCTTTTAGACCACGTGAATATCATTTCCTCCTAATTCTCCCCACACATCCTCCCCACTTCTTCTCCTCCCACCTCTTCTTCATTATTTCAGACTGCATGCATGTTTCTTCCTCGCTCCATTTTCTCCCCCCCCCCCCCCCTCACCTCCTTGGTAGCCACAAGGACCTTTATTTCCCTTAGTTTTCCCCTATATGTATCCCTATCGAAACAGTCTTGAATTGAAATCACTAATTTCCCCTTTTCTTTCCTCATCTGCCCGATGTACCCCCCAACCCCTTTATATCCCTACATTTTCCCAAAGATCTTCCTATTTATTCTCCTTTGGTTCATCATGAGTATATGGCCGTAGAAACGTTGCCCCCTTAACCTAATGTTCGTCATTTCTCTGTATAATTACTTCTGTAATTATATCTGTTAGGCCTCAGCCTATATCCTTCCGGTAATTTTTATTTTTATAGTCACGAAATTTTTTTTTAAACTAAGAAATCCTCATATTGTATATGAAATGTAAATTTTATTTAAAAACTATGTAATTGATAGAAGAAGGAGGTAGAATTATAGGTATACTTGTTAGTTGTTGAGCTCAAAGTAGTCAACCTGAGCCACTTTATCGAGAAATTTTTTTTTTTTTTTTTTTTTTAATATTTGATTGACTAAAAGATTTTTGGTAATATAAATATACTGCATTGAGATATGAACAGAATAAACAATTTCAATCATTTAATATTATGAAATAAGAGACGTTTACGAGTCTAGAAGGTTTTCGAAAATTAATGTAAAACGCAGAAACTTGAATATTTATGAGGTCTTGGTTTGGCTGCGTGGAGGGAGAGGGAGGGAGGGTCGAGGGGGGTTTATTCATAATGTATAACTACATCGGGAATTAGTTGTACTAGTTTCAAGTGCTTACTTGATATTCGGAGATCCCTACAACAGATATGGGGCGAACTTTGGCGGCACTTGCGCCCAACTTAGTGATACCGGTTCTGGGGCTTAATATTCTCATCCGATCCTCAATAGCAATTCACAGCTCCTTGGGGAATTTTACCTGCCGGTTTTACCCATTTATATAGATCGTTTGATGTCTATATATGAAGATATATACTGAATAAGGGTGAAGGGTGAACACACACACACACACACACACATATACAAATAAATTGTATTGTATATATAACAATTAAGTTGAAGCTACAAATTTATTATATGTTTCTGCAAGATTAGGTTTTAGCCAGTATATAGGGTAAACCAGACAGTTATTGACACCCATAAATTATATAAATTGACAATCATAAAATTCCTTTTAAATCCTACAACTCTACTGTGTAAAAGTACTTTTACAGTGACTCACTAAATTGATCAAATCGCATATGATAGGAGATAGATTATTCATTTAGTCCTTTCTATATCGATTCTTTTCCGTCAGATCCAAATCTATTAATTTTGGTCTCGTTAGACCGTATGGCAATTGACCAATCATTTTCAGTATTGTGGGCATATTTTTTGGCGAATGATAACATTTGTTTTTTATGCCTTTTAACAATGGCTTTTTAACTTTTGCCCTTCTTCGCTAAACCAACTTGTCTCAAGACACAGCGCACTGCTTCAGCGCTGATGTTGATACTATCAAACCGTCCAAGCTTCCGTTATATTTGAATGGCATTATCAACTTGGCCAAATTGAACGAATAATATCGCGCATTACAGTATCTGAGAGAAAAGGCTTAAGACCTGCTTTATTCTTTTCAATCCCTTTCAAATGCGTTGCATTCATTTTTCGAATGTTACTCATAGTCCCTACTGAGCATCCGCATTTGACACTTAAATAACGGTGAGAAACTAAATTTTCTGTATGAAAAAAAAAAAGTTGAAGAAAAAACCTGAATTAACAAAAAAAAGTAATACTGCTTCGTACTTACTATTTTATATCAGCGGGAATTTTTAATTATTATTAATAGATTATTTTAAAAGTACAATAGAAACTCACGAAATTGAACAAGTGATCTTGGAAGACTTATGAAAATGAATAAGTGATTAAAGTTTACAATGCAGGTAGGAAAGAGGATTACAATAAAAGAGTAAACAATCTTTATGTAAACATAGTAATAAAATAGGAATTTACAAACAAAATATTGGATTAGGGCATATTTATGATATTAGTACAAACATTTGATCAATTTCGTGAGTTACTGTAATTCAGTCCGTTTTTTAAAAGGTGTCCGTAGGGTGTAAATATTTTACATTATTACTGACACTATCTTTTAAAATACATTCTAGGAATAATTTTTGTTGCGAACTTTCTTGGTTAACTCAAAGTACAGTAATTGAGGAAAAATGACTGCAAATTTCAACTTCTTTGGACGCTTCTTCAAAAAATATTAGTATCGATATCTCCAAATATTTCCTTATGGGTGTCAATAACCGTCTTAAGGATAGGGGTTTATCCGATTTAAGGATAAAAAATAAAAGTTGTATACTAAACTATAGTAATCATTATACTAGGAGTATGTGCGGTATCAAGAATAGTTGATCGGAAGAGAAAACAATTCCTAGAAAACAAACGATCACTGCTAACAACTATTGTTTTTTGATACCTAATAATGTAATTATCGTGCTCTAATTTTTCACCTCAACAGTACAAGATAAAAAACTGCTTTAAAAGTTGTTTTTTTTTTTTTTCGATCTGACAATAACAGTCTATAATAGCTTTTTATTATCCCAGAAAAAAAATTATTCTTCCATATCATACTCTAAGTATTTCTTGTCTAAATACACAATTGATAAATCTAGAGAAATATCCAACTGCAGTAATTAGTGAAAGGTTTTAGTAGTATCATTATAAAATAAAAGAAACCTAAAACATTAAGAATATTTATCTTCTAAATGAAAAAAAAATTAAATGTATTATTTTTTGTACTTTGTGTAAAATATAACTAATTGCAAGTAATACATTATAAATTGTAGACAATAAATGCTATTATAAGAAATAAATGCCGAGAAAATATAATAATAATAAATGTAATATAAATATAAAGATAAATGCTACTTTTATATCCTACTGTAGATAATAAATGCTATTTAGTTTATACTTATTGATTTGTTATATATCATCAAAACAAAACAATTCAAAACAATTACTCCTGTACCTCCTAAAAGTCAGCCTGATCTTCTTAGAATAATATCTCATATAATGCCCTATAAAATAGAAATCTCTTTTCCTTACTCACTTCCACCCTGGCAATTAATTCCTTCTAAAGTTAATTTTACTCTTGTTCAATTATCAAAAAACAATTTATGTCAGATTTCGTTAGTGGATTTCTTTAAAGAGGCAATTTCCAGTTATGTAAACAAGCGAGTTATATTTACTGACGGATCAAAAACTGATGAAGGTGGAGGTTGCTCAATGATTATAGGGTCAGAAGTAATACGCTATCTTTCCTATTTTTTCTGCAGAACTGTATGCTATTAAACTAGCGCTAGAACACATAAAAACACTGGATATGGACCAAAAAAATACTTGATCTTCTGACTCACTTTCGGCTCTCACAAGCATTAGCAACAAAAACCAGAATGTAAAAAACTACATACTATCTCAAATAGCCACCTTAGTTGATTCAATTTTGAAGTTCAAAATTATCAGCTTTATGTGGATTCCGGGACATTCAGGTATAGAAGATAATGAACAAGCGAATTCAGCAGCCAAAGAAGCGTTTTCCCTCTTCCCATTACCCTCAATCCCTGCCCCTTTACCAGATATCAAATCATTTTTGAAACATTAGATTAATGCAGTTTGGCATGAAAGATGGCTTAGAACCGACAACTATAACAAATTTAAAAAAAAGTAGACCAATTCCAGGACCATGGGATCAAGAAACACGACCAAGAAAATAACAAGTCAACTTTAGAAGAATCGGACACACAAAATTAACCCACAATTACTTATTGGAAGATAAGCCACCCCCAAAATGCAACGAATGTCAGGTTTACCTGACAATAGAGCATATTCTCGTCGAATGCAAAAGTATTAAAAGGAAAGAAAGAATAATGGACTGATAAATCTAGACATCTCTACATTACTTGAAAACAACTCGAATCTCCACAAAAACATTATTCACTTTTTGAAAGAAACGAATCTGTACAAGGTCTTATAGTACTCAACCTTAGTATGGTGCTTCTAACCAAATGTGGTGGTACATGGTACGAAAAATGTAAATAAATAAATAATTAGTGTTAATTCTATAATTAACGATCATTATTTGAAAAAAATTGCAATATTTATTTTTTCATTACACTATGATATTTATGTCCGATTATTATCTGCTAATGGTAAAACCAAACATCAAAGTTTATAAATAATGTCCAGCCAAGCGATCAATAAACTAGCCAACTTAGCTAAAGAACGTACGATAAATAACTCGTGCGGGATAAAATTTTGATCAGTCGATTTGGGCGGTAGTAGGCTAACTTGTCCGGTAATAGATAGAAGCAGTAATTTTAGGAAATAGGGCAATTTTCATTTAAAATGCCTGTAACATAAATGGGTGGAGGGACTGGGAAGCTAAGTACCTCCACTCAATTTCTGCAAACAACTTCCCATAAATTTAGTAACGTATAATCTATTATTTCTGCTTGGCACAATAACATCAAGTGATATATAATTTCATTTCACCATTCTAAATACGGATTGAAAAGTAATGTGCCACTTCTTTGATCTTTATCAATCTATTCTTAATCACAATAGAAGAAATAACATTAGGTATAATTGATTTTCAATCACAATATAAAATTTTAAGTAAATATAAACTAAGTAAGAAATGATTATTTGGAAATGTATACATTATAATTACAGGATGTATCATTAAGGAAGTTTTAGGATATATATATATATATATATATATATATATATATATATATATATATATATATATATATTTTTTTTTTTTTTTTTTTTTTTTTTTTTTTTTTGACGTAGTGTTTCAAACAGTATGTCATGGATCGTTACGACATACCCTTGATTAGATTCTACTCAATTCAGTTTGTTGAGCTAGTAGGTTAGGCAAGCAATCTAGTTCGATTCTATCTCATATCCTATCATAGAACGTAACAAAATATATTTTTTGCTTTTCTTTCGAGCAACTAAGGTTCATTAGTTCTTCTTCATCGAAAGTTAATTTAGACTCAATTCAATGATTAGGACACATTATTCAAAGAAAAAAATTATTATATTTTTTGCTACAAAAATTTTCCTCAGCTGCTTGAAGATCTACGTCGAAGTTCGGATTGTAAGGTGGATTAGAGATTTTTTGGAATTCGTCCTTTACACTCCGTTTTCGACAGGAAAATTTGCATGAAGAAGTCAAACACCTCTGCTCTAATTGCCTAACCTATCCTCTCGCGAATGGGCCTGCAGTATTTTTTTTTTATAAATAAATCAACGTTCTCAAAAATGGTGGTCATAACCTTTATTTTCGACTGCGTATCTTTTTTCTTTATTACTGGTGCTGACTCTATCTTTTACAGTGGAGTATAAGAAAGAAGAATTTCCATACGGACAATCTAAGTACTCCTATATTTGAGCAATAGTAATACCTTGCATACAATATAATTTCATAAATTCTAGATATTCCATCCTAAACATTTTGATAGTTGCAAAGTCTCCTTCAAAGTTAGGTAGATCTCGGCTTGACTGAAGATGAGTGATTAGGATAGTTTGGACTCTTATAACTTAACTTAAGAACTTGACTACATATATTTCTTCTTATTAAAAAGAAACTAATATTTTTTTATTTATATATATTATTTTTTGGGGGGAGGGGGGAGGATTGGTGAGGAAGCTTAAAGTAGTTTGTTATATTTAAAGAAGCACTTTAAACTGAACCTTGGCTCACAATATTATAATAATAGTAAAAATAATTCTTTTATTAGACGCCCTTTTTTCCTAATATTTCTAATGGTAATATATAAAAAATAAAGTTATGAAAATTAAAAAAAAAAACAAAAAAACATGACAAATTTAATGGTACCACACCGCCCAAATAAGGATAAACATGCACTAACTAATAATTAAAATAATCGATAGTGAACTTACCATCAACATCGAGTTTGAGGTAGGTGCTGATGTATGTTTCCAGGGTCGGATGGTAGGCTCTGCATTCGTAGTTGACCCCCAGGTCTCCGCGGCTGACGGCGAATTTGATGGTCGCTTTGCCAGTACCGGTCACTCCGGTTGTTTCTTCTTTGTAAATGGCTAAAAAAAAAAAAAAAAAAAAAAAAAAAAAAAAAAAAAAAAAAAAAAAAAAAAAAAAAAAAAAAAAAAAAAAAAAAAAAAAAAAAAAAAAAAAAAAAAAAAAAAAAAAAAAAAAAAAAAAAAAAAATAGTATTCATATCAGCAATATATATTATTTCATATAAATAAGTAATAGATTAATAAGAAGTACATAATTATTTAAAACCTATTTAACAGTTGTGTTGTCTCCAAGTAAACTCCAGATAAAACAAACATAAAAAATAGAGTCTAAATATATATACAGGGTGTCCGGAAGATCGTTGGCCAAAGAGGTATCTCGGGTAGGGAGGTTCGTTTTGAATCTATTTAAGGCCACTTACCTATATACAAAGTATTACGGGTTTTTTTTTTATGAATCTTTTTGAAAAAATGGCCACAACTTCGTTATTTACTGATATATCAACGTCATTTTTTTTGCTGTAGGTATTTACTAATACATTGTTCATGTCAAATAAAAAAAGATTAGATGCAAAAACCATAAACAAAAAAAAAACAAAAACGAAAACGGGAGATCGTTAAATCTTGTTAAATGAACAAATAAAATAAAATAAAATAAGGGCAAAAGCCAAATCCAAATTATTTTAAAAACATGTTTTTTTTTTCCTTTAACAAGATTTAACGATCATCCGTTTTTTTATAAAATATTTTTTTTATTTTACATGAACTATGTACTAGTAATTAGAGCAAAAAAAAAACATGTCGTTGATATATCAGTGAAAACTAAGTTATAGGGCCTAAATGTTTGGTTTTGAGTATTTTTTTTTTTTTTTTTAAATCATAAAAAAAAAAAAAAGAACTCGTAAGATATAGGTAAATGACCTTAAATAAGTTCAAAATAAACCTCCCGAACCGTGATACCTTTTTAGCCAACGATCTTCAACAACATATAAACAACATTTATATGTGTATATATATATATATATAAGTCAAGGACCGAAGCAGGCTAGTATTAGCCTTAATCCTATCACTAGTCATAACAAACACTGTACCTGTATAAATAAAGCTGCCTCAGAGCAATAAATCAGTTATATTCTAACAGTCATACTGCGTTGTTCTTCACCCTTTTATTTCTTTTTTTTTTAAGTTATTTTTCGTCAGCTTATTTAACTGGTGCCGAAACCCGGGAAGACGAGGAGAGAGGACCAAAGGTAGGAAAATTTTTTCCTTTCTTTTTCCTTTTTGGTCAGGAGTAAGTGGTATTTATGGAGAACATTTTGAAGCCAGCCGTGCTTCAAATCAACCCCGAACAAGAAATAGCACGTGAAACCATGGCAGAAGCACACGCCAACACCCTGGCCTGGCTGAAGGTGAGGACAGCTACGGCGCAGGATCTCAGGAAGGCGGTGTCAGACATCGAGCGGTTCACGGGAGAAATAGGCGAACTGAACCACTTCTTGAAGAGTATAGACCGCGTGATGTCCAGAATTGATGTGAAAAGAGCCGAAGGACTCCTGGACGCGCACGACGCGGAATCCCTGAGGGCGGACTTAGTATGCCGCATAAGGAGGAACGTCTTGAACCACATCCAGGCGGATGAAGAGACGCCCTGGGACATCATCAAGGAGAGGTTAAAGAAGGCCTACGGAGGAGGGAGATGGACGCCGGAAGAGGATCTCTTCCAACTCTTCAGAGAGAGCAGGCATCCTCGGCAGAGAAGCGGGCGCTATGCAGGTGAGCTGCTCATGAAATTTAATAAAGTGACGGAGAAAATGAGGGAGACAGCGAGCGCCCAGGAGGTAGAAGCAAGGATGGCTTTTGTCGCAACCATCCTTAAGGTACAGCTGGCCCGAGAAACGGGGAAAAAGGATAACTTCCCCCGAGACAAGGGATTCGTGGAGTGCGCCCAGGAACTAATGGACATGGGTGCCCGCGAAGAAGAAAGCCGGCCGGAACGGGAGGAGGAAAGGAGCTGGACCGAGGTGGTGCATCGAAGACCTCGAGGCCCACCGTGGAGAAGCAGAGAGGCCGAAAGAAGAACCGATCAGCCAAGGAGAACCGATCATAAGAAGCCGGGGCCAAGAAGATCTGGTAGTAAGAGGGAGGACCGGCGGTGCCACGGGTGTGGCAAGCCAGGGCATCTGGTCGCACAATGTCCCCGCACAAAGTGCTTTGAATGCGGGAACGAAGGCCACATTGCGAGGCAATGCCCCTACATGTTTAGACGGAAGGAACATCCACGAGGTGAGCCCATGGAGATCAACAGGGTCTGGAGGAGACAGAGGCCACGACCAGAGTCTCCGGGATCATCAGGGACATCCGAGGTGTCGGATACTGAGAGAGAGGACCCAGGACTAGGGAGCAGCGGAGACGAGGGAACTGGCAGGCGGGAGCGGAGCGGCCGGAGGAGGGCGGCACAACCTGGACGGGTGGCGGCCTGAGGAGGGTGTCAGAGGAGAGGCGACCGCATCTTAGAGGTAAACAATGTGAGGGCGAGAAGCGGCGGTCTGCCTATCATCCGAGTGGAGCGAGGGGTAAGGTGTCTGGTGGACACCGGGAGCTCCAGCACCATCCTGAGTCGGCGAGCGGCGGAGCGTTTGAGTGGCTGCAATGGAGCACTCCAGGTAAGGGTATGTTCTTGTAACTTAATTACTCTGGGTGCCCCTTGTACCATTGAGGGGGAGATCGAGATGGATTTAGGGAAATGGTCGGACAGAGGGGGAAAACTAGTGTGCCATGTAATGGGGGAAATGTCCAACTCATACAATGCCATTATAGGGTGCGATCTATTAGAAAGGGTAGGGGCCAGAGTGAGGAATAAGGAGGGAAGGTGGAGCGTTAAGATTGGGAAAAAGCAATACAGGTGTTGCTCGGTATTAAAAGGGGAGAAAGGGCAAATTGGGGTGGTAGACAGAGCGGAAGACTGGAGGGGGAAGATTTTAAGAGAGTTCGATGACATTTTTTTCAAGGAGGGCGATAGGTTGGGCGTCACGGGTAGGGCGGAGCATGAGATACCGCTGAAGGAGGAGCGGGTTACATATGTTAAAGAAAGGAGATACCCACAGGCGCTCCGCAAGCATATCCGGGAGGAGATCGAGGACCTGAAGCGACAAGGGATCGTCGTCGATAGCACTTCCCCCTACAATAGTCCGCTCTGGGCCGTGAGAAAGAAGAGTTCCCCCGGGAGGAGAAATATAGGGTTGTCATAGACTACCGCAAACTAAACGAGAACACCCGGGACGAGAAATACCCTATCCCCAGATTCGAAGACATCTTAGATAGGTTAAGTGGGGCTAAGATATTTAGCACATTGGATCTGAAAGCCGGGTACCACCAGATCCGAATGAACCCCAGGGACCAGTGTAAGACGGCCTTCACCTTCGAGCGAGGGCACTACGAGTTCACCCGGATGCCGTTTGGGCTTAAGAACGCGCCCATTACTTTCCAGAGGATCATGGATGATCTCTTGGTTTTCAGTAAATCGGAGGGCGAGCATCTGGCACATCTCAGGGCGGTATTCGGGAGAATTCGGGAATTTGGCCTGAAGCTTTCATTGGAAAAGTCGCGGCTGGGGGAAAGCGAAATTAGTTTCCTGGGGCATACGATATCGGAAGACGGTGTGAAGCCGGATAGAGGGAAAGTGGAGGCAATCGCGAGAATGGCAATTCCGCGGGACGTTAAGGGCATACGGCGGCTACTGAATTACTACCGTAGATTTATCCCCGAGATGGCGAGGTTCCTAGTTCCGTTAAACAACTTATTGAAGAAGGGCAGGAAAATTTTTATCACTCCGGAAATGGAAAATAACATCAGGCGCTGCATGGAGGAGCTGCAGAGAGAGCCGGTATTAGCCTTTCCGGACTTCAATAAGGTGTTTACCGTAACTACGGATGCGAGCGAATACGCGTTGGGGGCGGTGTTATCGCAAGAGAACGAGAAAGGGGAGAGGCCGGTAGCGTATGCGAGCCGAAGGTTGACGGACGCGGAGACGCGGTATAGTGCGTTAGAGAGGGAACTGCTCGGGATTGTATGGGCTGTGGACCACTTCCGTCCGTATATCTTTGGAAGGAAATTTAGGGTCCACACGGACCACAGACCATTACAGTGGATTGGGAAGTTAAAAGAATCTTCCGCAAGAGTTACGCGATGGAAGGAGTTCCTCAGCCAGTACAATCTCGAGATAGTGTACAAGCCTGGGAAAGAGAACGTGGTTGCGGATTGGTTATCGCGCGCACTAATGATAAATGCCGTTGAGGGGGACGAACCGGGACCGTCGGGGGATATACGTCAGTTCCTTAGGGAGTGGACACCGGAGGGAGAAGGTGAGGATGAGACGCGCAGTGGTAGGGAGGATTCCCAAGAAGATGAAAGTTCCGCGGATGAGAGGCCCTCAGACATGGAAGAAGTAGATGAAATAGTAAACGATAAGAGAGATCAGATCATCTGGACAGACCAGGACTGAGGGTCTCCCAAAGGCGGACTTTTCGAAATATGGAAAAAGTAATGTCGTCACCATCTGGACGGAGCCTGGGATTAGGGAGGAGTCGATGGTGAAACTACTGCGCGGGGTGACTAAGGAGGGAAAGACGTATCACCTCTATATCGGGAATACCACTATATGGGATAGAGTTAAGAGGCTTTGGAAGGAGGAGAAGATCGGGATCGACCGAACTTTTATTAGGTGCTTGAGGTCGGTAGAGGTGGTACAGGACGTCGAACGGCAGAAGGAGGTAACCCTATCATACCACCAGGGGAAGACGAACCACCGTGGGACACAGGAGACTCTCCAAGCATTGAAACGGAGGTATTTCTGGTGGGGCATGAAGCGGACGATCCAAGAGGTCATTGGGTCGTGCGAGGTATGCCTCACCACGAAATACGACCGCCATCCCCCAGGGTGGGTACAGGAAGAGACACCTACGGTAGTGTTCCCCTTATCGGATCTCCAAGTAGATACTTTTAAGTGGCGGGGATACCAATGGGTCACCATTTTTGATGTATTTAGCAAATTGGCCCTAGCTCATCTCGTACAGGCTAAATCGGCGGAGGCGATATTGGGGGCGTTGAGAGCCTGGTTTAGGGCGTACGGGATCCCGGATCGCATCACGTCGGACGGGGGCCTTGAATTTGACAACGCGCGGGTTAGGGCGGAGGCCAAGGAGTTGGATATTATATGGCACATTAATACCCCAGGGCATTCCAAGGGCAGAGGGGGGATTGAGAGGCTTCATGGGACCCTTAGTGACCACCTGCGAATCTATCAAGTAGAGAAGGGACTAGAACCGGACATCGCGATGGAAAAGGCGGTTGCCGCGTATAACGGTTCCATCCACAGCTCGACGGGATATTCGCCGGTGGAAATTATCTTTGGGCTCCGGGAGCGACGCCGAGACTTCCGCGACACCGTAGTGGGGGAAGAACTGGTAAATTCCATCACTAACCGTCGGTGGGCATTCGGTAAGTTATGGGGAAAAGCGCGTGAGCGCATAGTCAAGGAGAAGAAGCAACGGATTGAGAGGGAGAACGTGAGAGTACGGGATGTTGCGGGAAAAAAAAAAATCAAAATCGGAATGGTCGTGTATAGAAAAAAGAGTACGAACCGAGGGAAAGAGGTTTGTAGGTATGAAGGGCCATTCCGGGTAATTTGTATAAGGGAGCACAATGTGGTGACGTTGGAGAGCGTCAAAGAGCCGCGGAAGCGGAGAAACGTGCATGTGGAGCAATTAAAAATCCCTATTGAGGAACAGTTTATGCCCTGATCTGTGAGTGGTCCGTTGCCAGCAACGGAAGAAGAATTTTATTTTTTCTTTGTAATTTTTTTTTTGTGTTTTGTCGTTTTGCAGAAAAATGTTTTTTGAGATTTGGAGCAAAGTTTGTTTATGTAAAATTAATTTTATTTTATGTATATTGTAGAGGTAATGTGAAATTGTAAATAAGTGAAAAGAGATATATATTATTTTTGTACATAGGAAATTTTAGTTTTATTTGTGTATGTGTGTGAGTACGTTTTATTTTATTTTTTTTTTTTTTTTTTTTTTTTTTTTGGATAAGTGGTTAGTTGTAAGTTAGTTTTAAGTATTGTTTTTATGATGTAAATAGAGTTTTACTGTTGTACTATGTCAGGTTAAGGATTATAGAGTAAAGTTTCTTTTGTTGTATTATCAGGTGGACTTTGTATCATAGAGAATTAAGACAGTGTATTTAAAATATGGATAGAATTAGTTGGTAGAAGTATGGACGGGATAGGATTGGGGTGATTATGTACCGCTACCTGCTTCGGCCTTTGACCATGAGGGGATGAGTCTCTGGACTCCTTAATACCGTATTGGTTATTACCCAATATTAGAGTTTATGAAAGATGGTCATAAACTGGAGGGGGGAAGTCAAGGACCGAAGCAGGCTAGTATTAGCCTTAATCCTATCACTAGTCATAACAAACACTGTACCTGTATAAATAAAAAGCTGCCTCAGAGCAATAAATCAGTTATATTCTAACAGTCATACTGCGTTGTTCTTCACCCTTTTTATTTCTTTTTTTTAAGTTATTTTTCGTCAGCTTATTTAACTTATATATATATATATATATATATATATATATATATATATATATATATATATATATATATATATATATATATATACATACTTCATCAAATACGAAGTTTAGAGTTTTAGTTCTAATTATTTTTTAAGAACAAAAATCATTGCTGTCGCAGATTTTATATGTGTAATATGCACTGGAATCTATAGGCCGTGAATATTAAATTCTTCTTATAGAGGTTGGTACCCTCTTAGAGAAAAAAAATAAATAAAACTAGACACTTAAAATGAAGAAAAATAACGCTAACCTCACATTTCTATTCCAACGCTTGTAAATATATGATAAATCAAAAAACTTCTTTTTTGTCTGCCATAAGAGCTGTAATATCTCATATTTGCTCAAACGATTTTCAAATTTTGACCGCATTTTCGGATTTAGCATTAAATTCCCTATAAGACCAGATCATATAAAACCTTGAGTTTTACACCCTTGGGATCTAATGGACAGCTTGATCTTAAACTAATTTAGAAATGTTACAATTTCTTTTAATACTTCAAAGTTCAACGTTTTTTAAAAAAAATAAAATCTACAAAACTGCAAATCTGACAAAATATAAATGACCAATGTAATACAGATTCAACCCAAACAAGAGTCCCATCTTTCCATGACAAGTCACATACCCTCAAATCCACTAGTACCTAAACTTCTTCCCCCAAGCTTCTCACTCGATTTCCGATAGCTCTTCGAGGCGTCTGAAAAGAAGATGGCCAAGGGACTTTCTAATGAAGAACATTTATTGAAGTGCTACTAGTGGATAGTTCTTAACGACTTTAATTTTAAAACAGATTTTTCTATTAGTAAAATATAACAATTTATAACTTTCAACGTTAAGTTAGAATTAAATCAAGACCAAACTGTAAAGTGATTCTGCTCTCCACCTCAAAATAAATTTAATGGAACATAACATAAATAAATGAAAATTGCAAAATGCCTTTTTATTCAGGAAGTGATATCAAGAATTATTAAATTAAAATATTTAAAAACTATAGCTCTTGAAAAACCAGCCCTAACAAACTAATTAGGGTTGTTTAAGTTAGCCTCGTAGGACATATTCTAGTCATTGATGTACCAACGCTAATAGAGATAGGTTTCGCATATTAATGTTTATATTTATATATATATTTTTTAATTTACTTATTTTATCTATCATTTTATAAGATGATTTTTTTCAACTAATTTTTATATGTATATTCCCTCATTTTATGAATACAATCTTATAGCAATAAGGAAAACTAAAACCGAGCGATATAAAAGAGCGAAAAATAGGTCTTTTTGTTGGATACGATTAAATTATTCCTCCTTTGTTTTCTACGTTTCTTGCTTACCTGGTCACGTAAGGTGATAAAACCAAGTCCATTTCCAGGTGGTTCTTCAGTTTCCAGCGAGGTTTACTACTGTCTGCTGGAGTCTTCTGATTACGTGAGCCAACGACTAAGATCTAGTTTTGAAGTAAGTTCTGCTCTTTCAGGGAAAGGATTGTTTTACCCTTTATAGTTTGCCCTTTATAATTAGTATAAAAAAAAAAAAAATGCATTTTTCAAAGGTATTGTCATAATTATTCTATGTAGAAAATAAATTGCATTACCTCGATATAATATCAAAGTTAGATTTCTTATATAATAGTTATTGTAGTTTAAATAAGCGGTTTTTCCTTCAATTATATCCCACTCATCAATAGAATTCACATTACCCAATTTTTTTTTTTTTTTTTTTATATTTCAATATATACAAATGGGAGTATGTATTCAATGGGTCTCCTAGGGGTGGTTAGTCGTTATAGGGGTTACAACGAATTATAAACTGTTTCATCATATTTGTTTGTAGGTCCCAGCGAGAAATGTTATATAACAAAAATATGGAAATAAACTTCCATTAAATTTCTGAACAGGAAACCGACGTCAAATATTAAATCCAAACAACACCGACAGAACTGTAGCGTGTCAAAATGTTACGCTTTTGAGTGTGAAAAAACGTTACACATTATGAGGATGAAAAAATCGTTGCACGAGAAAACAACAGTAGTCAAGTAAAATAAGGTTCCAAAAAAAAAAAAAAAAAAAAACTGCTAAAATTTAATTCTCAACGGATCATTATGTTTTTTGGGGTTCTGAATCCGGTTCTGTAGTTTGCTACAACGGCATCCACCTGCTTCACTACTAAAGCGCAAAATACAGGTTTTTTACAAATGGCACGAAAACGAAGCGTTTTTCGAAGAATGTTAATTTTAGCTAGAACCAGTACCTATGAAATAAAAAAAAAATAATGATAACTCCGAAATCTGACCATTTTTCGAAGTTATGGTTTTGGGAAAATAGTAGAAATTGCCCAACTTGCGGTCAGTCCAAATGAGGATGAAAAAATCCTCAATTACTTTCGATCCTAAATTACTTTCTTTTTTTTTCTTAAAGCTGGTTAAATTTACTATTAGACTCTGTATGTATATCAAAACCCTTAAAATATAAATGCACGCAAAAAAAAAAAAAAAAAAAAAAAAAAAAAAAAAAAAAAAAAAAAAAAAAAAAAAAAAAAAAAAAAAAAAAATTAAAAAAAAAAAAAAAAATATTATATATATCCAAAATTTATATATAATATGTCCAATATATATATATATATATATATATATATATGAAACATTCACAAGATTCTGGTAAAATCTTTCTTCCTTTTACCACCATTGGTCAAAAGAAACAGTACAACCTTACCAAGAACTTAACCCAAGACCCTACGTGGATTGTTGTGGTGCATATTTCAATTTTTTTTTTTTTTTAAATAAATTTCACGGCAGCTCAAACAATAATTCTAAAAATTACAACAATTTTCCAAGCCACTGCATAATTTTCTATTAATAAAAATAAAGGGAGGATAGGAATTGCATAATATATGCTCCACATAAGCAGGGGCTCGATACATCGTAAACTCCTTTATATGGCACAAAGGATTCATTATGATTATATCTCATCCTCGGGAGACATCATTATTATTTGATTCCAGGATCTCTTTTATACTTCGTGATGAATATTTGATGAGGTTTAGTAAAACACTGAACCTTTATCATCTCATATACAACGTATATATAATTTATAAAAGGTAGGACGAAGGTTATAAAAGATGAGCCTTACAAATGACAAGATGGAAAAATGCCTAAAATGCCTTTATATTATGTATAAAATATGTATGTGCCTCCATAAATGTACTCTAAAGTTTAAACTTCGAGTTGATTCGATTCTTTATCATTTATCATTATTTTTTTAAATAAAGAATTACTTTATACAGTTATATAATTATTTGTCACGTCAATAGAAAACTTTTTTAAGTTATGATTTCCTTAATAGTAAAAAAACGCAATTTATCCCTGATTGGGAAAAACTAAAAATCCTGGATATGTCTTTCCATAACCTACTGTTTTTTTAGAACTAAAATGATCAAATCACTTAAATTAATAATTTATTGCTACAAAACAAAAAATATTTTCTATTCAATTTCTGATAAGAAAACTGCCGGCAAATTTTCGATCAAAGTAACGAAAACAGAGCTACAGCGAGTCAAAATGTAAAATTTTTGAGAGTGAAAAAAACGTTACACATTTGAGACCAAAAAAAAAAAAAAAAAAAAAAAAAACCTTACAGGGCCATTCCATTTCAGATCAACCAATTGTACATTAGATTTGGACCTTGACCTCTCCGATTTCTTTGATTTTGTATAGAAGTTATACTTACCAAGACTAGTTGAAATGTAAAATATTACATTTTTGCAACTTTTGGTTTTTGAGTTTTACAAACTAAAAGTTCCAAGTTAAAAGATTTTACAAATTCAAAACATGAATGTTTTCGGCCCTCACTCAGTATATTCAAAATTATGCTATTAAAAAACTATTGTTCCTAGAGAGTTCAAATTTGGGGCATTCTTTCCGTTAATTTTGTATTTTTTTAAACGTCCAAAAACGATTATCGTAATTCCATAATAAATACCCTACGATTTTTTCGAAAATAATATATGTGATTTATACTATAACATGCAGGAAAAATTTTAGAATGGGAGGGAAATGTATTTATGTATGTAAAATATCGAAGAGACATTAAGTTTAATAAATTGTTACAAATTTTCTAAATACTATTAAATTATGTCAATGAATGAAATAAGATCCATAAAAAAAAAAAAGTTTATAAACATTAAATGTTTCAATTCGATTAAATTCTCGGCAAAGTACAGCTATTAAAAAGCTTGGATTGAATTAGGAATATCTACAAAGAAAGAAAAGGATTCATGCACATTTATTTAGATGCCCCTTTGTATATTGTCGAATAGAAAGTAACAAAGGAACAAATGAAGTGTCTGTCGGAAAGTGGGTTGTCTTACAAGTGTCGCGCTCCGGTGGGCTAACTTGCTTAGGTTTAGAGCTTTAGATGCTAGGTTAAGCTTTAGGGTCCACTTCACATCGACAAATCGCCTCACATGAACTACGAACTATAAATTAGTGTAAAATATTTAAAGTTTTTATGTTTCGGAAGCGTTAATAAGTTGATCTACATTTAAATTTGGTAACTAAAGAAATTGTAGGGTGGCCTTGGATTTTATTACGAAGAAAAAATACAACAACAAAAAATAGGTTATATTTATTACTATTTTTATTCGCTTTTGAATATAAAGAATATAAATTTAAGCGTACATTAATTTGTTATGTGTGATGGTATGCCCGCCGCACAGTGGAGTATTTACCAATTAATCGTGGCCAAAAGTCCAAAAAATAAATTGTACTTCAGAACATTACAATACGTATTTCCTGGTAGCTTAGGATTGTTTACATCGAAATATATTTATCTCGTTCATTGTTATCCACTTCCTACCCGGAGGAAACTAGTCTGAATCCAGGGGTACGCTGCAACACAGTTGCTTTTGCTGAGTTGTAAGATGCTTAAAGATGTGATTTCTTTAGCAATTGATCCTCTACACAGCTTGTAAAGGTATGTATTTCTCTGTGATAACTAGTTTTTAGCAGTTTTTTAATATCATCACGGGTAGATTATTTTTAAACGAAAAAAATAATGAAAGAATAAAAAAGATTATGTTGTATTGTCGGGCAGATGTTTTTTCATTATTGTAAAGTTCAATCCTTCTACTTGTTATACCGCAAAAAAAAGTTCACCCCCCCCCCCCCCTGTTTTTAATAAATATATAAAAATACCCCTTAAAGGAATTTTTTGATAACCAAGTCTGTGTGATGTCTGTGGAATCCATTTAACATGTGATCTGAAATATCTCTACACAGTTCGAAAGGTATGTATTTCTCTGTGGTAACTAGTTTTTAGCAAGTTTTAATATCATAACGGTTAACATGTAGTTCTTTTGAATACGATGTTTAAACGAAAAAAATTGACTTGTTTACAAGAATAAAAAAGATTATATTGTACTGTCGGGCTTTGTCAGGCAGATATTTTTGCATTAATGTAAAGTTCAATCCTTCTACTTGTTATACCGCAAAAAAAAAAATTTACCCCAAACCCTCCCCCCTGTTTTTAATAAATGTATAAAAATACCTCTTAAAGTGAATTTTGTGATAACCAAGTCGGTGTTTAGCGTGCAATGAGTAATTTCAAACTCTTTCAAGACATGTAATGAAAATAATATAGTCGTAATTGGTTACAGAAACATTTAGATTATTAAAATTTAAATCCTTATAATTTTTGTCATATAATAATTGTCTAAAAAATGATTTTCTGTGTATTTTAGCTATGCACGTAATTAGTGTTTTACTAAAGTTATACACAGTTATTGAAAAACTAATGTTCAATTTTCGTGATAATTTCTAATGGATTACCCTTTTAAGTAACTTATTTGATCTATTACATTATTACATGTCTTACTATTTGTTTGTGACGTCAAACTGCGGTATTAATAAAAAAAAGATCAGTCTGTCGTCAGAAGATCAGTAAATAATATAATATTGTATTTTTTTCTGTTTCACAATGATTATTTCATTTTTTAGTATTTTTTGTTATCTGGTTTCATTTTCACATGTGGTGAAAGATTGAAAAATGTTATATGCAATTAAAATAGTGTATCCATTTTCCCATTACATTATTTACATTCAGGTTTTCACAATTAAAATTTATTACGCAAATAATGTATTTAGTATTTGCAAAAGCTAGATATTAAATTGTCATATAACTTTCAAATGTCTTAAACATTTTCCCGACGTTTTCCAAATTCCCTGATTTTACCAGAGATTCCCCTAATCTTTGTCAAAACTTGAAATTTTTAATATTTTATTAGTTTGATATATTTCTAGATTGTTGATAAATTTCTTAAGTATTTCACAGTCACAAAAAAATAGGTAAATAGTTTTGGCCAGGATTTCATGGCCAATACTCCACTGTATGGCTTCCCTACTGAAATCCTATTTTCACATTACTTCGCAGTTTAAACATAATTGTATTTCCATATCTACCATTAAATAGATTAGTTCATATACGATATCATAAAACTATCTAATAGTTAATTCCTTCTAAAAATTTAAAAATTCAAACCCGTGACTGTGACAAAAAAAGTAAAAAAAAAATAAAAATTATGATACATGTCTAAAAAACTATAAGGGAAGTTAAAATACGTATACTACAGTTGGCCGCTAAAACGAAATTGTGAACGAAACGTCAAAATTGTGCACTTTTCAGGAGGGTATTTTAGATCGCTTTCCAATATCCTGCAATTACTTTAAAAATACAATTTGCATGGAAATAGATACATTAAAGCCTAATTAAAAATCACAACTTGACCAATTTCTGACAACCAAGTCATCATAAATCATTTTTTAAATGTTAATAGTTAACTCGTGTGCCAGGAGGGTACCCTGAAGCCAAGCGAAGGCCGAAACAACAGAAAATAAATTTTCTGCCTTCAGAGCTGCTGTGCCTACCGCATTTTTTAATAAAAATAATATTTAAATTGAAATAATCTCTGTATTTTAATATAATATAAATTTTACATATTTTTTAAAATTATTTATGTAAATAATATTTTTGCAGAGCCTTATATAGAAAGGGGTGAATTATATTTTCATTTTCATTTTAGTAGCCTAATATAGTATATTTTAACCTTCCTTCTTATGTTTCACTCACATATAATTTTTATTTATTGATATAATATTTTTGTTAGAAGTAGACATTTTTCAGTTAATTTTTAAAACCCAATAATCATAATTAATACTATGAGCCAGTAAACCACAAAAATAATTTATTTATTAAGAGACTTGGATGAAATGGAATGGGCATAAACATTATTTAAACAATGTTCCGGATCTTTAACAATATGAAACTTGAGAATCCTTATAAGAATCGTTAGCAACGGCCAAGTTTCGTACTTCATTAAGGACTAGGGGGACCGGGACAGAATAATTTTGGTAATTCCTTATGCTAACAGGGGAACAGGCTAAACTCCAACGGGGGGAAAAGAAATACGGAAGAACAGATTTTCCGAAGATAAGGGTCATTGTGTAAGAGGAATGCACCTTACTACCGAGAGTGGATTGAATTTCAAATGTATTAGAAGGGGTCGTTCAGGTGGGGAGGGGGTTGTTTCTTATACATCAACCGTTGCAATTTAAATTCAGTAAGCGTTCTTATTCCTGTGTATCATTAATTTACATATCTATGCTCCAATTAAATGGGTAACTAACTTGGCGGGACATTGTGCGGTGTATAGAGGCCCTGAATAGAGGAAGGGGCGAATGAATTTTAACGGCTTCTAATGGCTAGAACAATAGACCAGCTGAGCTCAGTTTAAAATTTATAGAGCATTAGCGCTCCAACTTCTAGTGTAAGGAAGGTGTAACTAATTTATAAATAAAATAAAATCAGATATTTATTGGGTTTTAAATAAAGTAAAATATGTTTTACTACAACAGTTTTTTACTTTGGAGAGTTAATCAAAAACTGTACGGGTAGGATTCCGATCAGGAAGAGTTTTAAATTCACTTTAAGGATAACCAAGAAATATGCCTCTTAATTTAAAAACAGGGATTTCACAAACATTAATCTTTCATTCCCTATTGCAAGATCAGAATTGTGTTACTATTGTCATTTAAAAATTATTTTAGTGAGACTTAAACGACAAGAAACTGCTCGTCTTTTTCGACTACATCAAAATTTATTAGACAAGCTTTCAAAGGGCTAATTAAAGACTTATTTATATGGCAATAATTAGACTCTTTTGGACATACGAAGTCGATTTTTGGGGCTCAACTAAATCTCTCAATTCTTCTCAAATCCATTTCTTGAATATTAAATTTCTTATCTCTCATTGGGTGAAAAACCTAATATTTGATAGTAATACTGACCAAATTACTTCTTATTTATCAACATTTACAAACAGTAAATGGGGCCTAGAAATCAACAAAGAGAAGACAGAATACATGGCCTTCAACGCCTCTACAATTTCTCTGCCATTAGAAAATTGGTCGCTACATCGGAGTACTCTCTTTAAGTATTAGGGAGTTTATATCGATTACAAGGGAACGCTTTGTAGCTAAAAATTAGTTGCATAGCAATTTCAACACTCTTTCGCATCCATTTCTAATTTTTCTG
Organism: Euschistus heros; assembly: GCA_003667255.2. Taxonomy (NCBI): domain Eukaryota; kingdom Metazoa; phylum Arthropoda; class Insecta; order Hemiptera; family Pentatomidae; genus Euschistus; species Euschistus heros. The sequence continues at coordinate 860,743 of RCWM02000410.1, read as the reverse complement.
ATGACACTTACATCCTTTCTTCGCACGATTTCTTTCTTGTCTATCCTAGATCACTATGTACCTAATAGAAAATAGAATAATAAGAAAAAAAAAAATCAACGGGTTTCCGAAAACCTAATCCTAATAAATTAATATATTTCGTCCTGATCCTAAGAATCTTGAAATATCGACTGTCCAACGGTTTCGCTACTAAGAAGGTAACTAAAAACTAAGACAGTGACTAAAAACGTTGCTAAATATCTGGGATTATAGAACGTAAACCACTACATTTGCTTGATAAAAAAGCACCACTAGACTTAAAAAAAAAATGTTGTGGGGTTCTGCTAAACTTACACACATTCATGGAACATAAACAGTAACGCCAAAAATACTTAGAGCAACAATACTAAACGCATTATGGTATATGTCAAATTACCTAAGACACAATGATTTTTTTTATTTTTTTTTATTTGAGAGTTTTGGAGCGTAAAACTTATTGGTCATCAACGCTCGTCTGTTCTCGATGGAAATTTATCTATATTTTGTAATATAGCTTTTCTCTATAAAGGAGGGCTATTACTTTTTCAATAATTTTTTCGTCGTTGCCAAGCGCCTTTGAGATTTCTCGAGGTATTCCTGATTCGGCTAGCTTTTTGGTGTAATATGGGCAGTCGGCAAATATATGGTTTATTGATAAAACATTGCCACATATTTCACAATTGGGAGGAGCCTCTTTGGTTATTAGGTGAAGATGTGTTATTCTGGAGTGGCCAATTCTTAATCGCGTTAGGATCACTTCTCTGCGATTATTGCGGTAGGAACTGCTCCATGGTTTTATTTCCTTCTTAATAGCCTTGAGTTTACTCGGTGGGCTGTGATCCCACAATGCTTGCCATTCTTGGGATATCTTCTCTCTAAGTGGGCGTGCAAGTTCTAGTGCCGTTAGAAAAGTTTTGCCTGGTCCTGGGAGGGCTAGAGCTTCTTTTGCTGCTTTATCAGCCATTTCATTACCTCTTGTACCGATATGACTTGGTGCCCAGATGAAGTAAACCAATTTTCCTCCTTCATATAGTTTCTTGACGAGATCCAGAATGCAATGTATTCCTATGTGATCTGAATACATGTTCATCATAGACCTCAAAGCGCTGAGTGAATCTGACACCAGGACAATATATTTAATGGGCGAATTTAAGGAATATCGCAGAGCCATGGCGATTGCAATAATTTCAGCCGTATAAATATTGCAGAGTTTGTGTAATTTGCAATTATGTGTTGTTTGTGGAGTGATAAAGGCAGATGCTGTTGATTTGTCTGATTTGGACCCGTCTGTGAATAAAAATAAATGTTGAGGTAAGTAGTATATGATATCGTCGAAGTGTTTTCTATATACTTCAGGTTTTGTATTTCCTTTGGGATATTTTGATAGATTCAGGTTTGATTTTGGTGGAATATAAGACCAGGGAGGTGTGCCAGTTTTAATTAAGTTTAGTTTGATAGACTTTAACACAGAAATAGAAGATATCAATGATTTACGTATGTCATTTGTATCACATTACACCAATATAATAAATAATAATGTTCTCACTTTTATTTATCAATATTCTAATCCACTTGTAGAGACAATTTGTTCATTCCTGTTACACGAGAAGTCTTTAGGACGGATTAAATGTCTCCGGAAAAAAAAATTCTAGTGATAAAGATTGATTTTAATTTTTTACCACCTCTATTTTTTTTATTTTTTTTTTCAGTTTCATCAATATTTTATCTAAAACAGGAGATACAAACCTGAATTAATGAAAAGCATCTCGGTCACTAAATGCAGAGGGGATATTCTGTAGTTGTGATTTACAGATAAAATAAAATATAAGAATTACTAAAATATTGTTCATATAAACAAATAGATGAATAGCTGAAGGAAAATAAAACGAGTTTTCATATTCTACTGTTCTAAGCGGCCACTACATAGCTATTGAAACGAGATAAGTGGCCATGCATATAGAGTCTGCAATAGCTATGAGTTCAGATAAAACTAATTCCGAACGGTTCAGTGCTCAAATCTGATTGGCAACTTGGGCGGCGAATAAATGAGTTTCACATCAAGTGCAATTAATCGGAACTGCAGGAAAGGTTTCATGCACTGACAGCCCACACCCGCTTCAATACTTTAATGGAATCCCAAAGCTATCAACGAGCTGGTTCAAAAACATAGTACTTGTGAAGAGTTGTTAGAACTTTTTTTTCTGTTTGTATTGTTCAAGATAAAAGCTCTTATATCTACAGAGACCAATGTGTTGTAGTTTTTTTTTTTCCTGATCCAACAACTTTATTTATACAGAAATAAAACAAAACGAAAAAGAAAACAATAATCGACAATGTGTTAGGTATAGGGATTATCCATTTAATATTTAATCTACTTAAATAAAAATTAATGGGAATTTTACAATTGTAGACAGCAGTCTTCGCCGGCTTTCGTGAATAGAGAATATAGATAACTTTTACTAATAATTGAATTTCATTAGTATATTAATAAAAATTTCGTATTAAGCATTATTTCTAGGATATTTTTACGCATAGCACTAATTTGCGCTAATTAACCTGGTTAAAACTGCATTGTACATTAAAGCATAGCTAAAACTTCAATTTGGAAGAAACAATTTTATGGATCCATAAATTTATTTTGGATTTAAATTTCTAACCTGATATTCCACTAATCCCTGCTGAACAGATCCGCTACCTAGGACTCCACTTGGACAAACGTTTTACTTAGAATCCACATACAAAACTAAAATGACAAGAAACTGCTCGTCGTTACGGACTACTTCAACATTTACTAGACAAACGTTCAAAGCTTCCAATAAATTACAAAAGACTCATCTAAATGATATGACCTATTTAGACGAACGGAGTTGAGCTTTGGGGCTCCACTAAACCATCCAATTCATCTCGTATCCAATCCTTACAATCCAAAATCCTTCGAAAAATCCTCAATGCTCCTTATTTTGTGACCAATAAACTTATCTATAAAGATCTTAGTGTTCCATAAGTTACTGATTTAGCCCAAACCAAATATGTATCCTTCCATAGTAAGGTCCATAACAACTCCAATCCACTAGTCTCCCAACTTGGTTCCCTCTCTATTCCCGATAATCCTCCGAGGCGTCTTAAGATGGCCTAGAGACCTTTTGTGTAGATTTTATTGAAGTGCTACTGGTGAGTAGTTCTTCACAAGTTATTTACAAGTCATTGTATTCACTATCGACACATTTACTTAATGTATATTAATTTGTACTGTTGTATATATCAATAAATGAGAAAAGTGAAAAAAAAAAATTCTAACCATAAAAGTATATGACTGTCAGATAAACCTCGTTTCTGGCACTCAAGACTATAAATTTTAATTATTATTATTGGAATGAAATATATTATTGTAAGCCTTCGTAGAAGTATGAAGATGTTTTAGTTAAAATAACCACATATCAGTCGATTTTTAAACTGCACTGCGATCCACATGTCGCTCTATATATTTATAGATTTTTTTTTTAATAACAATTGAAAATAAGTAAATTTTATGATAAATTTCTAGCTCTATATAACACCGTAACTTTGTTGCCTCTCTCGAATGGTGCTTTTTCATTGCATTAAAATTGAAAATCTTTAAATTTTATTATTACTAAACATTTCTTGAACTATGAAGATGATGTGGTTAAAATTTGGTACAAATTGGTTCAACAGTTTTTGCGGTCACAAAAAGGGCTTGTCCTTTTATAATACAGTATAGATAAATAATTAACTACAATAAATTAACTTATTTAATTTAAGATTAATTTATAATGTTCTTCTTCTTCCAATTGCTCGACAGACCATTACTGGTCCCTGGCATCCTCTAACAACTTCCGCCAGTCTGCTCGTCGTTGGGCAGCTCCCTTCCAATCCCTGACTCCCAGAATCCTCCTAGCATCTTCCGCTACGCCGTCCATCCTTCTAAGGCGGGGTCTCCATTTGCTCCTGGCCATGTGTATATCTTCCATCAATAATTTTTTAGGGATCGCATTCTCCGAAATACGAGCAACATGGCCGGCCCACCTCAGTCTTCCCAATCTCACGTGTCTCATTATGTCTGACCCTTCCAGGAGGTTATACTCTTCTTCTGAGGTATGCCTCCCCGACTCTTTTAGGTCCATAAATGCACCGCAGAATTCTTCTTTCAAAGGCCAGTAGGCTTCGTTCGTCCGATCGAGAGACTACATGGGTAGTCATGGGACTCCGAACCGTAGGTTAGTACTGGTCTTACCAGTGTCTTGTACAGTCGCATATTGGAAGTTCTTAACAGAAATTTGCTTCGGAAGAATCTACCCATACCATAGTAACATTGGTTGGCAATGAGTTTTCGCCTTTCGATTTCTCTTGATGTTTCACTATCCGCGGTTACAAGTGTCCCAAAGGAGATGAACTTTATAATTTAAACTTTAAAAAAAGAACTTAATTGAGATAATTATGCAATTCAGTTTTTGGTTGACATTAGTTTACAATACGATATTATTTTCGGGGGAACCGGCTATAATTTATACTAAATCACGGAGAGCTGGTTAATCCAAGGAACAAAAAAAAAATAATAATAAATTTTTATTTTAGTATAAATGACCTCAAATTACTTTAGTTTCTTTAGTCCGTCAGAGTTCTGAAGCTATTCAAAGAAAATAAATATGTGAACTTAAAATCTGGAGATCATTCGTTGGTCTTTAAATGGCGGCGGTTTTGCTTAAAGCCGTGGAATAGAATTTTTCAGCGATTTTTAAAAGAATAATAGAATATATATATATATATATATGACAAAAGTCAGTTCTTGGGTTCAGCAATCAATAAAATCCGATCAATCAACACCTGGAGATTTTTTTTTTTTGGCCAGACTATAGAATTTGATAATAAATGAACTATTATTTTTGTAATATATGGATTATGATTAGAAAGAGTAATAACGTTATTTTTAAAAAGCCTACAACAATCCTCGTTTAATTCCACATATCTCTATTATTCTCCTTACAATTTAAAAAAACAAAACAAGAGAGCTATAGTTAATTACGAAAATGAAGTCCTGGCAAGTGCCAGTTTCTTTTAAGTTAGGAATGTTAGTGTTAGATGGCGAGAGAGAAGCATTGGGATATTAATACTTAGCAATATTTGATGTTTATAAAATAATATAAAGGTGAACAAATTAACTACTAGCAGCCCATGAACACAGAATATGCAATGAATTTTGATGGGATCCGATCAGAAGGTAAACGTTATATTAATATTGCATGGGATGGATTTATACGCTATTTATTGAGAGTCAGTTCTATCAAATTATAAAATATTATATCAGTATAAATCGGGTGTGGGTTTCAGTGATTTGATAAATTGATATTGGAAAACCGGACAACTGCAATATATTAATAACATTTTATGTATTTATTCAAGATAATTAAGATGGTATTTATAAATTAAATGTCGTGTATTTTGCAAGTTCAAATAACCTATAAATTGATACGTTCAATGCAAATATGTATCCGGATGAACCATACCACATCTGGATGGCACAATGTATTGAATAATTAGCTCCCAATTCCAAAGGCACTCAGAAACATTTGCTAATATTGTGCGGTCCTTCCTATTCAACAGGTTATCCCTCGCTCATTTACTTTATGTATTTCAATATGGATATTCATAATATACTTGTTAAGTATTTAGACAATTAATCATTTACTATATAGGGTAAAGTGGGGAACAGTATAGCAAATAAGTCATTTTAATTTTTTTAACTACCTATTAATATTTACAACTATACATTATAAACAACAAGTAAATTTGAAGGAAATGGTTAAAGTGACTTTGTCAATAACAAGTATAGAACTACTCACAAGTAGCACTTCAATTAACTCTAGAAAAAAATTAATTGTAAGTAACCTAGTGTACCCTTCATTTCTTACTATTTTCATTCTTCATGTTAATAAACTGCAGTTATGGTTAGTTTAGTCAGTAACTATATTCCTCCACATTTTTTTAATTATATACAGTCAGATATTCTGACGCATGTAGTTTATATAATTTCATTGTTATATAGTTGAATTGTAACCTATTTTGTTCACTGTAGGGAATGATTATGAGAACAATATAGTCTCGAAACATTACCATAATATGGTTGTTACTTTATTGACTGAAACTCAAGAACCGTTGGTTTAATTGTTTTTCGGATTTAACATATTTTAATGTTTGGATATACCAGCTTTAAAAGGTTTTATTTAAAATTGTTTTGAGAGGTATTATATTTAGATTAAAAAAAATAATTTTATCCTTAATCTCTTTCCATCATCTTTTTTTCTATATCTTTTTTTCCGACCAGCGCTCTCACACAGGTTAAAATCATTAATAATTATTGTAATCCTATCTCTTGATTTCTTCTCCTACATTTCTAAAATTTAATATATATAACCAAAGTACAAAATACTGATTTTTTTAAATTTTTGTATATTATTAGAACTTATGATGAATGGATTGGGTTGTCACACATGAAATGTCCCATGTTTCTTTGCAGAGGGTTAAAGCGTTGCCTGTTGATTACTAGCCTATAATATTTACTGCCTATAATAAGCACTTGTTAATCCTCTATTTGCAAACTGTGTTTGTTTTTTTCCTAAGTAGTCATACAAATTTTATTTTAATTTTAAGGTAAAATATGTTAGATTTGATCTCAAATTGTTATTTTCTTCCTGGATCTAAAAACGGTCATTTCATGTGTGACAACCCAATAAGACATTCAAAACTAGTATTTAAATAATTAATCCTAGTAGGAATAGAAGAAAACGCCCAGTAATGGTGAAAACCTAAAGAATTGAATATCTGTTTAACGATCCTTTTGTCTCTTTTTTAAGTTTTTAGAACTTTTTTTTTTGAGTAGTAAATTTTATTGAAATATATGTACAATCTGCCTCAGTGAAGGGCATTTGGTAACTGTGCTAATGTTATATTCATTCATACAATATATATACACAAAATTATTAATCATAAAATATAAAAATAAAACAAAAAATCATTACTAAACTAAAACTAATAAGCACTTAAATCATCAAAAATAAAATGAAATAATAAAAATTAAGATACATTTATAATATATGTAGAACACAGACGCACTCAGCCTGGAGTATCCCGAATCGAGCCTATTTCCCCACTTATAAGCAGTCAAAACCAGACCCTTAGAGATCCTTGCATTGCTCTCTCAGCTGCATCACTGGTAACATCCAGTTGTTTTAAGAACTAATGATGAATGTTTAATATTCAAATATAGTTTTACAAAAAAAACATCCCCACAAAAGTGACAAATAATGCACCAATCCTACTTCCTTAACAAGTGCAACTGTTCTTGTAAATGTAGTCAGAGTTTGAACAGTGGATTGAAATAGAGAAAAAGAAAGGGCGAGACCATTAATTTATTTTCATTGAAGGTGGAAGGGAACTAACAGCTGGTTATATTTAGTGAGCCAGGATTTCCACTACTCCGACCCCTCCACCACCCCCTTCCCCCCTTCACCCTATCCCATGGCTTTCCTTTTCCGAGCTCCAAGGACTCCGGATCTAAAACCTCCTAATTCCGACAAGAAAAGCTCCTTTAGTTTTTCCTCGAACTTTTAACTTCGTTTTCCTCTTAGCAGTTTGAACTTTAAACTTGGCACAATTGATTCCACTCACGATATAATTGCGCCCTAATCCTTCCAGATTTGCCTGACTAATGAAACAACTCCGAAATAGCCCCCTGTAGAAAGATTTTGGTCTCCGTAAAAAATTGTAATTTAAATGGAAAAAAACTGCTTCAAACCATTAAGGGTCTTAGGTAAATATGTGCTGTTACTGAAAGAAGGAGATATGACTGAAATCACATTCCACCGTCAGAGTCACTCCGAATAAATGGTACTAACTTCCTCTCAATCACCTTCCTACATACACAGCATCAACATTACAGTCATCGGTGAGTTCCGCAAAACCAGATTCGTTCCTTCTGACCTTAACCTAACTCCCTTCAGCCAACCATTCAAACGCTCTTTTATTTCCAGAGCATCAGATTTCTAGAACTCCCTCCCATCAAAAATCCGCTATTATTTTACAATCAACAGCTTTAAATCCGGGTTTATCCTTTAGTTATTAAGGATTCAGTTCAATAGTCATGTAGAAAGAGAAAATATTGGTCACAATGAAATATGAATGTTCACAATATAGTTTTAGTTTTAGTTTTTTTAAGATTTATTTTTAGCTCTCTTTAGTGAATTTTTCATTTTTTTTTTCTTTCTTTCTTCTTGTTTTACTTGTTACTTTATTTTATACTAGCATCTCTTGTCACGGCTTTGCCCACTCTCATAAATAAATAATTTACATTATTTTAACTAATGATTGAATTTCATTTGTTTATCGGTAAATATCTTATACTGAAGTACGGAATTCAGCATTATTTCTTCAATGATATTGTCACGCATTGCATTGAAGAGTACGTAAAAGCATAATTAGAAATCCAATTCGGCAGAAATAATTTTATCGATCCATCTGGTTGGATTTTAATTTCTAACAATAAAAATATATGACAGCTTGGTAAACCTCGTTTCTAGAACTCAAAACTATTCATTTTAATTGCTATTATAGTAAAATTTATTATTATAAATTTTCCGAGAACTATGCAAATGTAGAAAAAATTTCGTTCAGTTGGGTTTAATAGTTTTACCATTGCAAACCCTGTTGCAGAATGGCCGATTTTCAAGCTGCACTGGAATCCACATGTCGCTCAATATATTTATAGCTTTTTTTAATAACAATTGAATTGAAAATAAGTAAATTTTATTATAAATGTCTAGCTGTATATAACATCGTACCTTTGTAACCTCTCTCGAATGGTGCTGGACACCTATCGGTCGAATATCAAACTTCACTGCGCACCACATATTTACTGCTTTTTAATGGCAATGTAATTGCAAATCTTTAAATTTTATTATTGGTAAACCTTCCTTGAACTATGATGATGATGTGGTTAAAATTTGGTACAGATTGGTTTTGTAGTGATCACAAACGGAAAATGGCTTGTTCTTTTATATAATAGTATAGATATAGATTTCGTATTTTGTATTTTATATTTATATTTTTATTTTTATGTAATATTAATTTTATACGATAATCTAATTTAATTATTGTTTTCTTTCTTAGTATTAAGTCTTTATTTTTATATATGGCAGCTAGTTCTTATCTAGTTCTGAATCCTCATTATTTTATTTATTTTTTTTTTATTATATTTTTTTTTATTGAAATATATGTACAATCTGCCTCAATTAAGGGCAATAGGTATCAGTGATAAAAATGTATTCATTCATACAATATATACAAGTACTCATACACACAAAATTAATGATAATAAAAGATAAAAAAAAAACAAGTAATAATTATAAAAATAAAACTAATAATTCAATCATCAAGAATAAAATGAAATAATAAAAATCAAGTTACAAAAATATAATATAAAAAAATAAATAAAATAAATAAATAAAAAGAATAAGATACATTCTTACCATATATACAAAACAGACACACTCAGCCTGGGGAACCCCGAATCGAGCCAATTCCCCTACTTATTGGGAGTCAAGGCCAGACCCGTAGAGATCCCAGCGCTGCTCTCTCAGCTGCATCACTGGTAATATCCAGTGGAGGCTGAGTGGGAGCGCTATTGGCAGCTAGGCCGTCATTATATTGTTCATTGTAATCATTTGTCAGGAAAAACGGCCCCAGAATAAAATTTATTTTTTTACCTTTATATAGGGTCCACCCAGGAGGGTCTCCCGCCATTGAAGTCAAGCTACGGCAAAAAAAAAGTAATAGAAAATAAATTTTCCGCCTTCTGTGAGGCTCGAACTAGGCGTAGGAGCTTGGAGGTATTGTGCCGTGCTGAGGCATTCTTTGAGGCCACCGAAAAAGAAAAGTGATAATGATATTTAAAAATTTGCAAAAAGTAAAACAATATATAAATGCTGAATTGAATACCATGCAATATCAGTCTCTACATCGTATTAATTTCAAATTTTATATATTATAATTTTGAAATGGATGACAATGTCTTTTGGTTGGGGTCCATTAGTTTCCTTGTGTAAGGTGTTTTTTTTTTTTGTTTTTTTTAATGGAAAATATTTTTTGACATAAAACATGTGTCACTTAGGCATATTGATTAGGAGCTATATTGGTTTAAAGAATAAAAGACACGTTTTACCAAAACATTTTAAGTTTTGAGGTTTTCCCGACATTATTTAGCTCTATAATTTGTCTTTATCTAAGCAAGGATCTAAAGTTTGCCGACAGTTCCATTATCAGGCATTCTTTGAGGCCACCAAAAAAGAAAAGTGATAATGATATTTAAAAATTTGCAAAAAGTAAAACAATATATAAATGCTGAATTGAATATTATGCAATATCAGTCCCTACATCGTATTAATTTCAAATTTTACATATTATAATTTTGAAATGGATGACAATGTCTTTTGGTTGGGGTTCATTAGTTTCCTTGTGTAAGGTGTTTTTTTTTTTTTTTTTTTTTTTTTTTTTTTTTTTTTTTTTTTTTTTTTTTTTTTTTTTTTTTTTTTTTTTTTTTTTTTTTTTTTTTATAATGGAAAATATTTTTTGACATAAAACATATGTCACTTAGGCATACTGATTAGGAGCTATATTGGTTTAAAGAATAAAAGACACGTTTTACCAAAACATTTTAAGTTTTGAGGTTTTCCCGACATTATTTAGCTCTATAATTTGTCTTTATCTAAGCAAGGATCTAAAATTTGCCGACAGTTCCATTATCAGAAATTGAATAGAGAATATTTTTGTTAAATCAGGTTTTTCGATAGGGCCTACCGTTCAGAAGTTATTTATTGGTAAGGATGTGTAAGGCCGTTTGCGGAATTAAGTAACTAACGTGCCAAAGTGTCAATATGTCCTAAACGTTTTGGTATCAAACGTTTCGTCTTTTTAACCGCTACTGGCAATTGTGATGTAAGTAAAGTGGTTTCAGTTAGTGAGAATTATAACATAAATTAATAATTAATATTTCTTAATGCTTCAAGATATTGTTTATAAAGCAGAATACGTTTTTGTTCTCACCAAGCAGAACTAGGAAAGTAAGAGTGAGAATTGGTTAAAGCGAAGTCAGAAATCAGTTTTGAGTAAGCACATACAAGCGAACAGGGGATCAGGTGGAAGGGCTATTAAACAAACACAGGATTAGCAGGAGGGCCAACCTAACCCGTGGTTATCCTCTCTTTGCCCTAGAACTAACAGCTTCTGCTAGGTACCGTGCAGGATCTCATCAAATACCAATTTTCAGGTGAAACATCAGTAAAGAAAACAAGTACTAGAGCGATTTAATTAAATTACTTAGCAGGTATTTAGCAGTTGCCACACTTGTTAGAAAAAATAAAATTTCCAGCACAAAAAATTAAAAATATGTATACGCTTTTTGACTGGATAAATTAAAAAGATATATATATATATATATATATATATATATATATATATATATATAATATATAAATTGAAAGTGTATATGTTCGTTAATATTGCAGCATCTGAAGTGGTTAGGTATATTTAACACAAATGCAGCCAAAATATTGTTTATAAATTATCCAGATGGAGCATGCCTAAGAACTCCTAGACGTCCAAGATCCTAGAAGAGGTAGCGAAACAGAGTTATTAGCGACTCGATAATGCTATGGAGCAATACTAACTTGGTTGATGGCAGAAATAATTGAAACTTCATGAGCGGATGGGATAATGTCTTGTTATTTAGGGATTCTTCCCGTCAAGGTTCGTGATATCAAGGTTCGTAATGTAATCGTCACCACCTTGACAGAAAGTAAATTTCGGACCTAATTTAACTGCTGTTAAATTAGAAAGTAAACTTATTCCTATTGTAAAGAAAAAGGCATTAGTTATTAGATAAAAATCCTAAGGTCATAAAAAAATTACGTGCTCTTTATGATTTAGCCCATACCACACACATATCCCTTCATTGAAAGGACTACTGAATTTTAGTAGGTATGGAGTCACTCAAAATCACTAGTCTCCCAACTTGCTTCACACTCGGTTTCCAATAACTCTCCTTGGTAAAAGTTGTATAACTTTTACTTATTGAAAGTATAACTTTTAATTAAGTAGTACTAATGAGTAGTTTTTTTACAAGTTATTGACATGCCATTGTATTCATATCTCACATATTTACTTGTTGTATATATTTTAATCAGTAAGATAATGAATTATACCAATAAATTTTATAGTTATTTAAAATTCTATTCTAAAATTTCTAGTTGACTTAATATTTGATTCGAATTTGAGCCTCCCATTGAGCATTGTGAGATGAGTATTATAAGATAACACACTTTGATTATAGGATAGCCCAGAAAAAAAATTCAAGTTTTTTTTTTTTATTTTGTACGGATGTAAATAATTATTTATGCCGGTTTTGAATATTAATATTGAATAAGTTCTTTCCAAGTAAACAACGATAATCTCCTAGTTTAGTTAATGGATTATAAAAAATGGTGTTTTTCCTTAAATATTAGTTTATTTTGCGTAACATTTTCTATGAGCTTAAACTTGGTCGTAGTGCTGCCCAAAACCTAGGCGTAACATAAATGTTGCTTGGGGTGAAGAAATCATCAATGAATGTACATAGATGGATAGTTCCAAAAATTTCGTCAAGGAGATTTTGATCTCTAAGACTAGGAAGGTCGCAAACTAAGGCCTTCACATCAGATCACAACTATCTGAGATCATTAGTAGAAGAAAAACCCTTGCTACAAAAAAAACTACTCGGGACATTGCAAGAGAAGTTTGTGTTGACCACTCAATATTATAAACTACACATTATAATAATTTTACGTATAAAAACCTGCATTTTATTTCAACAACCCAGTATCATTCGTTTTCTAAACCTTTTTTCTAATATCGGAACGATATCCAAAGAATCAGAAACATTGATAAAGAGCGGAGAGACATAATGTTAGTGTGAGAATCGTTTAACAATGTTTTGAAACATTTTGAGATACAAACTTTAACTTAGAATACAAGGAAGTAGAAGACTGAGTCCTAGAAGACATCTTTACTCGATGACAGTATTCTATAAGCTTCAATTGATCATCCCCGGACAGTTCGAAAATTTGATAAAAAAAAACAAAAAAAAAACAGTTATTAAATCGAGCTACGCAGACTACCACAAGGAATTTAAGAGAGGTCAAGCATAGAATGGTCACAAAAATTCCTAACAATGAAAGTTTCTGTGGTAATGAAACTGTTGCAGTTTACGAGTATATTCCTATACGCCCTTGTTCTAAATACAATTGTTTTTAAGGACATATACCACTTACCGAAAATTGATTAATAAAATACCAAAAATGATACAAAAATTGATTGATATCCAATGTCGATAAAAATCAGAAATGGGTAATAGCAATGATTTAAAATTCTAGTCAGAGGAGCCAACACTATGAAAGAAATGTATTGAGAAGAATAAAGAGTATTTTGATTTATAATAATATTTTATAATCATTTATTTTATAATTTACTTTGAAAAGACAAACCTGAACTGATTTTTGGATAACCAAATAACTACGAATTACTTTTCAATAGTAATTTTTTTTTTTTTACCGTTAGCTTACTTAGTCAAGTGCATTTCTTATAAGGAAATAGAATACTAAAGAAATACGTCGTTTAATAAAACAACAGAAGAGCAGGTAAGCTAATTTATCTAAAAAAGCATTAAGGAGATCGGTCTGAGAGGTAAACCAGGAGGAATCTAGTGTGGGAAGTAATAAATATGTATGAAGAGTGTGGAGAGGGAGAGGATGAGGTAAGATTAAATAGAAGATAGAGAATGGATTGAACTCTTGGTCCGTCCGGGGCGAAGGACAAACCTTACCATCAAGACATCTATACTCCCTCTCTAACCGAACTCCGATAATTATGGCAACTAGTATTTTATTTATTTTTTTTTATCTAAGTGGGGAAAATGAAGATGTATTTTAACGAAAAGTATTAATCCGCATTAAATTAAATATAAGATAACAGGCATTTCATCATATGGTTAAGAGATAGAGATAGATAGATAGTTAAATAGAGAGAGGATGCGAGTGAGAAAGAGGAGTGATAAAAATCTACGTTAAGGATACCTACATATCACATATACAGGATATCTACATAAGAAACCTACTGAAAACAATACCCTATAGTGTATAACTTGGAATAAATCTGATGAATAAATAATGAAGCAGCTGAGCAGGAACTGAGAGAATATGGAGATGTAACAAAAATAATAAATAAAAAAAAATTAAATTTATAATACTTAACATTTCAAAGGTACAACAAATACTACGGAATATTTCAAATTATATTGTAGTTTTTTGAGATTTTGTTTATCTGACGTAATCTAGCAGGTATAATTTGATGAGGATGTATTCTCTAATTTTGATCAAACAAATTTTAATTCTACTGAAAACTCGCCTTGCTGTTTGTTCTTGTTCCTATGTTTTTGATGTTTTTATCAAAGAAACTTTTTTTATTATTTCAAGGATTTCTTGATTGACGAGAGGTTCTAAGCTTGTTATTCAAATAAAAAAAAATGCACTTTATTTTTTCTCCTATAGGATATTTAACTTTAGAGGCAAGTACTTTGCTTTACTTGAAAGACATAAGTGGAATAATTACGATAAATATTGATTTTCATTATCATTACCATGAATTGATTTTGATTTAAATTATAACTTTAACTAAAACGAATAGAAGGTGATATTTAAATAATGCTAATGTATCTTTTGTTATTTTAGAGTGCCGTTCACATCTCGCGTTACAGACACCAGAAAATACATAACTACAAATATCGTTCATTATTATTAATTATTGTTTAAACGGAAAAATTTATAATATATTTCTTGAGTGATGTTGGATAATGTATACCATTATTATAACGTCAAGAACCTGTGCTTATCTGTATCGGTAAATCATTAGGTCCCCATGTGGGATATTTGTCCGAGCCATCACATAATCGGTTGGTCCATACAAAAGTAATTTTATTTAAGTATTACGATATTTATATAGCACAATATAAATATCGTAATACTTAAATAATATTACATGCAATAGTTATTGCCTGGAGTTAGGGCTGGCCGACTTCATAACTATGAACAATGTATTACATCCTGTAATCATTAGCGATATCATTTCATCTCGTATCATAATTTCGATTACAAATTTTTTTTTCATTAAAACTTCAGAAATTTGAACTTATTTTACATCAATCACATATTTTTTTGTGTTTTAAAATGGAAAATTTTGATTAATTTAATATGGTTGATAAACACTTTGAATTTTGATTTTATAATATTTTTAAGATAAAAACAATATTTTTCATTTTGTAAATAATTATAAACGTATGAATATAACTATATAATGCAATATTAAAATATATTATTTATATTTTACGAGTATTTATACTGGAAATAAAATATTTTACATCAGTTAAAATAATTTTCAATTCAATTTCATGAAACCCGTGACTTTATTTTAGTAATCTAATCTTTTACATCAAATCACAATTTTTTTGTTGATAACTTTAACTGAATTTACTTTAAGAATTTTTCATTTTGACGTGAATACGACTTTAAATTTGCTACTATATGGGGGCAATTAAAAAAAAACATAATGACAACAAAATCGGGGAATATAATTTGGCGTTGTAGTTTCGAATCTATCCTCTACAACTAAAATTAAATTATACCACTGGATAGCTAAAGGATCAAAGATTTCAGTACGATAAGCGAGAACAGTGATATATCGCTAGCGTTGGAAGGGGAAGTGCCGCAATTTTGATGTTATTTTGCTGTGTATCGAGATTTGCAATTAGTATAACTTTAGAGTCGGGGAAGCTACGATATTCGTTTAAGTTTTAATCGTCAGCTGTCGTCAAAATTTACCGATTGCATATAAAACATTAGTTTAAAGTAGTGACAGAGAATATAATAAGGTGTTATATAATATAATAAGAATAGAAAAATTTAGATAGTGTTCCTGATTAGCAATTGTTTTATACTTATATATACCGCAATTAATGCACAAAGCTTGGTCGTGCACTCAGAAGACATCTCTACTGATACAATCATCAACTGATCTGATTATTAGGCAATCAGCGAAACTTGGATGGGAGATTCAATGCCAGTGAATATTCCTAGCTTTGACCTGAGATTATATTGTAATATAGCCAAGAACAGACAAGTTGCAACTACATCAACGGTAGCGGCATCATCATAATCAAGTCATACACTGACTTTTTAGAAATTTAGTTGGAAATGAAAGACGCCAAACCTGGTGATGTCTGTCTAGTAAACGTAAGGGCCAATGGCATCTTCAAATTCTTACTCAGATGTGTGTATACCCACCCGGGCACAGCGTTATCAGAAATTAAACTCTTTATGTTACGATAGTTTAAATATTCCAAAAACATCGCTAACATTATAACCGATTACGAGCCTGATCTTACAACACCAGTTGTGATAGTTTGAGACTTTAATGTTGAAGTCTCACAAAGCCGACCATTGCCCGACTTAATCCTCACAGAGTTCAATCTGTCTTATATTGAAACTTCTCCAACAACGTTAGGTAATACCTGTATTGATTTGTTTACCAGAAATCTCGATGTATCTTGTTTGCCATTTGTGTCATACTTTTCGTATCACAGACCTATTATTAATAAAGTTATATTGTAACACACCAATTATTAGTTTCCTAGTTTTTATTCTTAATACATAAATAAAAATATTTTATTCCAAAAATATAACCCGTTACATAAACGTATTCACGTACATCACGCGGTCCATGACACAGTCACACACAGATTTTTTTTTAAATATTAGTCGCAAAATGTTAATAAATGATCTATCACTTTATAATTATAATAGGTTTTTCTTGATATAAATCAATTTATATATAATACATATATTACACCTGGTTAATTGATCTAATATATCTTATTTAATTATAAAAAATTGATTTAAAATTATAATCAAATATAAATAACAACACAAAAAGACCATTAAAACTATTCTTACATTTTGAATGGAACTTTATAAAGAATATTGAAAATGCCTCGACAAATAATTTACAGAATCAACATGGATTACATATCTAATTTTTTCAATATTTCTTCATGTTTCAGCAAAACAAGTTTGTTTTTTTTTCACGTAAAATTTAAATAAGCTGCTAAATACCAACTTCAATTTTCATTAACCGTACTTTAGTACTTATTACACATACCTTAAATTACAACTCTGAATAAAGTTACCTGCAAGCTTATATTTTCCATTAACTGTATTATTTACAGTCAGTTGGCTTGAGCTAACGAGTTTCAATACACTCCGTCACTTTTGTGATCACAACGTGTGCCTAATAGAATTATTAAAAGACAAAGTGAACTGTCTTAGGGGGATGTGTGTGACTGTACTTCAAAGTTGGCGAGGAACTTCCCACAAATAATATGCAGATGGGAAACGTTTTCTTTTGTCCCATGCAACATGATTATTCCATAACCAATAATGTTTCATGTTCCATTTTCATACTCAATATTTTAACTTCTATTTTCACAATGAAAGAAATAATAATAAAAAATAGATAGATAAATAGGAATAAAGTTAGTTATTTCAATAAAAAAATTAATTAATATCTTAGTTGATAATGAACGAAAATCCGTCTGTTGAGATTTATGGCAGAAATTTGAAGAATTTAAAGTATGGCAGAAATGTACAGATTTCGAAATATTATTTAAAGTATTGTTGAATGTTAGTTTCTTTTAAACAAAATAAATTATTATTAAATAACGCTACTAAATAGAGAACTGAAATCCATTTCTTTTTTTTTTTTCTTTTTTTTTTCCGTGACAAGGCGAGAGGCACAATTTTTTAAAATGGAATTCTTTTACTGTTTCCTGCTTGTATAGGAGTGGATTTCATTCGCTAAAAAAATGTTCTTCATTCGGAATTTTTTTTTCGTTTCTTTCACTGTGGAATTTCTTTTTCAGTTTTTCTGATTTCCGCATATACCGACCATATTGATACTAAATGAAATAATCTCTTTGAACATTATTTCTTTCACTAACTGCTTTTATCAGATAAATGTCACGAAAATGACAGAATACCTTCACATTTAATATCAGTATATGATACTAAATAGTTAGGTGTTCTTGAGGAAATAAAAACACAGCAGTCCATTATCCGCAAGAGTTCCTCAATTGTCTCTGTCCATCTGGATTACCAGCTCTTACATTAAAATTAAATTAATTATAATTAAATGTCTGAGTAGTCTTTTAGGTATTCTTCAAGCATCTAATGCGTGCAAGTTTAATCAAGTTAAAAATGACTGCTATACGTGGAAATATCACTCTATTGCATATGTTATGCTATGATGTTAATCGATATACAAATAAAATCTCAATTATTAGTTAAAATTATATAAGTTTTTTACTGATCACAGCGGGTCAAGCCACAGGGGGTGCTAGTCTGAGAAAAATGTGAAAATAATATCAGCAAGGATTGCAAAAAATATTGTTAAAAAATAAGTTAATTTCAAATTTCCAAGACTAAAGCGACAAGAAAATGCTCGTCGTTACAGACTACTTCAACATTTACTAGACAAACGTTCAAAGCTTCCAATAAATTACAAAGGACTCATCTAAATGACTGTGATATGACCTATTTAGACGAATGGAGTTGAGCTTTGGGGCTCCACTAAACCATCCAATTCATCCAAAATCCTTCGAAAAATCCTAAATGCTTACTTTGTCACCAATAAGCTTATCCATAAAGACCTTAATGTTCCATATGATGCTTGGTTAGCCCAAACCAGATACCTATCCTTTCATAGTAAGCTCCATAACCACTTAAATCCGTTAGTTTCTCAACTTGCTTCCCACTCCATTCCTGATAATCCTCCGAGGCGTCTGAAACGAAGATGGCCTAGAGACCTTCTAATGCAGAAGTTTTAATAAAGTGCTACTGATGAGTAGTTCTTTCCAAGTTTTAACATGTTATTATAATCGTTGTCAATACATTTACTTGATGTATATATTCTGTACAGTTGTAAATTTCAATAATTGTATATAAAAAAAAAAAAAAAATTCAAATTTCATGAGAGAAATTAATAGGGTAAATCACTAGTCATGGTCAGCTCACTAGTTATGGGAAATGTTTATTTTGAATCTAAAAAATAAGAATTCTATAAGTCCTATGAGTCAGCTTTTTTCCATGAATTGTTAACAATACAATTCAACAATAAGCCTCGACTTTTTATAAGTTTCCGCGAAACCCTCTCCTCTCGATAAAATGAAATATGACTCAGTCCCAAACTTGCTACGGCCGAGTTGCCTCTTTGTTAAGCGAGACCGTTTGGAAACCTGGACTTCTTAAGGATCTTCTGAGTATTTGGCCAGTTTAATCCTGGAATCAAAGGTATGTGCTCATTCTTTATTAAATCGTGATTTTTTGAGTTATAATAACTATTAAAATAACCCATTTTTTAATTTAAAAAATAGATGTGCCCATAACTGGATTCATTTGATTGTAAAATTCAGTTATGGTCACTGGTGTGCCCATAACTGGATTTCGAATTTTTCAGTGAAAATACCACCATTAGACTCTAAATTTCGTTCTGATTTTAAATATGCTAAAATAAATTATTTACGATCAGTGCTACTAGTTATGGTCATAGGTGACCATTACTAGAAAAATGTGCCCATAACTAGTTTTAGGCAACGAAAATGCATAATGGGCACATCTTACACATTCAATGTAATTTTTAATGAACTAGAATTATATATTTTTGAAAAGGTCTAGGATGCCGAAAAAAAACTAATAAATATACTGAAGGAGACATTCTTCAAGCAATAAAACAAATAAGAGAGGAAAAAACATCTGTCCTATCGGCCAGCATCAAGTATGTTTCATCTTTCAAACTTATCGAAGTTATTTGTTCATTTAATGTACCTATTAAATTGGTATTTCTATTATTACTTTTCTTATTATATAGATATGGGATTCCAAAAATGACACTCATTCGCAGATTAAAAGAGATTGGAAAAACAAAATGTGGCCCGTTGCCGTTGTTAACAGAGGACGAGGAAAAACTTTTAGAAGAATGGGTACTTGAATGTGCGAGAAAAGGTTTCCCCCGAAGAAAAATTGATCTTTTACTATCTGTTAAAGAAATGATGGTTTTAAATGATCGAACTGGCGTATTTAAAAATAACTTACCTAGAGATGGGTGTACAGGGGTTTTTTAAAACGTCACCCAATTTTATCGCTCCGTGCATCCGAATCCGTTACCAATGCCAGTGCGTGTGTGTCGGAAAAAGATATCAAAGGGTGGTTTTCACGCGTAACAAATATCTTAAAGGAGGACAATGTAGATATTAATGTTCTTTCAGAGCCATCCAGAATATTCAATGGAGATGAAAGCGGCTTTTTGCTTTGCCCAAAGAACTCAGCCCCAGTTTTGGCTAAAAAGGGATGCCATAATGTCCTCGAAATAGACACAGGCCAACCTAAGTCGTCCATTACTGTTATGTTTACCTTTTCAGCATCTGGCATGAAGGTCCCACCTATGTTAATATTTCCCTATAAACGGATTCCTTCAGACATTGTGCAGTCAGTTCCCGGTGATTGGGGCATAGGGCGTAGTGAGACGGGATGGATGCGAGTAGAAGTATTCTATGAATACATCGCAAATATTTTTGGCCCATTTTTGCAGAAAAATAACATTCAACGACCGGTTATTTTATTTGTCGATGGCCACAAGAGCCATTTGACCCGCCAACTTAGTGAATTATGCATAGAAATTGGAATTATCTTGATTTCCCTGTACCCAAATGCAACAAAATTACTACAACCAGCAGATGTTTCGGTATTTAAGCCGTTAAAAGAATTTTGGAAATCTTCAGTTAACGAATGGAAAATTTCTAATCTGGGTAAACAGCTAACCAAAAAAGATTTTGTACCACTTTTGCAAACGGTACTAGAAAAAATTAATCCAAATTTAATAATTAACGGATTTAAAGCCACGGGCATATATCCGTGGAATCCAGATTCAATAAATTACGAAAGATTTCTCACAAGTGCTCAGCCCGAACCTAACATTATTAAAACGATGGATTTTGATGTAGGTGACTCCACACCAAGTGATTCAGAAAAGTTTCTGAGTAAAAATAAATTTGAAGGGATGGCCTACTTCACAAAATTAAGCAAAATAATTTATTAAATGAAGCAGAAACTTGCCTAAAAAACATACATAGTTTTTTTGAAGAGGGGAGTAAACTCCCTCCAGAACTAGCAGACAACATTTCTAGGGCAGTTGGTCCAGATGAATCCAATTTTGATAATATATTACATCAGTCAGTTCCTTTAACTTCGCTTCTTGATAGTTCAAATCCCGATTACATGTCTGCAGTACCATCAACATCAGGTGTTCGTAGAAATTTATTCCCAGACGCATTAAATAAGGGATCTGGGTTAGCTAGACCTTTGTTTTGGCCAGAATCACCTAAAAGGAAAGGAAAAAGAAATGTTGAGCGATGGCCATTTGTTGTTTCTTCAAGCCATTGGAAACGTTTTTACAATGAAAAGAAAGGAAAGAAGGAGCAAGAAGCTATCGAAAAAGAAGACAGACGAAAAATGCGTATCCAGAAAAAGACTGAAAAGTTAAAAAAAAAAATCAGTTCCAAGTAAGTTAACTGATTTGTGTATAAGAAGGCGATGGGGATAACAATAGTAATATATATATATATTTTTCAGAAAAATCATCCGCAGTTGGGCTTTGTTTTCAATACGGCTCAAATGTCAAACAGGGTGGATACAAATGCACTGAATGTAAACGTATTTACCACCACAAATGTTTACCAAAATCATTTGAAGCAAATTTACCGGATGAAGAAGACGGTGACGAATTCGTTCGTCCTTTCTGTTTATGTATCGATGATGAGGCCGAAGTTGGCGATTCTGAAGATTATATTTGCTGATTATAATAAATATGACTATTATTTAACGTTAATTAATTATTTGCTTTACAATACTTTACGTTACACGTTTTATTTGACATTAAAAGAATAAATATTGTTATTTATAAATATTTTGTTTGAACTTCTTTTATGCTCCTAGATCCTCCAATAATTTCAGTTTACCCATAGGTTGAAAAATTAAAATCGAAATGTACAAATCACTCTTAAAACATTGGTGCCCATAACTGATATTTGAGGTGACCATAACTCGTCGAATCCATTAAAATTGCCCATAACTGATAGCTTCAAAATTATATCTACAAAAAATAGAATAAAATATTTGCTTTGACAGATAATTCAAATTTTCAAAAAGGATGTTCTAAATAATCGTTTTTTGAATGAGATAAGCTATTATTTTTTTTTTCCCCAGTATTACTAAAAACATTATAAGAAAAAACACCTGGGTATTTTCTTAATGGTGACCATTACTAGTGATTTACCCTATTCAAAGAAAAAAAGAATCTACAAAAAAAAAAAAAAAAAAAAAAAAAAAAAAAAAAAATGGGATTAAATCCAGAGCCATAGTGCTTTTCATGAATAAATTTCCAATTTTCGTAATTAGGTAACAATTCATACATCACACCGACAAATTAAACTGATAGCTGGCCAATTTATAATTATGGCCAAACGCCTCCATTTACTCCTCCCCTCCCCTCACCCCACTTCCAATCAACATAATTAACGACCAGATAGGAGTTAATTGTCTATTTTGACAACAGTTGTTAATTGGCCGTATCACCTTGGACCGAGGGCCGAATGATTGCCCATATCGATTACTGATTGCTAATTACATGAGGCATAACGTATCGATATCTTACATCGAACTGGCGAAGGAACTCCGTGCCATCGCCAGGGGGGCATCAACAATGACCTCAGAACTTCTGGGCGAGAACAATAAAAGCCAACTTGAGGACCATAGCGCCTCACAAATCAGCAGCACCATCTGATTCCGCCGGGAACTGCCTGTTAGAAGAACCATCAGCTTGTTTCCAACAAGCATTCCCTTTATTACTCCAATGATTTTCCAATTGGTTTGAAACTTATTATATTATTATTTCCTTAGAGGGGATATAAATGAGACAAATGGCAAAATACCAAAACTTATTTATACCAGGCGTCGCACAGTGGGGCTAAAACGCAAAAAAAGGTGTTTAAAATTCAAAAACTCGTTGATTATATATGTATATCTATAAACTTGATATTTCACACACTCTTTAGTTTAGTAAAGAGGTTTAATAGTCTCACCCCTCGAACCAGCTGGATGGCATGATAAAACAAAAAAAAATATTGTGAGAAAACGTATCGGATTTAAAAAAATTCATTTTCGTTGGTGCTATGTTTTTTTAAAACCAAGTGGGCTTCTATTAGTAGTTTTTCACAATTAGTCAGGCCTTTGCGTTTAGCCAGTACATGATAATTTATTTTCCAAATAGGATAAAACACAATAATAAGACACGCATATTTTTTTCTCTCGTTATTCTGAGTTTGTTAGTAAAACTTTACTTTTCTACTAGTTTTCTAATACTACTCAAAAAATTTTTGGACCGTTATTTTGCACATTAATTATATTAATTATTCTGGGAATCATCAGCAATGATAATCCAAGATTAGTACCCTCCTGCATAAAAAGTTTATAAATAATTTTCTTTTGAATTTCAGTAATTGTAATTACCTCATATTTTTTTTTAAAGATAAAAAAAAAACAATTTTTTTAACCAATAAAAAATACTAAATCACATTTTCCATCGGAGTTCGTGAAATGGGAGTTCTTGGAAACAGCATTTATTACTTTGCTTTTTGACATTACTACTTTTAATGGGTGTTTTTTCAATACCCATTCCTCTCTTATTATTGTTTTTTATCGAGAAATTGTGGTAGAAATATGTATACATCAAATGTCAGTAGGTTAACCATGTTCAAAGATTGATGAGCTTTTGTACTGAGGAAGCAGATTTACCTTCCAAAAAAAAAGTATGTTTTTGTTTACATATCTGTACAAAATATTTAACTTCCAATTGAAAAAGATACTAATAGGAACAATTAATGAATAACTAACCATAAGGTCAATAATTCATCATTTGTCTTTTATTGCTAATTGCTTCAAAATTTAAAAAGGGAAAATATGTCCGTTTATCAGTATCACATAAGGAAATCTATGTCCAGTAATAGTCATAGTTATCATTGGAAATAAGCCATCATAAGCTGCATAGTTTGTCTGGAATACGGTAGGACCTCCACTCTCCTGAC
The DNA here is from genome assembly GCA_003667255.2 of Euschistus heros. Taxonomy (NCBI): domain Eukaryota; kingdom Metazoa; phylum Arthropoda; class Insecta; order Hemiptera; family Pentatomidae; genus Euschistus; species Euschistus heros. The sequence continues at coordinate 836,382 of RCWM02000410.1, read as the reverse complement.
TAGAGAGAGTTGTAAAATATATGTTAGCGGGCTCTGGCAGTGAAGGACGCTAGTGGACGCAGCTAATCAAAGCATAGTGTGTTTTTATAAACCTCTAAGAAGTGTATAATGTTCAAAACAATAGAAAACAATATGTTAATACTGAAGTTGAAATAAAACTATAATGATTTTTAATGAAAAATCACTAAAAATAAATTTTCTGTTTTTCGCCATATTTTGTACTGAAGGCTCCCCATCGTTAAGCAATCAACAAAACTCTCTGAAACCCAAGTTCTATTAGCCTTAATCAATAGTTAACACATATTTGTCACGGATATACTAATTTAACGGAAGAAAATATTATATTTTAAACAGTTTTTTGCTCATTTGGCCCACTGTGCGTCGCTCAGTCCTTGAAAATTAATATATTTTATAGGCAGTGATTTCCTTACAGAATACGACATACTTCTGATTTAATGGAATATTTATTAATTATAAGTACATTTATTTCAAATAAGGTTTTTTTTATTTATTTAGAAACTCTAATTATAATATGATATAATTTACGTCGTACAAAGACCTAGCTAAAAATTCAACCGATCGATTTTATAATTTCCTTTACTAAATGTTTTCTTTTGTTTTCGGGAAGCATTTCCTTATTTATTTTAACTCATTTCAAGGAACAGTGTACTTCGGTAAACCATGATTCGATAGACTTTTTGGAGGGGCCTATCGATCAAAAATACTACTACCTAAATGAAGTTAAAAAAACTAAAATTGTAATAAATAAAAGTAAATAATATTTTTGACATTTATATCGAATGCCAAATAGTAGATTGACAAGTAAGATTTTCAGGTTTCTGTGGGGTAAGAAATCAACTACAAGCTGAGTCAATGAAGTATAAAGGGATTTAGAAATAAACATTATACAAATAGAAGAAATAAATAATATAGAAGACGTTAGGCAAAAAGTATTGAAAATGAAGGGATTCGAAGGTAGAAAAGTGAAAAGGACTGGTACAAAATGGTCTGAGGACAGAAGCATACTGGAAGAAAAGAAAAGAACAAGGGAGAAAGAATTGAAATTGGAACGTGGTCCTTTGCTAACGCATTCGAAAAAAAAAAATTGTTGTTTTATTTTTTTATTTTTTTGGCAGATCTATTTAATATTAGACCATTAAAAAAGAAAACAAAAAAAAGTGAATTTTAAATATGTATTACTGACCTACAAAGGGTTAACCAAGGCATATAAGATGTATTAAAATAATTAAAAACTGCAATATCAATAATAACCAAGTCATTTTAATTTTACAAGATAAAAAAAAAAAAAAAAAAAAAAAAAAAAAAAAAAAAAAAAAAGAGAGAGAAGGTTTATGTCCGCCTTATAAATAATTCCGTCTCAAACCGCAATAAATTAGATTAATTAAACAATTCTTAATTTTAACTGTTTTTTAATTCTGCTTGCTTTTATAAATAATCCTAAAGAAAAATGTAACATTTTAACCGAGAAAATGAAGAAGATATTTTTCAATATTGATACAATAAAATTAATATAGATATACTCTCTTGACCATTAGTATAGGATGTTCAATACGGTTCTTGAGATTCGATGAATAAAATAACAACCATATTTTGGCAAAGTCTTGAAAATATATTATCATAATCATGCTCTGCACCTTAGTAAAAATGTCCTAATATTCTCTGTACTCGTCCGGGGGTTGATTTAATTTATTCAAAAAAGAATATTTTTTTTATATAGAAGGATCAATACAATTAGGATTGATTAATTAATTTCCAATTCTATTGGAATAATTATATTAAACAACTAGTTTAGAATACTGAACACTCATCTTAAGTTCTGAAGAGATCTAAGTTATCTCTGTTATGTTGAGAAATATGTTAAATCTCCTCAGAACTAAAAATATATGTTGTAGTAATCGAGAATGGGAAATGTACAGAAAATATTTTAATAACAATAATTTTATAAATTAAAAACAATATGTTGAGCACATAGAAGGCCAATCTCAACCCCATGCTTGTAATTATGCATAAACTCCTAACATGGTGTCGCTGGGAGATGTACGGGAACACTAGCCGCCCATACATAATTACTCAGAGTCCTAATTACGAGTTTCAAAACTGGACCGCTGCTTTATTATTGACGTAGCAATGAGCTGGCTTAGTTATCCACACGGAGATGAGTGTTATCCTCACCTCGATCCACCGTAAGGGTTCCCGGTTCATAATCTCAGGAGCAATCACACAAACCGGTTTTGTTTATTGCCGAGGCTATTCAAAAAATAAGTAAATGTAGATTTTGTGAGGAAACGATCAGATTCTAATGTTAAACAGTTAAGGGATCATATTTTTTTTTTCTGGTGGAACCGGTCTCGCAGCCACAGGAAAAATTAAAAATCATAAATTTACTAATCATAAAAATTTTCCTTTCTGCTTATGTTTCAATAAACAGATACAACCACCAACCATAATCAGATTTTTTTTTCAAATAAGCTAGTTATAAGAACATTATTTAGACTAAAAATGGATGAGAAAATTCCTGTTCTTCGTTATACTGATGATTTGGGCATAAATGAGCAAACTATTAAATTAAACGCAACTACGCTCATGTAATCCGGTAAAGAAATTGGTCTAGTAATTAATGCCGGTATATATGTAATGACGAAATATATACATTAGTTAATAATAGAAACATTCCATTGATGTAGATGTTTCCGGAATTAAATTTCAACACATTGAGCAATTCAAATATTTTGGGTCTACCATAAATTGGGTAAAGTAAAAGTGAAGTTTCAGAGGAAATAAGGCCAAGGTTAAAAACTGAAAATACTTGTAATTTCTCGGTTGCAACCCAGTTCGCCGTAACTATTCAGAAACAGTTCTCAATGGATCCGAAACGTGGCCACTTAAGTTAAGGGAAGAACAATGCCTTAATGTTTTCGAAAAAAAGAACTGCATAGAATATTATGACCAAAAAAGGATAAAGAAATACAAGAATTTAGAATGCTCTACAATGCGGAGGGGTGGACCGAGACGTAGATGGGAGGATTTCGATACGACCTAACTTGAGGGTTTGGGTATTGAGAGAGAAGGTTGGAGGGAGGCGTGTGGTGGTTGCCAAAGGTGTCGGAATTGATCTTTTAGGTTTGCTAAGCATTTTATTTAGTTATAAGGAAATTAAACATTAAAAACTGTGCATTAGTAAAAATAGTTTTTATGGATGGTATACTAGGATAGTAGAAAGTGATTTTAACTTCTTATTGAAAATAAAATAAAATATTTTTTTACTAAATAAAAAAAAACAAATAAATAAATAAACTCGTCGTTGTTGTTTGTTTGTATCATAGAACCAACTGTCTTTTGATAGGACTAAACCCTTGGCTGTCGTGAAAAATAACAGAAAACTGTGCAATTATTTTCCAAAATCCTATCGTTACGTCAGCAAAACATAGTTGAATAAATCTTACAATATTACGCAATATACAAATAATACAAGATTAACGTAAATGAAACAAAAAGTTAAATGAGCTCCTTACCCATCGAATGTCATAATTTTAATATATACATTTTACGAATTGGATCTTTTTTATACTTCTGTTACTCATTTTTTTGGTATGGAAAAACAAATCTCATAAAATAAAGGAAGCTAGAATTAACAAAGCGTGTTTATATACTATAAGGAATTGAGAAGGCAAAAACAAGAAAATGAGAAGGCAAGCATTGTATATACTTGGAAATAAAGAAGTTAATGCTTAAGCTGCCCTTATTCCTGTATCTTAAGGGCAGAGGATTAGCCTGGGATACTAATAAGAGGATAGGCTCAAAGGGCTCTGAGGGACGGCTTTGTTCCTCTATTAGCTAACTGCTAAGGTGGAAGGAGCGGGTACAAGAAGGTCAAGGCAACTTCCATCTCATCTTCCCAGTCACTGTCTCAATCAGAAAGGGCCCTTGTCCGCCAGCTACAGGGAATTGCTCAACAAAGGATCAATTAGACCAAGGCATAACAAGTTTACCTTAGATTTCGATCTGAGGTCAAGGATAGACTCTAAACAAAGTCCAATAGATCCCCAATCTCAAAATCAAAGTAATGTGTATAATTTTCGAAATGGCATGAGCAACAAATGAGAAATGGATATTAATTTTTGCAACACAATTCAGTGATTTTCACCGTTATGTGATACAGGCGATTAGTAATGGCTGTTTGTTGTTTTAATGTTTCTGCTCTAAATGAATAAATTCTCCTATTACAGTGAAACTAACAAACTCATATCCAGTCAAACTTCTCACAGACATAAACATAATTTCACCTCATTTGGGATACCTGAAAGCAACGAGGCAAACGAATAAGCGCATGGGATACGGAGGCAGCGGTCAAAGCCCCGCCTGATTTATGTAATTATCTCTGCCCCGAACGGGTTACAAATCCGCCACTTTTATCGCGGGGGCCCTACTATATTTCAAGGGCGTTGAAATATCTTGGAAGGGGCCCGCTCCCCAAAGCACCGCCGGTACCTGAGGGGGCCGTCCAGCCAGGGCCTATAATAATCCTCCTCTTCCCAAGGGAGCCCCAAACATCCCGTCTCCTCTCCCGATGGCCGAGGGATGGTACACCGATAGCATTCTTCCAAGAGTTGTAAAAGTTCTGAATTATAATGCACAGGATCCGAACAATAAACGTGCCCTAATATAAAAAAAATTAATTACCATAAATAGTAGCTCTAATTTTTAAAACAGAAAAAAAAATTACCAATTCAAAATGGGAATTCGGCATTATTTCCAGTACCTGCGTTTATGTTTTGATAAAAGATATGATGTCGGTTTCGTCAAAAATGTTTTGATTCTTAATACCAATACCTTGTAATTTTTTTTTTAACTTTGAATACTCCAAACCATATACCAATCCTTTCATAGTAAACTCTATAACCACTCAAATGCACTAGTTTTTTCAACTTGCTTCCCACTCCATTCCCAATAATCCTCTGAGGCGTCTGAAAAGAAGAAAGCCCGAAATCTTCCAGTGTAGAATTTTTATTGAAGTGATGCTAATGAGCAGATGTCAATGTAATCGTTACCAACACATTTACTTGATGTATATATTTGTACAGTTGTAAATTTCAATAAATTGATATATACAAAATAAAAATAAACTTTAAAACTTTTAGTTGCAGCTGTAATACAAATCAAAATCAGCAAATGTAATGTAACATAACATAATCATGGCTTGGGTTGGATTGAGGGAGACAGGACCTAACAGTGCATACTCCTGATCTTCAGCTAATTTAAAGTATTACACTAAGGGATCTCTCATCCAGCTCTTTAACCGAAGCCGTGCTACATTATGGATTTATCTTGACATATTTAGTATTAGTTTGTTTATGTGTCCATTTAATTTTTCATAAAATCGTTATGCCGAATGTGATAAATAAGTTGTGCATAAAAATAAATTTCTATAACGAAATAAAATTCATATAAGAGCTAAAAATGTAAAATAAATTTATAAGAAAAAGGATAATTACTGTATTAATTTATTAGTACACAAAAATTTTTATTTATTATTAACAAAAATTTAATACTAAAATTTCGACAATGGCTTAAAAAAATTATTTTACTAATCATTGTTGAAAATTACAAATCGGGGGTTGTCGAAAAGTCAGTGAACAATTGGTGAAGTTATGCTTATTAATAAGCCCTCAAATTATTGCAAACATTTTATTATTAAAGTAATTTCAGAAATTTAGAAAAATTATTAGAAATATTTTTTCAGGATAAAGGCTCTACTGGAAAGTGTAAAACATTGATTTATCGACATTTTCACGATAGCCAGAGAAATATTTCAAAGGTTCTAGATTTATTTAATGCTTAAAGCTTTTATTAAACACCGTAGATGTGAGGATGCATTGATATTTCGGTGGATTTCTGAAAAGTGTATTAAGGATCAAAAGCAGTAGTAACATTTAACATGAGCGAAAAAAAAATATTTATTCAGGTATTACAAAAATTCCCAAAGAACAACTAAAGGGTAACATTTAAACCTGACTAGAATTGGTTTATCACCTGCAGGATAACCCGTCCTTCCTGCTCTAGTTGGCATACGGACGTTAAGCCCCAACATAAACAACAAACATAAACATTTCTAAGAAATAATATAATTTCTATTTTGTTATAACTATATTATCTCTTCATTTTATTGCTCTATTCGACTTTTTTTTTTAGCCCTAATAATGGTCGTAAAAGCTATGGCCAAAACTTTAGCAAAACAGCAAATATGTTTGTTAATATCTAACATTGTCTAATTGTTCATGACAGATCCCTCTCAACATCCAATCAATATATCCACCCAGCTATTCACCAAAGCTCTTCAATTTCAATAAAACGGCATTAGTTATGAATTGTAGACAAAATGAAAATAGAAACAAACAGACAAACATAACAATCAATTGATTTAAACTAAAATTAACTAAATACACATTACAGAAGCATATAAGTAAATCCATGTTGTTTCCCCAGTTTTGAATATTAGAGTCCACTTGCTTTTCTTTAACTATAAAATATTACTTTTTTTTTTATTTTAGTATTTTTTTTTTAATACAGATCAAAATTGTATTTTTCATACATTTTTTTTTTTTTTTCAAAACATCAAGTCGTGGTCAGAGGTGCCATCGTAATATTTCCTTATCTAAATCAGTTTAATAAAAACCTTAAAACAATAAGTGTTGAGGAGAATATGGGGCGGAGTTTTCGAGAACGGATTTTGGAGGAGAAGAAAGAATGAAGAGATCATAACCCCTGGGAACCCGACATAGTGGCGATGATAAAAAGAGCAAAAGAGTATTAAGTGGTTAGGTCATGTGGAAAGAATGACCAAAGAAGATGCTATACGGGAAACCGTATGGCTGGAGAAGTAGAGGACGTTCCCGAATCAGATGGATGGATGATGTGGAGGAAGATCTGAGGTGGTTCTGGGATCAGGAATAGAGAGGATCGAAGAGATTGGTGGGCTGTTGTGGAGGAGGCCCGGGGCCTCATAGGACCGTAGTGCCAGTATATTAAATAAATAAATAATTCAAAATATATTTTGAAAAGAAACTATAATGGGAATCTTGAAAACTTGATGTAGTATTAAATACTAAATTGAAATGGAATGAAGATAAAAATAGAATTTAATGGAAATATGTTGTCAAACGGCACCGGATGAGTCAGCTTTGTGATAATTACCAGCTTGGACATGATTTCATCAGATATTGAATTAACAATTATAGCTGAGGCGGGGGTGTCACCTCTCCTCCGACATCAATATTAAACTCCGCTGACGAAATATTCCAGCGTGACTGTTTGAGGTTGACCTCTTGTAATCGGGATCATTTTTTCAGTGAATTAGAATAACGTCATGTCTCAATTCAACCTCTTTAAAATGAAGTAATATTCGTAGCAATTTTGATTCGATTAAGAATCAGAAACTGTTTGATATTTTGATTGAATTGGGGATGCCTAGGAAATTGGTTAATCTAGTAAATATGTGTATGTCCGAAACATCCAGTTTCGTTGTTTTAATGATTACCTTGAACTTTCGAAAATTGTTTTTTTTTTTTTTTAATACTTTCAATATCACTAAGAATTCTTATAAGATCGAGTGTATGACCTAAATTCTTTTATTGTATTATATAATAAGAGCATTCCTGTAATATATGTTTCACGTTAAACACTGTGTGAGTAGGTGATTGGTGTGACCTATCCTAAGGAGCGACAAAGCTACCTCCTCTCTAGGATGGGAACGGATGGATGTGTTCTATAGCTTAACTGTCTTTTTAATAATTTTGAATTAACTAGGTGGACTCTCATTCCATATGGACTGCAATCTTTCATGAATGTTATGTTTTAATGGGGAACTAATATCTTGTGGTGTTAAGATGGCAGTTATCTTGCTTGTGAGTGTAAAGTCTTGATCGAGGTGCGTTCTTGTTTAAAACTGGGGGATCTCCGATATTATTAAATTTAGCACTAGAATACGTTTTGTATTAATTTTGTTTTATATAATAGATTTTAAACAGATTTTTTTTTTACAGTATATTTAGTAGTAGGGAGTGGGCTTACTCAGTGGGTAAGGCACTTGACTAACATGCTCCGGAGCCCGGGTCAAAGAGATTGAAGGCCGCGGATCGACTTCGGGGTCTGGAGACCATCCTGGGGCACACCCAGCCTCTATAAAGTGGGTACCCTTAATTGGGAGGAAACCAGACTTTTGAGCGTAATTGCTGACCACATCACCACCCTATATAACACTTGGTCACGAAACTATACTTCCTTACCAAGCACTGAACTCAAGACACTGCATTGGTTGTAGCGGTAAAGGTTTTTTTAAAATATATTTATGGATATGTTTCTCAAATATTCATCTCGTTTCAAGAAAATATTTACATTTATTTTGTTATCATGTTTTTAAAATATTATGATACTGCAATAATTAAAATTCAAATTATCATATGATATGAAGGGTGCTGGGGGAAAAACCATCAGAGTCCTGTTGAAGCAGTTTTGAGAAAAACGCTTTTGAAAGTTCCAAGTTACCTAGATGTCAAAGGAACCACTTATAAGAAACTTTTAAACATTACAGCTGTTTTGATATTATGTTAGTTTTCCTAAGAACCTAATAGATGGCATCATTATCTCAAAACCGATAAAAAGTGGACTCTGATGGTTTTTTCCCCTGTACCCTTTATATGTTAATAGTTATTTTTAAGCCATTTTTTTTTATTTCAACAGTGAGTGAATTTGTATGTAAAGAAAAACAAAAAATCATAATAACAACATTATCGTGCTTAAACATACATAGAGCTTTTAAAATATCTAGATTCTACAATATCTAGAAAAAAATAAATTTAATAGGAAAAAAAGGCAATATTAGGAGGCGGAAAAGCTTGTTTTCTCATTTTGCGGTCGCAAAACAACATACTTCGCTCTAATTCTTCTGGGGGAAAAAAAAGGGTCTGCAAGACTATAATTCTACAGTTCTTAATGGATGCTAAACATATACTAAGAGAAGAAAAACTAAAAAAAGCTTTAGTAATAACCGAAAAAAAAGGTAATCAGTTTTGAGCCATCAGGTAAACCGAGACGTAGATAGGAGAGTGACGGAAAGACTGATCTTGGGGGTTTGGGTTTTAGTGGGGTGGGATTGAAGGAGGTGTGTGATCAGTGTTTGGTGGTGTCAGCAACGAGCCTTCGGGTTTGCTGAGCATTTATTCATTAATTCAATGGCAATGATTACTAAGGATTTTATGTATTTATTTCGCCATTTTGATTCCGACTATTCTAGAAAAAATCACCTCAGATATTGAAGTTTTCTTCTTTCTTTATCATAGAGAGTAATTCTATTTGGATTCCCTTAGCATTCACAGCCCGATGAATAGGAAATATGATCAAATTTTCTATTTTCCGGGACGTTGAGGGGGCGTTCTGCAGTTAGCGACTGAGAAAACTCGCGAAACAAACACGAGGAAGTTGGCCTAGCAAGGGAGGGGGGGCCCTCGTTTTAATATTTATAAATCTGGAGATGTAAGGAGGGTAAGGCGACAAGAGGTGAATGTAGAATGTGATAAACGGAATGCGTCCTTCCCGATTGACGTTTACGTGATCTCTCCTAGTCCCTTCCACTTGAATTTATTACCCATATTTGTCCCCTTTCTAACCCTCTCATATTTTCTTTTTTCTGCTTTCTTTCCTTTACTCAGGCTCAGGAGCGATTTCGTTACCATAATGGCTCTTCATAATTTAGGATGTTTTAAGCCTTAACTTACAAAATTGTAAACAAAATAATTAATGTTTATAGGTCTGTATAACTGTGATATAACCACAAATCATTCAATGTGTGAGAGAGAGATATGCTTTATTACTATTAAAACATATTAATTAAAAAGCAAAGTAAAGCTATTTATTTGACAAAGCTGATTATTGTGCAAATAATTGATAGCTATAGCCCAATATCACTCACAATTTTTCCTTGTGAAACTATTGAAAATTGGTCATAGGAGACTATTTCGGGAACTGGAAAATAGAAAATTAATACCCTCAAGTCAAATTACGAGTATTAATCACATTTTATGCCACAATCACGAAAGCATTCGAAAAAAAAAAAACACTCTTAATAATGTTTTGATTAAGAAGATTGTGAGGGATGACAATTAAAGACTTAATTCTTTGGTAAGTTAATTTACTTTATTAAATTTGTATAATTCTGGCCACATCCAGTTTTGTGTTTTAGCTCTGCAAGGCAGGCCGAAACGTCAGCACTCTGTGTATAAAGTTTTTTTTAAGATTTGGATGTATAATTTATCAAACAGACCGCATCTATGGCCATCTTCTCAACCATTGTATCTTACAGTCAACCATACTATTTGCATTAATAATATATATATATATATATTTTTACCTTTTTTTAATTATTTTTTCTTTTAATTTTTATATCAATCAAATTAAATTTTATTTACATTTCTGTTTGATGAATACGTGTTATAATCCAAGTATGAAGCTTTAATCTTCTTGTTATAGAATTTTTTCTAGTAGCGAGAGAAAAGATATCTTGGCCGGAGTAACTCAAGGTGCCATATTCAGTCCTTTTCTATTCAACCTCTACTGTTCGGATATTCCCTAGTATGATGAAGGAGGCTTCAGTGTGGACATGTGTTACGACGTCCATGTAAGTTTTTGTGAATTCTCTTGTAAAGAGTCCTTATTCGTTCATTAACAGTCAGCATTCCAAGGTATACCCGTATAACTGATAAACAGAGCAGCTAAAACGATACCCATCAACAAACTCCAAATTTTTCAGGTCTAAACATTCAGGACTGTCGTGAAAGCACCAGACGTAAGCAACATAATGTGTGAATTATATAGTTTATAGATCATATTTAGTTTTCATAGATAAAGAAAATGTACAATTAATTTTTCATTAAGATTTTTATATTTTAAATGGGTTGATAATTAAAATGGACAGCGCATTTTTTTTTTCATATTATTCATTTTTTGTTAATATTTTTCGCAAATATAGCAATGAGTATATTTTTTGACAATATGAGTGATATTGATAGGCTGTAGAAGGTGAGCTGTAAGTACAGTACATCCTTATAGAATATAACATATTTTTTATTTTTTAAAAATTTATATTGTTAAATATCTCTCATCTAGCCCTGATGGGGAAATAATGTGACTTGTATAATGTGATCTCATAATTAATCATAGTATTTTGATTAAAATATTTCCACATTTTTTTAAGATTTGTCAGTAAAATACAAATACTAAAATAGATGTTTTGCCACGAAAAATTGAAAACATTTATTAAAACATAATTTTATTGAAGACTTTCTTTAGTGAAAAATAAAATAAAAATTCGGACACTGGTTTATGTTTAGTTGTCACATCATCAAATTAAGAGAATATCGGGAATTTACTTAAGGCTTTTCATAACGGAAAAATATTGATGAGGTACAGTTGACTGTTAAGTATTAGGAGAAGTAGATTATCGGGGTATGCAGTCTAACTTGGTATAACTAACTTGGTATCAACTCAGTTTTTATGTTTACCAATTATATTGTTGTATTTACTCATTAATTTTTTTTTATTAACTATCAATTATTTTAATATCTTTTAATTTTAATCTTATTTCAATAGTCTTCTTTACCTTTAGATATTTCCTTTCTGTTATTGTCTTTACTCTTATATATTTATTCTTTTCATACCTTTGTTTTTTATAATCTCTACAATTTTGTCATTCCTTTTTGTTTGTTGTCTACTTCTAGCCCTGATGAAGGCTTGCAATGCAAGTTGAAACGTTGGCATTACAAATTAAAAAACTTATTTTTTAATTGCTGTGTATCTTTATGACTGCATACCCTAACAATCTACTTCTCCTAACGAAAAAAAAAAAAAAAAAAAAAAAAAAAAAAAAAAAAAAAAAAAAAAAATCTGTAGGCAATTCTCAAGAACTAACATCAGACCTGAGGAATAAACCGCAAAAATGGTCTTAATTAAACTATTGGGTTGTCCGGAAATTAATGGTTTTAAAATATTTAAAAAAATTAATTATCTAAAATAGTTTTTATTAATTACAATACTCTCCATTATGCTCAATACCTTTCAGCCAAAGAGTTGATAACATATTTGAAAAGAACATTGGTCTTTGGTATTAGCAAATTAAAAAAAAAAACGCATTTCTATCGACCTTTGACTATAAAATAATTTTAGCCATTTTTTGATTTACCAACTTATTTACTGTAAGAGAAAAATCAACCACTTAATAGTTAATAAATCAATCAGGCCAAACATAAAACCAAATAATTGAAAAATTACAGATCAAAACCCGATAAAACAGTGGGGAAAAAACCGTCCTGTCTAATGGATTGTTTCTCCGGTCCAATATAAAATTATTGATTTATTTGCTATGCTAAGTAGATCTATTTTTTCCTCAACCTGTGCCACGTACGTTGTGACAAAAAAAAAAAAAAAAAAAAAAAAATGTTGCTCCGTCTTCTTCGGGATGATAAAATACATTATTATGCAGGGAACTCTAAATATGGGAGGGCTGACTTGAATTTAAAACTTAATATATTGACCGAAATTCAGGAAGCCTTACTCCTAAAATGTTTGGCTCTTGGGTGTTTTCATGAATTTTTTAATGTAACTTAGAAAACAGCGGTTAAATATAGGGTTTATTCTGCTTATGCATGTAAAAACTTATGTCGTCAGGGCCGTTCTGTAACTACATCGTTTAAGAGCACCCCTTGATGATAATCAGCATAACATGCAAATGGATCATCAGTGTCATCATATACTCCTATCATTATTTGCACATCAATTTTTAGATAAATATTTAATTAAATATCGTTGGCTAAGTATCTGCTACCACAGTTTTATTTTTTTTTTAACTTCAAATGTCTATTCACACCTGTAAGTTTTACAAATATACCTTTTCCATGCCTCAATTGTGCATCATATCCTGTAGTATGTCAAAAAATACCTTGTAACGACAAAGGAATGTTAAGAATAAGTACTGTAAATTAATTATCCGTCCCCAGTACAAAGCAAAACTTGTCAAAAAGCGAAGGTAGATCAGAGAAAAACTGAAAACTGAACCTACCTGGGATCTGTGAAGTGCCATTCCACCACTGGACGGTCGGGATAGGTTTGGCACCCCCAGCCTCGCAGGACAAGCTGATCGTCTCGTCTTCGGCGATGGACTTGATCACTGTCCCGTTGTCTAGCTTCTCGTTGATGTCGGTCCTCAATGCTCTGACGAACTCTGGCTTAACTGAAAAAGAAAAGAAAAAAATAATTGTACAAATTCTGAAAGAACATTTGTTGAAGCACCTTTATATGAGGCGTAGAATTCCAAATCCAGTCCATTTTTGGAATTTTTTTCGTCGATGAAGGTAAAGGTCTGACTGAAGAGTTCTTATTTTTTGTATGACCGTTTTCAATATGATTCAACTACTTTTTAGAGAAAACCTTCCGCCTAAAGATAGTCTAGTTGAAAACTATTTAAAAAAAAAAATCTGTAATTAGGACGTGGCTGGTTTTGGAATTACTCGCCTCATATGTCAGTAACCTTTCTTTGCTTATAGTTATATTTACGTATATGAACAGTTAATTAAAAAGTCCGTTCTTGCAACGTATAAACTTCACGACAAACTACAAGGGTAAAACAGAACTCTCCATAACGCGTATAACTGGAAATTCAAGAAGGGAATTGAAAAGAATGTGGATGTGAGATCTGCTCTCTTTTTTATTAATAAAGACTTTTTTTTACTATATGCCATACGTCTTCGTCAAAACATTCTCCTATTCATCATTCCTTCCTTGTCACCATCAACCCAAATTCTCCTAGGCCGATCATCCCTCTGTTCTCTTTCCGGCTCTATACAAAAATTATTTTTGGCCATTGTTCCAGTGTCTGTTAAATTTCAATGTATGGAACTTTCTGAAACCATGAAACAGCACATGAACGTCTCCAATAAAACATTTCTAGGGCTAGAAATATTTCCGCCTAGCTCTTCCTAATTGTCTATGACGCGCCTGAATAAAGTGTTACACTTTCTAGGAACAATTTATATAAATATCGTTTTAATTTTAAGGACACCTACTTGCTCCATAGTTCGTAATTTAAAATTCTGATGATTATTCTACCGTTGTGGATGCTTCTTTCAGTGTCCTTGTCTGTCTTTCTTACACCAGCTCCCTTGATGTTAAAATTGAGCATGAGGTTTTCGAACTGTAGGTTTAATAGATTGTCTCCTGTGTTGGGTGGTTCAGTCGTCCTAATTTGGACATAATAAACTATGTATGTAAACTATAAACTATTTTTCATGCATAAATTGCTTTTCATTTACTATTGACTGTTTCATTTATTTATTCTTTGTGTATTGCAACATTTAAGAACATTTTCTTGTTTTTAGATTTGATGGCTATGGCTGAAATGTTGGCATAACAAAATAATGTATTGTTAATTTTAATAATCTTTATTTTTCAACCCTTTGACAGGCTCTCTATTTAACCTATATGACATTAAATTTAATAGTTGAATTTGATTAGCTTTAGGAGGCGTTTACTATGGCTCCAACCTCAATTTAAGTTGAAACTTAGATTCATTTGCCCTAAGGAAGGCCAGTAAGGCAGATAGAAACGCATTAGAACATGTTTTCTCCTGGTTTCACCCTTAAATTTTTAATTTTTTTTTTTAAATATAAGATCTGCTCTAGTTATCTCAAATAAAATAAATAAACCAAAGCCCGGAAGAGTTACCGCTGGGTAATATTGTTCTTCAAACGTCTGTTATTTTTATTTATAGATCATAATTAAACAGCTAGTTGTAACCTGATTCAATAGCAGGCATGGTTAAAAAAATAAATTTGAAAAGATTATTATTAAAATAATATATTAAACACTCTAATAAACAGGGATAAAAAGATAAAAAGCAATAAGGAAACCCATTCCATTTTGCTATCTTTTATCCAAAAGGAAATGACAACGCTAACCCCACCTGATACCCAGTCGAGTAACGCTTGCATAAACACATCCCAGGGAGGATTTTCACACCAAGGGCAGATTATTCCAGAAAATTAAGCTCCAGGCCACCGCTAAATATAAGGGATGTCAACGGTATAACAAGCAACTTCTTTGTTCAGGCCGGATGCACCGCGGGGATATAGGGCTTAGGGGAGGAGTCGAAGGAGCCCTCCATGCAGCCTGGAAATATCGCGCCTGGTGCAGCAATTCATCTTGAGCCAGCCCCAAGTCCTATCACATTCACACAACATTAGATCGATTCCACTGCCTCGTGGGCATGTGCAGTGATAAGGTTGCAGCTCCCTTATCTTATCAGGAGCAGCCCCATCCAGATGACCTTAGCGTGTTCAGTTGAGCATAACAACGGCCCCGCGGCAACTGATCAATTTCGATCTTCGGGGAGATTAATCTGAAGATTAATTAAAATAGTCGTTAGAGGAAGTTGAAAACAACTCCCAACAAAGATCTTGCTTCACCTTTATTTTAAAACGCTCTAGAAAGTCGGTGTTGCTTGGATCAAAAATTTTACGACAGTTTCCTGATCAGACATTAAAAAGATAATATTTTTTGTTTGTTTGTTTATTTATTTCGTTTAACGTCACTTTATGCTGCTATAGCTAATCGGATGATGCTACGGTGGGAGTCCTAAATTTTGCCTATCCAGGTATAATTAAGATAGGGATATTTAACGAGTACCTGACATCGCACAGGGTCGGGACCCCCATTTTACGTCCCTTCCAAAGGACGGCATAGCTAAGGATTTTTTATTATTTATTTATTTATTCGGTGCAACAGTCCTTAGAGCAGGACCAGGACCTCCTTAATAAGTCTCCACCAATCTTCTCGATCCGCGGCCTTGCGGCGCCATGCTCTAACGCCTGCCTGACGGAGGTCTTGCTCCACATCCAAAAGGTTATTGTTACGAAGCCTCAACAAGTAATGAACCGGACGGATTTAACGGCACGACCAAGGCAAGAAAAAGGACTTAGTTTAGGTTTAGCAACGTGGAATGTTCGTAGCCTCTTCAAGGATTTTTTTTTTACTTCCTTTAAAAATCCTAAGGTCATCTGCAGGGCTGCGAACCCACGATCTTGGGTTTAGTAGGTTGCTATGCTAACCACTACACCACAGGTGACCCTAATATTTTTTGTTATATAAGATTTGTCGCTTGAACCTACCGTTTAGGAGCAATATTGGTTTTAATATAAAAATTCACTTTTGTTACCCCTGTTTTCTCTCAACTTTGTTTATTTCAAGTAATCATAATTCACTAATCTAATTTAATTAATCATTTAAGTAATTTGATCCTTTATATTCTAAAATGTAAATTGGGAAAAAACAGTACATTATAGATAGTCCTATCAATTTTTTTTTTTTAATCAGCGAGAAATTGTGTTTTTTTTTTATTTATTATTCATTTTTGATTTATTTATGGGTCTATTGCTTCATACTGTAAAAAAAAAAAAAAAGAAAAAAAAATGTTTTAAGTTAATACGCTGAATAAACATTCTGTTGTAAATCGATATATTACCAAAACACATATTTAATTATGTTACGATATTGTAAATTGTTAAATTTCTTTGAAATGAAACTATTTGTTTTTATCATTATTATCGTTATACTCGGCTTGGCATGATCATAGTCATAAAAGAAAGCAAGAAAGCCAGAATTGCGACAGACAAAAAAGAAAAATTAAATAATAACGCCCTGTTTTACTGTAGGTTATTATTATTATAACGAAGATGCCATCGGTTACTAATAAAGAGGTAGCTCAATAACTCATTATTGCGATAAAATTAAACTAATTACGAAGCTAAATTGGAATTCAGATGCCTGGATTTTGTGAATTCTAAGAAATAATTAATTTAATTAAAATTTTAAACCAATTAAATCAATTAATTATTCTCTCCCATTGCATTCCAAACTCTTGTTCAATGTTTTCCCATATTTCCTTTTGGCATTCCTCGAATTTGGCTATTCACAACACTAATCCTTATTTAAAGGGCATGAGCGATAAATTTTCTATTGTTTCAGACTTTATGTCTTTAATAATGTTTCTCTAAATTTTTTTTTTATGTAATCGAATTTAATAGAATTACATTTAGGGCTTTGTCGTACACCAATTTTTGCTGTTTAGATATGAGTAACTTACTACATCTGAACACTCACAGGAATAAGTTTGATTCCCTCCTCAAGTATGTATGTTTTGGCGAAATATGACGATTTTGACATTTTCAGGGGCTGGCTTGGTTTTATTACAAGACTTAATCAAAATTTCATATATAGGGCCTGATGGTAAATTTAACCAGATTTCGGTTGAAAAAAATAAGTTTCAGATCGGAAATAGTATTGGAATTATAGTGAAAAATGTGCCAAAAAAAAAAAACTTGAATTTCAAAACAGCGATTTTTAGCATGTTGGCATTGGTATTTTACGGGACTTGATCAAAACTTGATATATTCTGATAGTAAATTTAACCAGCTTTCAGCAGGAAAAAAGAAATCGAACTATTAGTTTCAGGGTAATAGCCAAAAGAGTACCGACTAAGGTGTTTTCGCGGAGAAGTGAGCCCTAAGTCGAACAGTACTGAAATGAGCGGTTAGAGTGCATGAAATATGCATTTTTGACTTAACAACTTCATTAGGTGTAGTTATAAGGTGAACGTACTAAAAGTCCCCAACCCTGTGGGATGAGCTTAGAGTCGGGGGAGTCGTTCATATCTCGAAAACGGTTGACTCTATAAAAATAAGCTGTGAATCAAAATTAAAGCTAATTAAATTTTCTATAAAATTGTTTATATACCTATTTGTCGAACTTTAAACAGTTTTCGAGATATGCGTTATTACAAATCGATAATTAAAAAAAAAAATGTTTATTCCATTTTTTGTCAAACATTTGATTCAAGTGCCAAAAACGTATATATGAGGCGTGGAGATGCAAAAGGGGGTAAATCCGCTTTTTATCACTTTTAATTTTTTTAGTTAGCGTCTTCAATAAGGTGATAAATCGTCCACAATGTAAAGTTTGGGTTAACTGTAAATTTATATGTATGTGTGTTTCGAAGTCATTATGGGTTCAACCTTTGAAAATGATAAAAAGTGGATTTACCCCCTTTTGCATCTCCACGCCTCATATGAAGTTAAAGTAAATTTAAAGCTCTACAACTTTGATACTGATATTTTTTTCAGATAAACGATCGTGGAAGGCACTAAAAGCAAATGTTTGAGAACTACTAACATAAATTCTTACAGATAATGGACAGAGTAAACATCATTCCAAACGTTTTATTATCACTCAACTCGACACTTGTTTCTGCGATAGACAAAAATAAAATCTCGTGATGATTATAAATGCATATTTTCAAGTGAAGAGTTATCTTTCAAAACTGAATATGTCCACTTTTGGTAGATTTTTTTTTCTTGTTGAAGCCTAGCGAGCTGCGGACACTACTAAACTTTATTTTCATTAGAAGACAGCTAAAAGGGACTTGAATAATAAAATTGTTTTGGATTTTACAGTAGCGGGAGGACTGGTGTAGGTTTTTGCTCTTTTTTTAAATTTATCTGAGGTGGAGATGTTCAGTTTCGAAAAATAACTCCTCATATGAAATCCCTTTCTTTATACAGATATAAAGTTCATTATTTACATATTTATTAAGGACAAAAGGTATATGTAGAACTAACTTAATTTTTAATACGTTACAGACTACTTCAACATTTACGAGACAAGCGTTCAAAGCTCCCAATTACAAAAGACTTATATACATGACTGTGATTAGACCTATTTGGACGTACGGAGTTGAGCTTTGGGGCTCCACTAAACCATCCAATTCATCTCGTATTCAATTCTTACAATCCAAAATCCTTCAAAAAATCCTCTATGCTCCTTACTTTGTCATCAATAAACTTATCCATAAAGATCTTAATGTTCCATATGTTGCTGATTTACCAGATACCTGTCCTTTCATAGTAAAATCCATAATTACTCAAATCCGTTAATATCTCAATTTGCTTCCCATTCCATTCCTGATAATCCTCCGAGGCGGCTGAAACGAAGATGGCCTAGAGACCTTTTAGTGTAGAGTTTTTAATAAAGAGCTACTGATGAGTAGTTCTTTTCAAGTTTTAACATGGCATTATTATCATTGTCAATACATTTACTTGATGTCTATATTTAGTACAGTTGTAAATTTCAATAAATGTATATAAAAAAAATTAATACATGTGATATATTTTCAAACTTATCAAAAAAATAAATCATAATTGAGTATCCTTCAGAATCCTACACGTCAGTGATCCCAAGCTGAAGGGTAATTAAAAAAAATTGAAAATTTAGCGAAATGAAACTACAAAAAAAGAGACCCAGAATACTAATCGAAGAGAAGAAAAATCGAATAAAATGAAAAAGTGCACCGCAACCGTTTGGAAGACCCTCCAAGAAAGGAGTGTAAATAATCATTATTGTTATGGTTATGGCCGATGGGAAGGGGGGGGGGTGAAGGGAGTGGAGAATGGGAGGAGGGATGAGAAGGAGAGGCTTCAATTAGAGCCGGCGAGGGTAACAGATGAAGGAGAGCTCGCTGGTGAAGGTTTCGGTAATTTGTGAACAAATCAGGCGGCAATTAGCCGGCCGAGGAAACGTTTTGCGCGGGACAATTATCAAATTCCGGCGGGAAACCTTTCTTTATCGGAATTAACGGCCCTAATATAAAGGAACATCAGTTAGTGCCCTCTTCCACTCTTCCACTCCTCGTTATTCCACCCTTAGCAGGCCCAGATCCGAAAGGAATTTATATGGGATTTACCTTTAGTAATATTTTCCCTTCGCCTTAGGGCCGTAAATCTGTCGGTCGGGTTTTCGCACCTGTTCCCGCCCGTCCTTTGGATTACAATGCGGGATGGGAGGTCCTAGTCTGATTTATCTGGTTTAAAAGTTGAGCCAGCAACATGTGTCCCCTTCGGGGGGGTTCGCCCAGTATTGTTTCGTTTGTCCGAGAATAATCAAGTGATATACACTACTAATAAATTAACAGTCTGTGACGCAACACCACAGAGTAAATTATTGGTAGAGAATGATTATATCGATATCCTTTAAATATATATATTTTATACTCGTATATAAGTCGTTTACGGAGACAAATGGCCGCCTTCAAAGAAGGATCTCATAAACAAATACTTTGATGAGTTTAATGAGTTTTTGCGGTTAGTGATCACAAACGAAAAATGGTCTATCATTTTATATAATAGTATAGGTTATGTATAACTAAACATTCATAAATATTTATGATAATATGCGTTATGTTGAGAGGAGGGGAGCATAGAAATATATGCAATGTGGAAAACTAGAATGAGTCGTTTATAATCAAAACCAGCTATGTCCATTTTTGTCTTAGTTATTGCTAATTATTAATTTATTCTTTCCCTAGAACACTAAACTATGCTTATATATCAACAACGGTTTGCCTTGATAAAGAGTAAGTTCAAAATTTGAAATGCAACATGAACAGCGCATTACAAAATTCTTGTAATTTTAATAAGTAATTTGAAAAATAATTTTGTTTACGTTTGACAAACAATTTTTAGTTTCAAGTATTTTCTAGTGGAAATTGGTTCTTGAAAATGAAGAAAGTAGTTTTTTGGAAGTACGGAGTAATCCAACATGACTTAGTGCTCAACGGACGTACAATAAACTCAGTTAAAAATATGTACTCGAAATGTTTGCAGCGTTATACAGTCTCAGTCAATCTCAGGACCATCAGACGAAGAAAAATTTGAAAAATCTTTGTTGTATCGGACTTCTTCTACACACACCATTTAGTACAGACTTTGATTTTATCAGTTTTAAATTTGTTTCGATACACAGTCCACTTGTTGAATGTGGAAAAAACATTAATAGATTTCTAGAGGTAGAAAAAACAGTTAAAGAACTTTTCAATAGATACCCCAAAGAATGGTACATGTATTGAATCAAGAAATGGCAGATAACCAAGATCGGATGGCAGTTAACCAAAATGTATAGATTAAAAACGTTATGCTACATCATAGAAAAAAAATTTATTAATTGTTAATTTTTTATTTTGTTTATATCTTGTTAGTTTCGTAACCGATGTTTTCAGGTGTTGCATATATATAATCAAGACTATGATCCGGTAAAACTACCTTAAAACTAAAATTTATGTTAAGTTGTACATTGATGTAATGCATTGATGGAAAGTAATTTTCCGAAGATTACTCCGCACTGGTCTCCATCTAGAGATTTTTGAGTTTCCTCTCGTATTTTGAGGCATTATCCAGGTTCCGTTTTACACACCTTATTTTAAATTTATTCCTATATACATTTTTTTTTTTTAATTTACTTTAGTTAGGTTGATTTTAGAAAACTATACGGCTGAAAAATATATATATATATTTTTTTTTAATAATGTGCTAAAATACTATGAGGAAGAGAAGAGTAAGCTTCTATGCCAATTTGAAAAGAATGAACGATGAAAGGCTGACAAAGAAAATATTCATATTTTTTTGAAAAAAACAAAAACAAAATCCAAATTACTTGGTTCAAAGAAGTCAAAGCAGACATAGTAGAGATAGGTATTAGAGAAGAAGATGTCAAAAACAGAGACCTGATGAGAGACAAAATTCAACGCTTTGAGGTATTTGAAATGAAGAAGAGAAGAACTGGAGGAACAGTGCGGACAGAGGACCGAAGGGAGCAGCATAGACAGAGGATGAAGACATATTGGCAGAAGAGGAAACAGGATGAACGCATTAGAAGAAATATACATTGCACAGTGGTTGTTTAACGCGGTCCCTAAAGGGCCAAAATTAAAAAAAAAATTAAGATAAAAAGTGTTAAAATCACACGATTTTCGTAATACACTGTTCAAGTTGCAATTAAAAATTTTGGGCTTTATCGAAACAGTTCATTATAAATAAATAAGCTTTGTTTAGTGTTCTAAGTGTATAAATTGTTAGTAAACAATATATTTTTTTTACCACCTTTTATTTTTATTGATTTATAATACAATACAAAAATATGAATCTACCCCTTTTTCTGCACTTTTTTGCATTTTAAGGGGACTTCTGTAAAAATTACAAATCTTGATCTATAATGGACCTTGATCTTGAATAAATAAGACAAAAGTTTATAGTTTTTGGGAATTAGTCATTTGAAGAAAAGGTATTTTTTTTTAATACATACTATTATGATGTTAAATGTTTTTCCCAACTCAATTATCTTTGAACGATGAAATAGCCATGATTATCACAACCCACCAATAAAGTTTTTGATAGTTAAATTATAAGTTGATTTAACATAGCTCGCAAGGCTGGTAAGTAGCGCTTTGTGATAAAAAATAAATAATAATACTTTATTATATTAATAGAAAATCGATCCTTCCAAGCCCTAAAGATTTGGAGCGTCGACGAGACGAGACTTTGTCGTTTATATTAAATGAAGAGCATTAATTAAACACAAAATTGATAGCAGGTTTTTTTTTTTTTTATCTCGGTAAAAAGTGCGACTAAGAAAAGGCTCTTCATTATTAATCATTTCTATTAATCATGCACAGCCTGACTATTTTATTACCATTAAAAAAATCATATTGTACCAAGAGCTTTCCAAACCTTTGACATTAGAAATTCTATTACAATAACTAATTTCTAATATTAAAAATTCTGTTTTTAATTTACAAAGAATAAGTGCAACTTAAGTATAAATATTTAATAGGTTCAAGCAATAGAAAAATCGAACATATCAAATATTCATAAAGAATTACGGATAAGTTTATTTTTAATTAAAAGTTAATAATCAAAGAAAAAAATATTAATATGAAGTATATATACATACATATATATATATATATATATATATATATATATATATATATATATATATATATATATATATATATATATATATATATATATATATACTTTGGGAATACCACCCAGTCCTTTTAACTTAATTTTTAAGAAATAGGGTTCACAACCTTTGTAACTGTCTGTTCTAAATTCCCCTAGGTTAGTTGTGTACTAGAATAGTTAGTCTATTCAGATCCACTAGTAACATTGTAAGTAGCTTCATGCTCCTCCATATTCTGTAATTATATATATTTTTATTATTCTAACACATGTTGTTATATACTTGTACTGTAGCTAACTTCATGTTTTGAAATAACTTTTATAACTTATATAATTTTATTGTAACCTGCTTTTTCACTGTAGGGCATGATTATGAGAAAAATTTAGTCTCGAAACGTCGCCAAAATAGTTGTTTTTTATTTATTGACTGATCCTCAAGAAACTTACTAAACACACATATATATATATATATATATATATATATATATATATATATATATATATGACTCTTACTATTAAATGTTTAGTTAGGTTCTTGAGGTTCAGTCAATAAATAAAAACAACTTTTTTGGCGACGTTTCGAGACTATATTGTTCTCATAATCATCTTAGTAGGAATGTCTTAGGATTCTTCACACTTGCTAGTTTTCTGTAAAAAAAAAATAGGTTTAAACCCTGCATTGAAAATAGATAAACCATTGTCATCATACTTCCCTTCACCTAAATACAAACTAGACCCTTTCCAAATAGCGGTGAATACGAACTAAAATGTAATGACTGTGAAGCAAAATACAAGGGAAAAACTGGACGAACAGTAAATCAAAGAGTAAAAGAACATATAAGACCCAAAACTCCAATTTCGGTATCCATCTAAATGAAAATAACCACACATTTAATAAAGACTCGGGAGTAAAAATACTGCATCAAGTAGAAAATAGCCTAAAATTAAATATTTGTGAATCATTAGAAATAATAAAATCGTTTAAAATCGGTCCAGATTTTTGTTTAAATGATCAGATAAACATATGCAATAGCCCCGTTTTAAATTTGTTTCCCATAGGAACGGAAAAACCCAATGAGTCATAAGGGAAACCCCATAGTAAATCACAAAAATTTAACATACCTGCCCCCTTCCACTTCCCACGGATTTAGTGAGAAGTACATTTTTATTTCAGTTATCTCTTAGACCTCAAACATCAAATCTCTACTTATGTTTGATTTCTAGTCTTGCATTTTTAAAAACTTTAGTGCATACAATCTATCGACAAATGAATACTATGTTACGTACTGATGTTTTGAAAAATATTTTTTTATATTTTAGAACTGAAGATGAATGTTTAGCATTCGAAACTAGTTTTCTAATAAAATAATCCCAATAGAAGTGGCAATTAATTCATCAATTCTAAAAGTAGAAAATAGTCTGAAATTAAATACTAATGAATAATTAGAAATTAAAAATCTTATATAAGAAAAAATATTTTCCATTAAATTTCTAATTAGGAAATTGTCGGCACATTTTCTATCTCAACAACAGAGATAGAGTGTCAAAGAAGCCCCAAGACATAAAATGTAAGCATACGCGGTTTGTTTTCATTAAAATCAATATAGCTCGTAATTTAGTAGGTCCGAGCTACAAACTTTATATAACAAAAATATTTAAGATTCAATAACAAAATTGGTTAGTAAATGTTCGATCCGAGAAGCACCAACAGAGCTACACCGTATCAAAATGTTACAATTTTGAGTGTGAAAAAAAAGTGTCTAGCCAAAAGAAATATTCATGTCAAACTATAATGTAAATGTTAATTTGTTAATGTTTAACAATAACAATAATAACATTGAATTTTAAGAAGAACAGTACATATTATTTATAATATCAGTAATAATAGTATCTTAAAGAATATAGACTTGAGGAAGAGAAATATTTCTAGAGTGAAAAGTGGTAAAAAGCTAGTAAGCTGATTAATGGCCCGGGGGAGTTGAAAGAAGAATGCCGCCATTGTTGTGGAGCTAACTTTTCTGTTTCCTATTTAATCCTATGATTAAGTGCTTCTTAAGATCCCAAGAAAATATCCCATTTTCTTTTATTTTTAATTCTTTTGTCTCAAGAAAATCCTTAGCGTAAAAATATTGATGACATAGTGATAACCTTGTTACTACAATTACCCTAAAACTTAAAAATAAAAGTCTTTAAGGATACACTGGCTCACAGTGAAATTGATACATTTTGTAGAGAAAAAGTTTTTTCAGAAAATGTTTCACGGGAGTAAATTTGTTTTCGCTACCTGGTTTCCTCCAAACAACGTCCATCGAAAATATATTTGTCCAAAACTCAGGGTCCTTCAGTAAAAAAGGAAAAGTTTCTTTTAATTTCTCTGACGATCCAAGTCTTATCCCTATCAGTTAAAATTTTTCTGGTGCTTTTAACTTTTTTTTGTTTTTGGCAATGCGCTTTTCCTTCTTGGATCTCTCCACTACATGCCAGACAGTTGAATGAATTTTTAAAATAATTTCGGCTATTTGATTTAAAGATTTTCCCATCATTGAATTGTTAAATCGCTAATTCACATTCTTTTCACGTTGTGTGTTCTCTCTTTGAAAGCAGTTCTAAAACACGGCAGATTTCGTTCAACTTGCTTTGAAAAGACTTTTGATACTGGAGTTAAACTTAAGTAAAATAGTATGAAGTAAACAAATATTAGGATAAAATTAATTTGTATCGTTTTCACTTTGAGATAAGAAATGGTTTTATTCAGGTTTTGAAATTGATAATTAAAAAAAAAAATAATAATAAAGATCAAATAGGATCAAGAGTTTTATCTGGAATTTTTAAAATCATTTGATGATTTTTATTAAGATTGATTTTTATTTTTGATCATATGTGATAAAAATCAAATTCTGATCATTATTTTTGAACAAAATTTTTACAGTTTAAAAATAATAATAATTTTTGAGTAATTCCTTTTTTAAATCAGAAAGTTAAATTTTTTTAATTATTTCCAAGATGTATTTTGAGTACTTTGTATGCAAACATATTAATCAATTTGTGTGTAAAAGGTGATTTTTACTTTCTGATCAAAATTTTTTTCGATCGGAATTTAATCATTATTATTTATGCAATACCGTATCACTCAGTGAGTGATCATAATTTTGAATCAAATCAATAAACATAAAAAAAAAAAGATCAATTGAAATTTTTATTTATAAATAAGGAATGATTTTTAAATTAATAATCAAATATAATAATTATTATATGATTTTTTAGAAAAAATAATTATTGATTTCAAACCCTGGTTTTATTATTATTATTTAATCCTCGTTTATTTTTATATGTTCATGTACACAGTACACACTACTACGATGCTAAGTGATTACAATAAATTATTGTTTTTAATGTAATACAATTTGAACTATTTATTAATTTTAAAAAATCTATAAAGATCATTTTGACTGGGAGTCACAATATATTTTTTGCTAAGACATTAGGCCTCAGATAAAGGCGCTGTAGAATTAGAAAACTACAAAACATAGAAACGTAGGAAATTAATAGCATATACATTCTAGGAAAAGTATTAAAATGTTAAACTGATCATAAAATTGTGTTATATAAAAAAAAAAAAAGGAGCAATGTTTTATCAGGAGATTTCAACATTAAAAATCAACATTGTGGAATTGGGTTTGAATGGTGAGCAGTGGTTCAGTTGGCTTTATTGGAATAATTTATATTTCAGGTGATTGGATTAATTAATAAGCATTATGTATTACGCTTTTTCAAGTATTTTATAAACAATAAAAATGTGGTATGCCTAAGGTGAGTATATTTTTGGACAATTGAAATGGGACATTTTACATTAAAATGTTCTACTTATTACTTTGGTTTTCTGTTGAAACCGTTGCATTTTATTTCTATTTAATTTTGTTTTTGTTTTTTGTACATCGATTAACTGTAAACCTCTCTGGAAGCTTCGTACATTTTGAGTTATTATAATAAAAATATTTATTTCAATCACGATTAAATGGCAAATTTAAAACAAACATACAATTCAGAGTGCTTTTTTGAAAAAAAAAAAAAACAAAAAAACATAAAGTGGACTTGATACAGTGGATTTTAAGCGGCAAAGGCAGATATTGCCGTGGGCCGTATAAATAGTTAATGAACTATACAAAGAGGCGACTGACCCAAAAACTCAGGCGAGGAACCAACTTTAGTGATGTTAAAATTCAACAGCCGATGGCCGAATGAAAAACGCAATAAATTATTAACCTGCCGAGGAAGGGCGTAATGCTCATTGATCGAGTAATAGGCCGAGTTGGTCTCGCGATCAAGTTCGGCATCAAGTTAAGTTCTTTGAAAGCGGAATAGCATTTGGGCTGTATAAGAAAAATTTATAACAACTGATTTAGTAACAGGGATGTTCTGCGTAAAACATAAATAAGTCGTGCGTGTTTTAGATTCAGTTTAAGTATGATAATAATCCAGCTGCCAATCGAAGCCAATAAGGATTGGTAAACTAATAAAAGTATATACTTAAAATTTTCTTTATTATTCTTACAATGGCTAAACTATAATTATTATAGTGAAAGAACATCTACATTTCAGTGCCTTACTATTAATAATCTATTTTATTTTTTAATTGAACTATTTTTGCTCTTACCTTTCTATCTTAACCTTCTCCTTATCTTATTCTTGCATCCCCCCGTCGCGGCTTCGCCCGCTCTCATAAATAAAGAACTTAGAATAATTTAAATAATTGAAGATTTATTTGTTAATTGATAAAAATCTTGTCTTGAAGTATTATGAAATCGAACATGTCCACTGAGAACCACATGTCCTTCCACCAATTTAAATATTTTTTTAATAACTTGATTGAATATAAGTAAATTTTATTATCAATGTCTATACAACTATGTATCTAGTCAAGCTCTATACAACACCTTATCTCTGTAACCTCTCTTGAATAGCGTTCGCCACCTGTCGGTCAATTTTTAAACTTCACTGCACACTACACGTTTATAGCTTTTTTATAGCAAATTAATGGAAAATCATTAGATATTATTTCTAAACCATCCTGGAACTATAAAGATGATGTGGTCAAAATTTAGTACAGATTGGTTCAGTAGTTTTCACGGTTAGTGGTCACAAAAGAAAAATGGCTTGTCCTTTTATATAATAGTACAGATATACATTATATTTATTTATTTATTTTTAAACTTTTATTGAGTAACTATTACAATCTGCCACAAATGAGGGCAATAGGTAATATAGATAGCGTATAATTACATTCGCACGTTATGTATAATGAGAAAAAAAAAGTATATAAAAGATAAAATAAATTAAAAAGAAAAAGGGTACAGAAAAGAACTTATTATATATAAACAATATAAAGTATACAATATACACATAAATAAAATTAAAAAGTAAAATTTTAAAAATAAAAGAATTAAATTAAAATTTAAAAATACAATCGTACTTTATTTACAATACACACTCATCCTAGGGGTCCCCCAGCCAGACCCGTCCCTTCACTTCTGGAGGGCCAAGCCAGGCACAGAGAAGTCCTAGCTCTTCTCTCTCAGCTGCGTCACTGGTGTAAAAATACCCAGTGGAGGCTGAGTGAGAGAGCTATAGTACATTCATGAGTTAAAAGCTGGCCATTGCCAGGACTCCAAAATAAATATTTATTTCATAACCGTTTTAGTACCTTCTTCTGAAATCTGTCAGGGATGTAAAAATATTATTTTTTTTTTTTTTTACAGGGACTTAAATTTTACAGATTACCATGTGTCAACTACTATTGCAAATCTGATGTACGGGATATAAAAATATAAATTATTTTAAATGTTTTAAATGTTCATGGATTCAAAAAAAAAAAAAAAAAATTACTTAATGCATACGAGTATCCTCGGCTTAGAAGATAAATAGAACTTTCCGCCAACATCCACTTATGATATATATATATATATATATATATATATAATATATATATATATATATATATATATATATATATATATATATATATATAATTGAGAACCTAGGCAATGCAATCCTATAAAATTAGATAATATGCCTTCTTAATATACAATTCCTTTTACCAGTAGGATCAAAAAACACACTAGATAAATACTGCTACTCTAATTTTTATCCGACCACATTTAACTTATGGAGTGTCATTTATACGAGACACATTAAGGACGGTTGAGATTTATGCCTGAGCAACTTACAGCAAAAATATTTACTTTCCACGCGAGCGAAATCTTAAAAGTTCAAAGCTATTTACAGCGAGATTATCAAGACTTATTTAAAGTTGTGCCTGCTTGGAAAAGAACAAGTTGTTTTCAACACGATCACGCTTATAAGCTTTTAGATGGTAGAAGATTGCAAGTTATATGATAGTGTATGCTGTTGTTATTACATAACTCACTAACATGTTTAAAAATATGTTAATAATTATAATATTTCTCATTAACTGTATTATATTAAATAAAATCAGCAAAGATCATATAAATCATAACATATGCAGTATACATAATATCAAAAAAGAAATAGAAAAACAGAAAATAAAACAATATTTATTTTCGTTTCATTTCAAAAAAAAAAAAAAAAAATAATAATAAAATGATAGCGATTTTTTAAAAACAATTTTGGTAGATACGTGTTGTTAAGATGAAGAATAGATAGACAAAAATATATATTTCCCGAAATGTTAACATGACAAATTAATGAATTCATAGTCAGTTTTGAAATAATATCTTCTAGAATAATTTATCTTAAATTTATTATAATTATCCATTTCTAAAAAAAACCAATAGAATTATCTTGTCAACCTATGTCGAATTATATTGTCAACCTATTTTTTTTTTTTTTTTTAATAAGTTCGTTCTAAATAAAATAATATATTTGTTCATATATAATAATAAATATAATCAGATTATGTTTTTCTATGTTTCACAACATAACGCTGAAATCGACTGGATCTTCATCTCTATGTAGGCGTAAGGTACATTTCTTTATCAAGGCATTACGAATAATCTTCTATACTTTATTAACAATCTCCTGAGATTCGAAAACTTCCAATTCACTTAATCTCATTCTTCTGACCTTTATGCAGCATACATTATAAATTATAATCCTTTCCATTATTTAAGCATTCATTCCTTGCCCGATCCACCACCTACTGGAATTCCCTCTCTCCTGAAATCAGGCATGCTACTATTCTCGGCTCATTCAAAGGTCTCATATTCAAACATGTCACAATGCAATCAGGCATTTACCAACAGGAGCATTATTCAGAAATACATCCGTTAAATTTGCAGTATTTAGTTAAATTCGATATTAATGAATTGATCAGAGAACGATGTAAAGATATTGTGATCTCTCTCTCTCTCTCTCTCTCTCTCTCTCTCTCTCTCTCTCTCTCTCTCTCTCTCTCTCTCTCTCTCTCTCTCTCTCTCTCTCTCTCTCTCTCTCTCTCTCTCTCTCTCTGTCTTTTTTTTCTCTGTCTCTCACTCTCTCTCTTTCGCTCCATCTCTTTCTCCCCCTCCATCACTCTCTCTCTCTCCATCTCTCTCTCCCTCCCTCCCCTTACAACCCATTAAAAGGATCATTTATTAAACTTATGTATAAAAAGCAGCAATAAAAATATAATTGTATTCTGAGCGTTGGCAGATGGCACCTGGCTGGCGAGAGGAGGGGCAACGATGCCAAACCTGCTTAACCTCTTTAAGGTCTTACTTATTTTATGATTGTTTTTTTTTTTATATAGTTTTTTGTAAATTTAACTACAGCTTATCTATTTTAAGAATCAGAGTCAGCATTATTTCGTCTTATCTCATTTTTTTTTCTTAATTTTTGCTTAATGTAATTTTAGTTTGTATATTATCAATATAACATGTACACAAAAGGTCTCATAGTCAGAGACAAAGATAGTTTTTTTCTATTCATAATTTCTTTCTTTTGAGATCTAGTCCCATAGTAAAGATTTTTTTTTTCTATTCTATCCCAAGGAAAAAATAAAATGAAAAATGTATCAGTTTTTTTTTTTTTTTTTTTTTTTTTAATAAGTAGTGGAAACACTGTCGTAAATTATTTTCGGGCGCATAAAAAAATTTCGCGAGCTTGCGATGTGGACACCTTACGATTTGATGTGCTGCTTTCCCTTGACACTTTAAAATTTTAACTCAAAATTTAAATATAAAAGTAAAAAAAACTTAATGTGAACTGTTTAAGGGGCAGAACTGTACTGAACCTCTCAAAGTAGGTGAGGAGAAAACCGGTAACTCTGCACCACCTTCATTGGCCCTGACCAGACACGCCTCCCTCCCACCAAGTGCCATCAGCCAGCGCTCAGACTATAGTTCACTCAATGTAATACAAGATTTTTAAGGTGCCTAAAACTTGATCAGTTATTTTGTTTTTAATCTTAGAATCATAATATGAATAAAATACAATCCGCTCTTTTACTATTACTAAATAAAACACCCAAATACAAAAATATTAGATAATATGCCATCTCTAATTATTTATATTACTTTTAATAAAACTAAGTGAAAAAATACTACTTTAATTTATTCAAATGCATCCATTTGTTTATAAATGTGATTAAAGAAAAAAAACAAACTATTATTTGCAAATGTACTCTGCCTGATTACTGTGTTAGTTTGTTGTTCAGAAAGGTTCCAAGTGTCAGCTTGCTGTTGCGAAGTTTATTTCTATCCCTCGCCTTTACAAAGCCTAGGGCGATTCTAACTTGTCTCTGCCTGGAATACTACAGACTAATTCCTGAGTTGGTTAACCAAATCAAGACCAGATATGTTGTGACTCATTTGAAATTTGGAATAGGAAACACTCTGAATTAACATTATATTCTATTAGTAAGTAGACTAACTAAATTCGTTCAAAAACAATAAAATAAATAGGATTAATGTTTGAAAATATACTTTTAAGAAGAATTTATATATATATTATATATTATATATTGTTGGTAAATACCTATTGCTCAGTTTTAAGGATTTCAGATTAAAAGAATATGAAAATAAAATATTCTCCACTGTTGAACTCATTAATTAATTTACACCTAAACGTTAATTGTCAATAACATTGTTATGCAAAATGATAATAACATCTTGTGATTGCCATGTTTACGTATCTGACCGGTCAATAGCGAATCAGCATTGCCAATAACAATGCTTTTAAGATAGATGTAAGCAAAACTCCATCAGTCGTGATGCAATAGGAATTAATAAAATTTTATTTACAAGTAATGAATATACTGTATGTGCGGAAACGATTCAAAAATTATGATTAATGAATTAATAGCTACTTCTATGGGAATTATTTTATAAAAAAATATTTTCGAATGTTAAATAATCATTATCAGTTGTAAAACATTCAAAATTTTCAAAACATTAACCCTTTGTTAGAATGAGTCAGGTAGGTGAAACCCATAGGTTTTTCCTATGGCTAGTTGGTTTTTTTCCCCCCTTTCCTATTCGAATCAAATTTAAAATATGGTAATTGGAAATATTCATCTGGCCTTTTAAACGAAAATCTGGATTGGTTTTGAACGATTTTATTATTTCTAAAGATTGGTAAATATTTAATTTTAGTTTTTTTTCTGAGATATTTTTATCGTTTTTGAACTTATAGTTATTTTTATTACCAGAACGCTACGCGACGCTGAGCCTCCCTCATATGAAGACTTTATAGATTCGGTAAGCCAATCAAAAAATAACAGGGCTCCTGGTGAAGATAATTTCCCTGCTGAAATGTTTAAAGTTGGTGGAGAATACTTAGGCCAAAGAATCTACAACTTGATTTTTGAAGAGTGGAAGGAGGAGCGGATGCCGGAGGATTGGGGTTCGGGTTTGATTTTACCAATTTCTAAGAAAGGTGACAATACCATATGCCAAAACTATAGAGGTATATCCTTGTTGAATGTAGTGTATAAATATTTTAAGCCAATATTTTAACAGCAAGACTGAAAGTATATTCTGAGCAGATTATCAAGGTAGTTTTAAACCGAACAGAGGAACAATAGACCAAATATTTGCTTTGCGGCAAACCTTACAAAAATGCTACATTCACAATATAGATGTTGACATGCTCTTTGTAGATTTTAAACAAGCATTTGATCGATTGGATAGGTCTCAGCTCTTTAGTGTTTTAAAGGGATTCAATATCCCGCACAAATTGATTAACTTGATAAAAATGACAATGTCCAAGACTCAGGCTAGTATACTTGTCGGTAGCAGGATAAGCAGGAAAATACATTTTGATTCCTGGAGTAAGACAAGGTGATGCCCTCTCAGCGGCCCTGTTTAATCTAGCACTGCATAAAGCAATGAAGAATTTGGAGTCTGGTGGGAATAGGCGAGTCGTAGGGAGAACCTAGTCATAACATTTTACTATTATTTTTTTTTTTTCTAGAAAAGTTCCATTATGTCTTTAGGTTAAAAGAAAAAAGAATCAATGATTCATCTATTTTAAATGCAGATTTTAAACCTTATTTTCATCTCCGACTTTTGCGGAAATTGGACCGTAATATGGGATCAAATTGTCTTAATTAAAAAAAAAAAAAAAAAAAAAAAAAAAAAAAAAATATATATATATATATATATATATATATATATATATATATATATATATATATATATAATATACATACACATATATAATCTATGTAGCAAAGTGCTGATGTAGAATTTTGTATGTTTTTGGAAGTGATTATGGATATATGGAATAACCTTGCAAACTATGCTACAAAAAAAAAAAAAAAAAAAAAAAAAAAAAAAAAAAAAAAAAAAAAAAAAAAAAAAAAAAAAAAAAAAAAAAAAAAAAAAAAAAAAAAAAAAAAAAAAAAAAAAAAAATAAAAAAAAAAAATCCTAAATTTATTGATCCTTCTATACTATCATGCCTACCTCAAGAAGAATTAAACAATTTTAATATACAAAAGAACCACAAAGTAAACAGAATTTAAGATTTTATTTCATCATTTTTTGTGTCTCCTACTCCTCTGAGTTAGGTTAGAGAGAAACTGTATAAGACTTTGAGTACTTTATCAAAGCCGACTCCATTCCGTTTATTGGTCTCTGCGCTCTGTTTGGTCCCTCCCAAGGAATGGTTCCTTTTTTAAGAAATTGAACCAGAACACACTACAACATATCACTACGTCGTATTAGATTACTTATTTCAAAGCGTATTAAAAAGAACAAATATTAATAATAGAATCAAAAACGGCAGAAAAGGTTCAAATTATAGTATAATATACCGTC
The DNA here is from genome assembly GCA_003667255.2 of Euschistus heros. NCBI lineage: Eukaryota > Metazoa > Arthropoda > Insecta > Hemiptera > Pentatomidae > Euschistus > Euschistus heros. Next base: position 802,198 of record RCWM02000410.1, on the reverse strand, counting down.
ACTAAAACTGCAAAGTATCGAGTGTAAAAATGCGCGGTTTTAGCATTCGATATTTTGAGATTCGTTACATAGATTTGGCAAAATTAAATAGTTTTTATAATTTGACAGGGTTATTTCTTCCCTTTTTTTCTTCCCTTTTCTTCCCTTTATTTCTTACATTCAGATTTCAGAATTCACTAAAACGTATATCAGTCCTAATGCAATTGCTAAAGCAATACAAAAAATGGAATACTATAATGTTTTCTTTAAAAAAAAAAAATAAAGGGTGAATAGTTGAATCCATTTGAAAATAAAAAAAAAATTATTTTGATTACCAGTTTAAAAATCTTTTATTTCCGACTTTTACTTTCTATTTAAAATTTACTAGTCATTAGAGTATCTTCTTTTAGGCAGTTCAACTTTGAAAATAAAATTTAAAAAAATAGTATTTTAACTGTCGTTATCATTCTTCCCATTCATCGTTTACAAAAAAAAAGTATAACAAAAACTATCGCAATCAAGTTAAGACTAATAAAATAGTACATTTTTTTTTGTATGGTATTTTTTGAAAATGGTATTTTCAGAGTAATTACAGAACTTTGGAAAACAATCAAAAATTACTTACTAAAAAATTTTACAATTTTGACCTATCGTCTTCTTCACGACAGCCAGGGATAACTCAATGTAAATGAAATGAAGCAGAAGTAATCAAAAGGTTTTTTCAAATATGTATTATTTTTGACAGGGAAATGTCTTTTGACTGGGCGTCTACACTTTATTGGTGTAACGTATTTTTCAATCTCAAAAATGTAACATTTAGAAATGTTCTAACTCTGTAGGCTCGCATCGAAAATTAGTTGACTTCCATATAAGAAATTTAATGGAGAATAACTGGATCAACCATTTAGCAGCTATATTGTTCTGAATGAAGATTTCTCATTTGAAACCCCTATTTTCTCTCAACTTTATTTCGAATAATCATTGGTTGTTAATTTAAGTAATGTAATCCTTTTAATACTAAAATGTACATTTAGAAAAGCTGTATAATATAAATAGACACATCCATCATCTATTTTTTTTTCCAGTCTCGGAGAAATCAATTTTTTAGTTTTATTATTACTGATTTCCTTGATTCACACTGAGTGAAACTCTGAAAAACAAACTGCAATGCGGGGTATTTTTTCGTTTAAGACGATAATTATTACCTTAAATTCGATAGCACTGACTCATAATGAAATATATTACAATCACATCTCATAAAATTCTCCTTAAATTTTTCTTCAAATTTTGGGTCATTACTTCTAATAACACCCGAGCGTCTAAGAATTGTCTTAATTACTAACCAATTTAGTTGGGGATCCCTAGAGCTTCTAGAATGTAATTAGCCACTCCTAGCCCTCCCCAACATCTTGCTATTGCGTTGTAAAACGAGAGGGGAAACACAAAAGGACGGATAGTGGGAAAGACGACTACACTAACAGCAGAACTCTGAGCGTTTTCCGATGCAAATAAAGTTGGCCAGAGTCGGGGGCTTTTGCCGAAATTATAACCGGCACTTTCTCCTTAATAACCTCTTTATCTAGGGTCATTATCACCTTCCAGTCACCTCCATCATGCCCTTCCTCACCTCTATTCCATTTCTTACTTTATCCGGAATTGGAGTTATAATGTGCTCGTACTTTCTTATAATCCACTCTATGTAAAAGAAATATTTATTTCTTGTTGAGTGTTTGCGCACCAACTATCTCTTATTGAATTATATTCAAAAACTGTTTGTGTAATTTGTTAAAATTGAACAAAAAAGACCGAGTAAGGTAATCAAAGGCGCACTGTATTTCAGAATCCTAATCTAGCAGACCAAAATCATTCCTGCTCGTACTTGCAACACACGATTTTTTTTTTTTTTTTTTTTTTAAAAAATATTTTTTTTTAGGATTTTAGACGCATAATATGGTAGTCAAAATTGAGCTAGGATTAATTACAATGCAGATATTACAAGGGTCCATAAAAACTATAGTAAATTAGTATTATTTATGAAGCACAACTATAACTAAATGACTTGCATATACGATAAATTTTTGTTAAAAAATTAAATAATTTAAAACAATATTTTTTATGGTAGCGATGAAAGTAAAAGTTTATAGTAAAACGGAAATTCTAGGTTCCTTATCACACAAACCGAAATAAACTTTCCACATTCAATTATCTCACCTCTTGTTGATTCATAGTTTTGTAGCACCACATATATAACGTTTCTGAGTACAGATATTAGAAGCCAAAATATATCACAATTTTCCTTCAACCATGATTAGTAGAAATTTATTATAAATTCTATTTCTCTTTCGCTCACTTCCAATTTTATTGATTTCTTCTGGTTGGATTTTTCCTCGTTTCTGTCACTCAACATTATGTATTTAAATCCCTACTATTGTAAAAAATTTTATTACTAAACCTTTCAAGAACTATGAAGATTTGTAGTCTAAATTTGAAATAGATAGGTAATTTTACTATTGTAAACTCTATTGCGTAATTACCATCGGTCGATCGGTCGATTTTAAAACTTCACTGGGATCCACATGTAGTACCACATATTTTTATAACGATTCAATTAAATACAAGTAGATCTTATTATCAATTTCAAGCTCTATACAGCACCGTAACTTTGTAACCTCTCGTGTGGAATGTGCTCGCTACATATCGATCATTTTTCAATGTTCACTGTTATCAACATATTACCTCTTTTTAAACAATAAATTAATTTGAAATTAGTACAATTCATTATTAGTAAAACTTACTGGAACTATAAAGATGATGTGGTTAAAATTTAGTACAGATAGGTACAGATTAGGAAACACACATTTCGAATAATTAAAAAGTTTTGAGTTTTCTCTTAAAATCAAGCATTTGTAACTTAGACGCCTCTACAAATAATTGATTATATTATTTAAACAAGTTTTTATTTGAATTCTGGTATTTTGATTCATTATAAACTATTCACAGGTTTTTCAATACAACGACTCCATTTAAAAAATAGAGAGAAAAATTTAAAATAGCTCATGTAAATAAAACTCAGTTTAGGTTTCAGCTATCTAGTTCACTCTCTTTTCCTGTTATTTCAAAACTTAATTTATCCGGGTATTTTGTCAAACATTCAGAATGTACCTGTTTTATCGTCCAGTGATATTCAATCAAACGAAAAATTAGATTGTTCATGATATAAAATCTATAAGGTAGCCACTGCCATCGCATCTGTTGTTTCCAAATTATATTACTATGTAAATCCTCTTTGAAACTCATATTTTGATGTATTTATACTATGTCCTATGTTTATATAATAATAACCTTAATAATAACAAGGTATAATGATTTCGAGGAAGCTACAAAGTGTTGTAGGTCGATGGTTGTGTTACTGAATTGAATATAAAAATATATCAAAAAAAAAAAAATTAAAACAATATAAAATAAATGTTGATAAATTACATATTTTGGTATGAGTAAAATCTGAGTATATCGCAACAAATTCATTTTTGAATGAAGAATAATTTTTATTTAAATTCAATTTTAAAACTATGGCATTCGTTAAAGCGAAATTTAATTATATAATAATCAGCAAGGAAGCAATATGCACAAGGTTACATCGATAGAAGTAGATGGGTTCGTCCCCCGATCGAGCAGCAAATCATATCAATGTTATCCCACATCTGGATGCAGGGAGCATACGCCTCAATCAAACGACGTCCAACTGGGAAGGAATTATCATTGGATACGTGCTAGTAGTGGCCATACCTCTCCTAGTATATCTTAGATAAATATCTACAAAGATATCCATACAATAATATAAAATAGAATTTTTAGTATGTTTTTAGAACTGATGATGAATGTGCATTATTCGAAATTTGTCTCAGAATAGAAAAAGAATATATTTAAACAAAATGAAATAAAAAAGCATTATTGTGGGACATATTGATAGGTTACAAAAATGCGCAATACGATAAGTACAATATATTATAAGAAATAGTAAATTATTCAATAATTATAATGATATATATCACAAACAAAACGAAAAAACAATACTACAACTGGTTAGGGCAAAAATCTAAAAAAAGAAACTTGCCAATAAGTGTTAAAACAAATTTTTCGTATAAATAATACGAAGAAAGAAAAAAAAGAACTGATGGTTAGTAGGTTTTTATTTTTTATGGTTGTAAAAACTACTCGTAATAAAGATTAGTAAAAACTATAAATTATGATGAATAATAATAAATATGTGGTTAGAGAATCTGTAATCTGTTAAGAGTATGAAACAATCAAAAGATATTGATTTGTTTGTAACAAACGTTTTTAGTGCAGATAGGGGATTGGGTATCTCAAAAATATTTTGTCTATTTCTTGTATTTTTTTAAAATATTTTTTATTTATCATGCGTGATTTAAATATAAATATTAGTAGATTTTGTGTCTATATTAGATATTGTTTTGTTTTAACATATTGTGTTTTATTTTATTTTAAATCAAATTTCCTGTAATTTTTTTTATTTTTAAATAGTGTATATTTCTTAATTTAGTTTTGGCATTAAATTATTCTCTGATAGTTAATTAAAAACGGTTTGAACATTTGATTCACGGTTTTCAAGAACCACTAAGATATGAGGAACGGTATATATTTTTTCACAATTAATTAAAAATAGCTTCACTCCTCTTAAAAACTTATCACCTTATGTGTATTTAAATTTACTTTTTCTTCTGAAAACAAAAACAAATAAATAAATAAAATAAAATAAAAATATTTTCTTCAATAAAGGAGTCTTTATATATATTTTTCAATTAATTTAAAATAGTTTCACTCCTCTTAAAACATTTATTACATAGTTACATGTTTCGGGACCACCATGTCCCATCTTCAGACTAAAATTATTCAGGTGTGAACCGCCAAGTCTTTTCTTTGTACTTAGGGGTTCAAACCAGAAGAATGTTAGTTGGGACATGGTGATTCCGAAACATGTAACTATGTAATAAATGTTTTAAGAAGAGTGAAGCTATTTTAAATTAATTGAACAAAATATATAAAGACTCCTTTATTGAAGAAAATATATTTTTTTATTTTATTTGTTTATTTTTCTTTAAAAGGAAAAATAAATTTAAATACACAAAAGGTGATCAACTCTGGATTCAGCGTATCTAGAATAAACAAACTTAATCATTGGCAGTTGCACGGGAATGCAGACCATCTCATCGTGATCAATTTATACCCATTTGATAACAGTATTATCTTCATCACAGCTGATGTAGATAAAATAGTCAATCATGGCATTGAAGCAGAGAAGAAAACCTGGAATTATGCTTCGTGTCACCCTGTACAAGGTATTGATCAACTCACTTAATGTAAATCGGCGTTTTTGTATGATTTTGAAACCGTTACCCCCAATCATCTGATATGACAATCCATTAGCTAAATTAGTCACTCCAAAGCTCGTGAGCATCATCACGTTGACTTTAGAAAAGGGAGACCATTAATTCTGCATCTATATGAAGACTGGTTTTTCCCGTTTAGTTGACACGTTTAGAGACCTGTCTCCCCACCTTGACAGCGATCCTCATCGGCCCTAATCCTCATTGATGGCGTTTTTTGAAACATTTAAAAACATTCGGCTTTAACTGCCTAATGGCAAAACCAAATCTCACATAAATTAAATCTCACGTTGTTTTTATCTATATTTACAGGAGAGAGGAAAAAATATATAGCATTAATGGACCTCTGAGTGCAACATACAACGTTTTTCACCTCCTTAACAATAACAACTTTATTGAAATGAAACAGGTTAAGAACATACAGCGTTATTCCATAGTAAAGATATCAAATTCAGATTATATATCATATAAGGTAGCACATTTTCTGGAAGCGGAATTGGCTTACTAACTGTTCATATGATTTTCTGAGGCACCATAGAATGTTTTTTCCAAGAAAAATTAAGTCATACAACCTAGCACCCAAAGTTGCTTCCGCCATTCAACTATGAAATCGATATGTTTGGCTTGATATGTGTAAAAGGTAGACATGTCAGGATGAGGAGTAACTTTACCCACTGGTAATCTTTCCTAGGCATATTTATTAGTTATTGAAAATTAAGAGAATAGATTTCTCGTCATTAAAGCCTGCAGTCTTTATATTTGCTATTTGCGTCTTTTGGTTGGGTTGTCGTTTGAGTATTTTTTTTTTTAATTTTTATTTTTTTGGGAGTCCCAATTCATCCACTTATCAAAAATCTTTCCTAGGTAATATGCTCGATAGGTCTGGGGTAATAGAGTACTATCAATGTATACTGTTTATGTGTGAAAGTTAAAAGTTGGCATATGTCACATTATTAATTAGACTAAAACTCATAAATTGATAATTAACTGACCAAGAAAATGGAGAGCTTATATCTTTTATACAGCAATGAATAGCCACTGAAATATTTTGCAAAACAAAAGAGGATTGACATAATATGAACAGCCGTTCTAAATATTAAATGAAAAGAAGACGAACTAAAGATAAGAGATGCAAAACGGAGGAAAATGAGACCGAGGGTTAGTTGCGGCTGAGAAAACGGGAACTTTGAGAGAGAAGTGGGGGCAGTTTATATGTTAATAGCGTTTGCCGTGGCGTTATGATCGTTGGGTACTCTTTAAACTTTATATAAGCGACCAAAGTTCTCCAAGAGGCCTTCGGGAGGGTGGGGACAATGGGAATCGAGATTAAAAGGCAGTGAAATATTTGCCTGAGGTGGGAGGGAAGGGGAGCGGGCCTTTCATAATTCCAGGCCAGCTATGGATCCCCGGTCGAGTGGTTTCCTTAAACCCGGGCCTTGGGTACGCTGCGTCACAGTTAGAGCATTGGTGTGCTATGAAATGAACTAATACTTTTAAAATTAAAATGTGAAATATTTGCCGTGATATGCATTTGGCCTACTCCTCACAGCTCTTTACAAAAAACCCGGTAATATACGGTACCCTTCTCGGTAATCAGCAACCAACAGCAGTTGGGCCATATTTAAAGAATAGTTGTTTTTTTTTGTTCTGATCCCTTACTTAATAATATACGCCAATATAAGCCACACAAAGATAACTTAACCCTCATAAGTTACCTTTCGATCTCAAACTTCTAAGAAATCAGTAGGTGTGATAGTTAGAACTTTTAGGGTGGGGACGATGGTTCACAAAGGGTAAGAAAAATATTTTCAGGTTCTTTTCTTATAGCTTATATAATTTTCCTCCGCTTATACCACCATGCTAACTTGTAGAAATAGTCATCCTCTGATGAAACCTCTCCGATCCTAGACCAAGGCCTTCCATCGAAGGCACCGTGCTCACACTATAACATCTCTCATTCATTAATAAGTCTAGATTAAGTTTGCTTTTGTTAGCATTTAAGTTATTAAATGTAGGAAATGATATCTCCTCATTTTATGACTTAATCCTCGATTGATTATACAGTTTTTAATTTAGCACCAGTCAAAGTAATTATCCATTTGCCCGTCATGCATCCAATCAATTCTTTTAGATTAGCTTATTCCATCAGTATTTTAATTTGAATATACTGAATCCACGTAACCTTAAAAAAATAAATAAATAAATAAAAATAAAACTTTTTTTTCTTTTATTGATATTTACAACTGTACAAAATAATATACAAGTAAATGTGTCGATAGTGAATACAATGACATGTAAATAACTTGTGAAGAACTACTCACTAGTAGCACTTCAATAAAATCTACACTAAAAGGTCTCTTTTACACGCCTCGGAGGATTATCAGGGATGGAGAAGGAAGCAAGTTAAAGGACTAGTGGATTGGAGTGGTTATGGAGCTTACTATGGAAGGATAGGTATCTGGTGTGGGCTAAATCAGCAACATATAGAACATTAAGTCTTTATGGATAAGTCTATTAGTCACAAAGTAAGGAGCATTGAGGATTTTTCGAAGGATTTTGGATCGTAAGGATTAGATACGAGATGAATTGGATGGTTTAGTAGAGCCCCAAAGTTCAACTCCGTACGTCCAAATAGGTCTAATCACAGTCCTGTAAATGAGTCTTTTGTAATTAATTGGGAGCTTTGAAGGTTTGTCTAGTAAATGTTGAAGTAATCTGTAAGGACGACAGTTTCTTGTCGTTTTAGTCTTGTATGTGGATTTTAAGTTAGACATTTGTGCAAGTGGAGTCCTAGATAGCGGATGTGCTCAACAGGGATTAGTGGGATATCATTACAACTGTACCATACAATCCATGAAGGGACTTACAATACATGGCCACTGGTTGTGAAAGGAGGAGATTTAGGTGAAATCACGCTCAATTGCCAGTTTTTTCTTTCAATTAGGGGTATCCACTTTAGGCCAGTTATAAAGGCTGGGTGTGCCCTTAGACGGTCTGCCAAAATAATTTTATAATAAATTATCTTGTTTTTCGAAGCCAACTTTTCTTAAAGCTGACAAATATCGATCTGGTCGAAAGAAGCGTTTTCATTTGATCCATACCACGAATAAATAAATATTCAATAAATTTCGGTACATTAATTAGTTTACCTTACTTTTAAAATGGTGCCCAAATTAATTTTTAATGTTATCTCAAGTAATTTTACTGCTTAATTTTGTTTTTCCGAAAAATCTGCTGGGGTATTGCCATCATTCGTAGATTTAAAAGATTATTATATCGGTTACATATTCCAAACACTGAATCGAAAATCATTGAGCTAATCTTCGTAACTTGTATTCTGGAAGCTTGTGACAGCGGTCCGATTTTCAATTAAAAGCCAAGGTAAAACAATCGTAAACATTTTCTTATATTCTCCTTAACTTCATCAGAACATTCAAATAAACGATACTTTTTTTTTACGATTCTGTCAAATAAAGCATCTTATTCATAATAAGCTCTTGGTTCATTATAGTGGCAGAAATTGAATAGTTAAGAATTAGTTTTTACTTCTGAAACCTCAATATCAATGTAAAATGCAGATAAACTAGGTATACGAATAAACGTTAGAAAATGTACTATTTATGGTCTACATATGGAAATAAAAGTTTGTTTTTTTTAAATCAATTCCTAAGTTGAAAAATTGTTGAAAATTTCTTACATAATCTTAGACAATAGATCTTACCCATTTTTGCATTGTTGGATAAGATTGGTCAATGAACTGTTCACTTGAGACTGACACTTTAACAGGTGAAACGAGGAATAAAAAGGTTTAAGTAATAAGATGGTAATCGCCACAGTAAATATATACTAACCGAGACAATTTCATTATTTGTATTTAGATCAATCATTCAATTTAATCCTTAGCCTTTGTTCTTATGTTAGAATTTTGATGTTTTCTTTCTGTTTTTTTTTTGTTTTTTTTTTATTGATTGCTCTAAAGTATAAACTTTATGGCAATTGAGTTAGCCAATAACAATAATAATTACATAATAGTAAACAAACTATAAATACAAATAGAAAAAGAGTTTTACATGTTATATAATTAGTACTAACAGAAAAAATATTTCTTCATATTATAATAATTTATACGAACAAAAGATTTTTTTTTTTCTTACAAGCTATAATGATATATACAAACAAAGAAAAATAAAATAAAAATAAAAACATACATCTTTACAATTTATAATGATCGATATTGATTATAGTCTAGGGTGACAGAAGTTGTAGGAGCAATTGCAATAGAATCCAATATTTTATTTAGTTAATTCAAAATAAATAAATCAATTACTTTTTGCTAGCATTTAAAACATTTAAAATAAATAGGAAGACGTTATTTATCTTTTCAATGCTATTGTATGATAAAATATTTTCCAAAGATAAACTATCATCTGTTTTTGAACTATATAGTCTTTTAGGTATTTTTTTCGAAAATTATCGTGTCTTTGGCACTCTAACAACAGATGTTTACAGCTATTTACGATGAATAAACTACAATCTTCACGTTTTTCATTAGCTTTAATTTGCAAACTGTTATCTTTAAAAAATATTTTCAAGTAGTCACATTTGGCTATTCTGAGTTGGCTAACGGTTCTTATTTTGGTTATATTAATGTTATATTTTAAATAATCTTCCGGCTGAGGGTTATTAAAATTTGAAATTTTCATAAATAATGAGTTTTACCTTGTATTTAAAGTACGATTAATGTCTGTCGATAATAAATGATTAGTGGCTTTTTCTATTATGCTATTTTTATTAGATAATAATTTTTGTGGATTGAAAAAATCTTGAAAGTGTTCTGGGATACTGCAGTTAATGGTTAATTGTTTAATTTGAGATACCCAATTATATTGAAAATCTGGTTTGTTGGTATGTAGATCTAAAAGTCTTTCGAGGCAGATATGGGGTAGCCGATTTTCTGGTAATGCCATGATTTTAATTGAAAAATGTAATATTATTTTTAGTACTAGGATGAATAACTGATTCCGTCCTGTTTCTAATCTTACAATATAATTTGGTGTACATTTGGGCCAGAAATATAGTGTTTTTAGAAATTTAAGTTGAATATTTTCGATTGTTTCCAGGTAGTTTAAACTCCAGATCTGAGCTGCATACAGAAGTGTTGATGAGACCATAGCATCAAAAAGAACCATTTTTGATTCCCAGGAATCACTTTTACCCTTTATAAGTATTGCTTTTACTTTTGCGCTTGCAATAGTTGCTTTTTGTACAAAGTGATCAGCTGCTTTTGCAAACTTTCCTGTTGAGGTAAATGGTACTCCTAGATAATTATAAGCCTTTTTTATTTGTAGTTGATTTTCTTTCCAGTAGAATGGTTTTATTTTTTTTGATTTAGGGGATTTGTGGAAAACTACTATATTGCTTTTATCTGGGTTTAGGAATAGCGAATTTTGATCACAGTATGTTTCTAGTATTTTCAACTTCTTCTGAGTACTTTGCCATGAATTACTTAAAAGGACAATGTCGTCAGCAAATAGGAGCATTATAACCTCTTTGTTTTTATTATTGGAAATCCCAGTCGCCCCGTTACTTTGGAAATATAATAAAATATCTGAAAGAAATAAAATTAAGAGTACTGGGCTTAGGCTCTCACCCTGAAGGAGACCTGAGCTAATATTGATATTTTCAGAAACTTCGTTGCCAACTTTTATATACATGCTTGCGTTATCATATAACATTTACATTACTCTGATAATTTTTCCACTTAGTCCCACATCAAACAATTTCTGCCATAGTAAATTATGGTTTATGGAATCAAACGCCTTTTTAAAATCTGCAAATATAGCATATACGTAGCTTCCTTTAGCGCGCAAATTAATATTTATTAGTGAAGAAAGTGTGAAAATGTGTTCTTCGCATCCTCTTCCTTCTCTAAAACCTGCTTGTTCTTCAGGAATTAATTTTTCTATCTCCGCCCATCTCATGATCCTTTGTGACAGCATAGCTGTAAACAATTTCGTAGCATTGTTTATCAAAGAGATGCCGCGATAGTTTGTTAAATCCTTCTTGTCCCCTTTCTTGTGGACTAGATGTAATTTTGATATAGACCATAGAGACGGGGGTTTCTCAGTGTCCATGATCATGTTATAGAGGTTTAGGAAGTAGTGTTCCCATTCAGGAGTTAAATTCTTAAAAACTTCATAAGTGATATTACCAAATCCAGGAGACTTATTTTTTTTTTTTTTTTTTTGATACAATATTGTAATTCTTCTAGTGAAAAAGGGATATCAAGGAATGGATGGGTAACCGAAAAGAAATTAACATGTAATATTGTTTTTTTCCCGTATAACATGTTGTAATATTCTACCCATTGTTCTATTTTTATTTCGTTTCTATGAATTGCGGGTGGTTTAAGAGATTTGATTACTTTCCAAAATTCTGTACTATTTTTAACGTTTTGTAATTTTTTTATAATATCAGTACGGTATTCCGCTTTCTTCATAAGTATTATTTTCCTATATTTTGTTTTAGCATTTAGATATTCTTGAACCGAATTTTCTTCATAATTACTTTTGATCATTAAAGTATATTTTTTGTGATACAGTCTCTTTAATTGTTTACATTCGAGTTCAAACCATATTTTTTTTTTGTGAAGTGGTGTTATTATTAGGATATTTTTTCAGCTTCATTAGTTGTGATTTTAGAAGTGAATCTGTAAGGCAGGCAATCATATTTTCATATATCTTGTTGGTGTAATCCTGTTAGATGTTTGAAGGTTTTTATAAAATTCTTTAGTCTTGTTTTTGTCCCACTGTGCTGAAATTTTCATTGATTTTGACTCCTGTTTAACTATGTTTTTTTTATTAAGGTTGGTAGTATTTAAAATTGAGATATTGCAGCCTAAATGGTCGGATTCATCGGAAAAGGCAGTTATCTTTAAATCTTGAAATATGGTAAAACAATTTTAATTTATCCAAATTAAATCTATTGTACTTTTTCCTTTGCTTGAAATATACGTATATTTGCCTGGTATGTTTTCTTTCTGTTCAAAGGTTCTAATTTCTATATTATCCCTTAAACAGTTTTTCAGGATTTCATTTTTCTTATTTTTGAACTCTACTAGTGACTGTGTGCGTTGAATCTCAAGGACCAATTAAATTACTCGTAATGCAGCCAAGAGATATTACCATTTTGCTTTATATTTTTGTTATTTCTAGCGGGTTTTTCTTATTTCAAAATAAAAGCAGTTTGTTTTATCACTTGTTCATACTGTTCTTTTGAGACTTGATAGAATGGTATTAAAACAACATTAAAAAAAAAAAATATGTGGTTTTTCTAGCAATTTCTTTTCCTTAAAAGGGTTATTCATATTCATAGAATTTGTAAAATGAATTATATTTTTGTTAATATGAATTGTAACTAGCATGCATATTATAAATGCAATTAGACCCTTTTTGCTTTTTTAATAGATTTGGTTCGCTTTTTCAGCTTGTTTGTATTGTTTTCTGTAATTGCACTTTCTGTTCAGCTGAGGTTCGCTTTGGTATCGAGATTCGATTTTCTTTTATCAGAATCGGAAAATTTTGGACTCATCACTAATTTCTAAAACAACGAAATTACTTATATAGACAAAGTCTACTTTAGAGCTAGATCAGGATAACATAACGTCTAGCACTATAGTTCTGAAAATGACGCAACCTAAACGTTTTTATAACTTTTTTTTTAAACATTGAAACCTCCCTTCAAGCTGGAGTCTTTCTATCCATGTTGTCTGTATTCAGTGTATTTTATCTCTCTCCCCAGCTAAACTTTAAATCAGAAAAGTAGATGCTGTTAATTATGAAGAGATTGATGGTCGCGGAGATCTACAAAGTCGATTTCTGAAGTTGAATTATTACCAAACTGTCGCATTCTAGTCTGTCTTCATTAGTTTTCTGATATCACCCTTCGGTGTCATTTATTATTTTGTTTTCGAAAGTAATATCCATCATGATATAAGGTCAACATGATGATTAATAATGAATTTGATTTTTTTTTTCTTTTTAATTACTAAGAATTGTCTTTTAAGACAACCAGCGAATGTTTAGCTAACTAAACTATCTAACTCCTTTTTAGCATTCTGTATATATTGTCGGGAATACTTTTTGTGGCCTCATTTTGTTTGAGTCCGTTAGTATGGTCATAAAGTTGGTCGTGAAATAAACTGTGTTTTGTTTTGATGTAGTCTAGTAAAGTGGAAATGAGTAAGTATGCATACAGTGTTCTAATACTCACCTGCCATGATTGTACTTGAATATTTGTAGAATGCATATGTAAGTTGTTTTGGCTGATCCATAAATCTTTGATGCGTAAGGCAATATGGGTTTCAGTATGTAAGTATATGTATCAAGGTGCTATTTGTGATTCAGGGAGGAACTTAAAAAGATCTTAATAGAAAGATCTCAAAAATTAATAATAATTTTCTATATTTTAAATAAAACTATAAATACTTTTACATAGATGAGTTACTTTAAAGTATTTAACAGTGCATAACAAGGCTAATAATCATAATAGGATCTGATTTTTTGAATATTTCTTTTAAATACTGGTACACACAATACAACTCTTGCTCCTTTTTAGAATACTAGGTACTAATTTCCAAAGCCATTGAATACTGGTTTCAGATCCGCCAGGATCTGCCGACTTTGACAGCCGCAGGACATCTAATTTTTGGCGTGGCTAAACTCCTTCCCGACAAATTAGTTTTTGTCCTTTTGAAATAGATTCAATATTTTCGTTTTTTAAAAGGTCAATTTCGCTTCCCACTTAACCCTTTTTCCCGGTCACTAAAGGATACTATTTTGAGAAGGATACTATCGATTTTCGAAGGTCGCTGGATTTTCCACCATTGTTATCCTTGTGATCCGTTGGGAGGTTGGAGATCGTCTCTATCCACTATGAACCCCTTCAAGTATTAAAAGCAAAATGATAAAAAATAAAAGCTTCTTAATGAACATATTTTTTTTTCATTAAAAAAAATTATATTTATTTTTTACTATAAACTTCGAAACCCAAAAATAAAAAAAAAATAAATAAAAAATTCCATTATTTTAGCATGTAACAGATTTGATTAAAACCAAGTAAAAATATCATACATTAGTTTTGTCCCATATAATTCACAACGTTATAATATTTCGATAAAACTTGATTGATTTTTTTTTTTAAATAAACAAATATATGCTTGCATAACAAAAACAAAAAACATTTATTTTTTTTATCTGGTATTAAACGTAAAATTTACAACAAAAAATAATAATAAGCTTCATATTAATAAAGATTTTTTTTTTTTTATAAAATTGTTTATTGAAATTTTATCAAAAACCTTGTCATAATTATTTAATTTTAATTTGTAAAAGGTTTAATTGACATATTGTTTAAAATTCCAATTATTAGTTTTGATCCATAACATTCGATAATATTATAATACCTCGATAAAATTCGATTTTTGTTTACATACAAATATATGGTTACATAACAAAAACAAAATACAAATTTTTTTTACAGAGTTAAACGCAAAATTAATAAGTTTTTAGCGCATTATGTATTCTGTATGTTATGTATTCAGTTGAAATTGAAATAAAATTTTAATAAATCATTCTTATTCATTAATCAGGGCGAAATCAAAGAAAGATAAATCCCAGAGCTTAGACCAAGGCTCGAGATACAGGTTGCCTAAAGACCGTGACCTGGGAAGACATGGAGGGTAGCCGGCAATAAGTACTACATCAATCATTAAGCGGGTTCTTAGGACCTTCCTATCGCCTGGTTTTTGTCTCGGCGGTGCTGATTGCACTAGTGATATATGGCCGCGGATTAGGTAGCTAGATGGTGATAACTCATCTCGTTCCTATCTTGTCTTCAGTCTGTCCCAGGATTTTTTTTTTCTATCCGTCGGCATAATATCAGATGCATTTTTCAAATCTTAAGCCGCCCATTTCTTCCCCAAGTATCTCATTAATATAAATTTGTAAGATATATTTGATTGCATAGAAATTAAATATTTATTTTTCTATACTTATAGATTATCTATATATATACTATTATAAAAAAGGACAAACCATTTTTCGTTTATGATCTCTAACCACGAAGACTACTGATCCAATCTGTACCAAATTTTAACCAAATTTGTTTTCCATATAGTTCCAGGATGGTTTTGCAATAATAAAATATATTGATTATTCAATTAATTTGTTATTAAAAAAAACATATATATATATATATATATATATATATATATATATATATATATATATATATATATATATATATATATGTATGTATGTATGTATAAAACAGAGAGGTTTGAAAATTGACCGATAGGTGGCGAGCGAGAGGTTACATAGGGACGGTGTTGTATAGAGCTTGAAATGGATAATTTATGTATTTATGTATAATTAAACTATAAAAAAAGATGTGGTGCAACTTGTGGATCTCACTAAAATTTTCAATGATCATAATTTAAATGTACAATATTGAGTGGCAGGTTTGCCACACTGTAATGTTATTTTATGGTTAAAAATTGAAATCAAACCAGATGAATTTAAAAAAATTATTTCTGCCAAATAAAAATTATTTCTAAATTAAAATTTCGATTTGCTTTTTGGAATTTTCTGTAGAAATATGATCCACGTGCCTTTAGTAGTAAGCACTGATAATGCAGTCCATTATCCGCAAGAGTTTTTTAATAGTCTCTGTCCATCTGGATTACCTACTCATACACTACGATTAAACATTGGACGTACAATTATGCTTTTATATAATCTTCAAACACCTAATCTGTGCAATATTAACCAGGTTAAAAATTACTGCTATGCATGAAAGTATCATTGAAGAAAAAATGCTCAATTGCATACTTCAATACAAGATTTTTATCGATAAATAAATAAAATTTCAATCATTAGTTAAAAAATATCTATGTTCTTTACTAACGAGAGGGAGCAAATCCGTGACGGGGATGCTAGTTTATAAAAAATATAAAACTAGAAAATATTATGACTTATTACTAATATTGTAAGTAGTAAATAGATATAGTAGTTTTTCTACTTACTGAGAGTGGTTAAGTTGATGTGATGCTCTGCCTGGCAGTTATCCCTCACTTCGTAGTATGTTATTTTGCACTTGTAGATATCTTCGTCAGTCACTTCGACAGTTTTTATCACGAGAAAGGAATCCGATTGATTGGTTGAATTGTCCACTTGGATCCTGCAAAAAAAAAAAAAAAAAAAAAAAATTCAAATAAGTATAACTTAAATAAACTATTGATTAACTCCTAGAGACCAAACTAAAACAATAATAATCAAAATGAAACCTTACTTCTAAAACACAATTTATAAAAATATTTATTAACCCAGATAATACAGTAATCCTTCTGGAAGGATATTTGACATAGTGTTAAAAACTTTTGTGGATATGTGGTAATGTTCCTAAGAGAAAATAATGAGAATTTTGAAAAATATAATTTAGTGTTATCGGGGTTAGATTTTTAAAGAAATATAAAAAAATAAATAAATAAAAAAACAACCAGGAATAATTAATTTAAAGGAAAAAAAAAAAAAAAAAAAAAAAAAAAAAAAAAAGTGAAAACAATTCAGTAGCACATAGAGGAAATAACTGAATAATCACTTTACCGCAGTAAAGCTGTCCTTCAGTGCGATGGACTTGCAAAAATACGTCAGGGAGATTAGTACCTGTTTTGATGAGCGATTCCATTTAGTCCAATTTAAATTTGCTTGTATCAAAATAAAGTCTTGATGGTTTTAGTTTATATGCAAAGGTAAAAAAAAAAGTTTCTTTTCTGAATAGTTTGTTGATAGTGTATATAAAATATTACTAACGAAAATGTATTAAAAAAAAAAAATGCTTATTATTTTTATAATAATGTTTAACACCAATTATCACTACATATAGGCATATCGCTCATGGGCTGCAATAGTGGCAAAACTTAAAAAAATCATGTTTTGAGATAAGTGGGTTTAACGTTTTCATTGGTAAGGAAAATGCATAGGGTATGCCTTAGTTTGCTTAAACGAAATTACCTTCAAGTTGATACCTTCTCTAAAGGGTTATTTAATAATGTGTGTATAGTTTTGATTTTTTTTTTTCAAATGCCAGTTTTGAAAAAATGTTTTGAGTAGTGCCATTATTGCAGCCCATGAACGATATGTTGTATTCCTTTACTAATAATAAAATTTTATGGATAAACAATATCGTTAGATGGTAGAAGGATTTATCATAGTTATTTTAAGTTTAAAATTTATTTCTCTTTGGGTCATGGGTATCACCAGAAAGCTATTTTTTTGCTCTTTACTTGTTCCTAATGGACTTAGTTATGAGTCTATTACAAATATGAATACTAAGTGAATTATTTTGAAAAAAAAATTGCGCATTTCCTAACCGCATTAACCGACTATTGCCACACAAGTGCCACAGATCTATCGTCCTCGGAGATCAAATTTAAGTAAATTTTAAATATAAAGATATCTTTAGTGTTTTTCAAAAACTGATTTTTCATTACTTACTTTCACTATATTTTAAAATACATTCCAGGAATAATGTTTGGTCTGAACTTTCTTGCTTAGCTTAAAGTATATTAAGGAAAAATCAATGCAAATTTCAACTTCTAACTGTATGGTTCACCCTATATAAAACAGCTAAAAATAAAATGAATGAAAACATTTTTTGGAAGGTAATGTATATAAGACTTCAGTCAATGAAAGAAATGATTTCAAGCAATGCATTATAATGAATTATGCATGTAAACATGGGTTTTTACCTTCAGAAAAATATTTTTCGGTGCTAATTTATTTTATAAAAAGACTGAACTTTGTTTTGACCAATTCATCATGTAAATTTTATTTTATTTTATTTTGGTTTAACAAGTAGTAATACAGAAACAAATTATTTACTTCTGATATAAAAAAGTCAAATAATTAATATTATGTTAAAAATATTGCTCATATCATACATAAAACAGTTAAAAATAAAATCAATGTCGCAGTGGAGTAGCAGAATTCGTAACGAACCGCAGCTTTAATAACGAATTAAAACCAGGTCCAAATAGCTATAAAGTCCGGCATTACTTCGGAATCTGCAATCTCCTCTCACGATACTAAAATTCAAATAAACGATTCCATTTTGTATTGAGCGCGAAAGTAGTGCGATTAAACTCAAAAACATGAAGCCTAGGATATTGTCAACGTTCATATAAAATTAAGTGTATTTTCTAGTGGAATAATCGATAAAATATTTTAATCGTTCTTTGCCAAGCGGGCTTAGGTTCATACTTTTATTGAAATGGGTTAAGAAAAAAAAAATCAGAAGGTAATGTATATAAGACATCAAAAAAATCATTTCAAGCATTGCATTAGAATGAATTATTTTTCTTCATGTAAACATGAGTTTTTACCTACGGAAAAGGTGTTTTTTTTTCAGTGCTAACTCATTTTATAAAAAGAATGGACTGAACTTAGCAGGGACCAATTCATTTATCATGTAAATTTTACAGAGACTTTATTTTTTTTTTTTTTTGTGTTTCGGTAACACGTACGAAGTCTGGTCCAATTTAGAGACTTTTTGTGAATCGTTCCAGTTCCCTAATGGCATCGAAAAACACGTGGAGTTATAAAGGAATATTGTTTATCTCGTATGGCCCATTTAGCCTTTTATATCCTTTTTAGGGGTGTAGCACAGATGATTGCCTCATTAAAATAGTTTACAGCATTATAAAATAGCAAATGACAGAGAGTAATTTTAAAAATTACTGTTTTGGTCAAAAGTTAGTACATCTCTGTATATATTTGGATCTTTGGAGCTCCCCCCAAAAAAGCTACAGAGTTGGTAATTAATAAATGGTTAATACTAGAAACGGAGATAATTTCGGTTGTATAGATATTCTCAGGGTTAGCTATGAAAACGTAGATTGATTTAAATGTCTAAGGTCTAATATCTTAATGAACATGAAATTTAAGAAGAAAAAAAGCCAAGATTAAAAGCCGAAAATGTAAAAAAAAAAAAATACCAGTATTATACTAACAATAGCTTGCTCTCTAGGGATCCACAACATGACGCCTCACATTAAGAAAAAAGCCTTAAAATTTTCGAAAATAAAGTACTTCGTAAAATAGTAGTCCTAAAAGCGTTTTAAACACGAGAAAAGAATAATCCACAATGCGGAATTTAGATAGCTATATTCAGCAAATATACGGTATGAAGTTTAGATAATAGCATGTAAAGTCGTGTGGTTTATTAATGAGTGAATTTAAAAAAAATCAGTTGGCTCGAGGTGTAGTCCGAAACATAGATAGGAGGATTGCGTCAGGGATTCGGGATTTGGTGGGGTGGGTTGGAGAGAGGTGTGTAGTTAGAGGTTAGTTGTGTCAGTATCGAACTTTCGGGTTCGCTAAATCTGTTACGTATTTAATTTATTCATGCCCATGAGTACATGAGGCGTGTACATTGAAAGCGACCCCCGGAGTTACCTCTGTTGGTTAACTTACACTATTCATTAATAAAAATATTTGTTATATACAACCAGTTAATCAGTATAAAATGACATGTCAGTAATAGATAAAGAACTAATCACTTGTAGCACTTAAATTGTTCCACATTAGGTCTCTTGGCCATTCAGACGCTTCGGAGGATTATCGAAAATGAAGTTGGGAGGCTAGTGGATTCAAGTAGGTATGGGGTTTTAGAATACGAGGATAGTTATCTGGTTTGGGTCAAATCAGTAACATATGAGGACATTAATATCTTTATAAATAAGTTTGTGGCACAATAAGAAGCATTAAGGATTTTACGAAATGTTTTGTATTGTGAGAATTGGATACGAGAAGAATCAGAAGAATGGAACCCTAAAGCTCAACTCCGTACGTCCAAATGGGTCTAATTACTGTCATGTAAATAAGTCTTTTGCAATTTATTGGTAGCTTTGAAACTTTAGATTTTGATTTTCTTTCACTGATTACTCAAAATTTTATATTTGTCACTTAGAACGTTTTTCGGCGGACCCATTCAATTTATGATTGGAAAATAAAATAATTGAACTAAAGAATAAAAATTAAATAGACAATCACTATACTTAATCGAGAATATAATCAAACTCAAAGATAGCTTAAGGTTCGAATAGTTTTTGTGTTGATCCAATTATTACTGAATGAATGAAAGAAATAATACTGTATTTTGTAAATTACAATTACAGGAGGTTACATTACAATCTACAAAAATTACAATCTCTTTTGAAGCAGAAATAATACAACATATTAAAAAAAAATATATTTTTTCTTTTTTTCATTAAAAAAAAAAAGTTTAAAATCTAACAGACAATAAAATTATACTCATAATCTCCATGTAAATAATCGTATGTCAATATCAAACAAAGTTTGTACAAATCAACTGAAAATAATAAAACATAAAAAAGATGAACAAAAGAAAAGATTTTAAATAATATTAATCATATTGCTTACTATTTACTGACTTCAATATTTTATAGCAATTAAAAAACTGTTAAATACAATTCAGGCAATCTTTCTGATAGTACTGATTACAAATAAGTAAGTACTGCAAATTTGCTGGCTATTTTTACAAATTAATAAATTTTCAAAGTTTTGAATTTCGCTTCTATTAAGTCCTAGGTATTGTGGCATTATATTTATAATAGTAATATAAATAAAGTAGAGTTAGCCACTCGATTGATATCTAAACCTATCAGATGATTTTAAATCGACTCTACGAGTTCACCACAACACCTCCTAATCCCAATTAATACTGTAGATAGTATTTATCATCACAAACACACACCAGGCTCTGGCAAATTAGGAAACGAACTTGAAGAGCAGTTAGCGGATGAGGGGTTTCAATGTTTGTGCCCAAGTTAGACCCGTCCAAGTTACCAGTTGGTCGAGCTGCCTTGTCGGGAGTCGAGTCATGTCCCTCGCGGCGTCGTTAGTGTAATGCCAATATAGAGAGCTATAGAGGAATAGAGGAATAGTCTTTGTAATCCTGTAATCTGAGGGAATGGAATTAATGACTACAGGTAACGTCTAATCAACTATAGCTGCGTCTGTTCCTTGCTTCTCGTTAGGGAAATACGGCTCCGCTATCCTGGGACAACACCACTCACCTTTTAATCGCAATCGCGTATTAAGTCTTCGTTAAATCGGCCCCTCTCACCAGTCGACAGTAACAACGGCCGCTCAAGTGGGGCTGGAATTAAAGCCGAATTAAGATTCGCTCAATTCCTTGCATTACTTTATGGAAGTACTCTTAACATGGAATTTTATTTGAATAAGAAAAGTGGGAGGTACGGCCCATTTATTCAAAGGCGCGTTAATTACACGAAGAGATTAATTAAAAAAATAAATGATTTTATCATGATTAAAAAAAAAAAATTATAATGAACACTCAACCTACCACCCGTTATGGCAGGTTTAGTGTTAATTTCTGTCGCAATCTTCTTATTTACGTTTAGGTCTACACCTTAGACGTTGAACGAGTTAAAAAAAAAAAGAAAAGATTTTTGTTATTCAGTCATTAATCAATCCAACGACTTCACATTCCCATTTTAACAGCTATTACCTGAACTATATTTACCGAATAAAGCTAGCACAGTTCTCCATTGTAGAAAGTTCTTAATTCTTCCGTGTTATTGTAATGTACAATGACAGAAGAGGTGGCGGCGCATGCGCTTGGTCGTGCGCGGGAGTGTAGAAAAGAGTTATATATATATATATATATATATATATATATATATATATATATATAGAAACGTGTGATCTAATGGCAATAGACAGTATTTGAACAAAAATATGCTACTGTAAGTATGGAAGGACACTGGATCGTGTTTGCTCTCTCTCTCTCCCTCTGTACATCTATTGAAGTATGTTAAATAAAACAGTTATATGTACAAATTAGTGATTTAATTAGATAATGATATTGAAAGAGTTGGAATTAGAATAACTATTACATTAGATATAATTCCAATTAAGGTTTATATTAAGTAAATGTTCGTTCATGAACTATTAAATATTTAAATTCTTTACCACATGTTTACTTTAGATTGATTAATATAACTATTTGTGCATTGATAAAACTATTCACTGATGGTTATGGTTGTGTGAGAGCAATTAGTAAATTCCTTATATACTATATAAATATTATTCAAATAGATATATACTTTGAGGAATACTACATTATGATCGTTTTTTGGGCCAAGTATTCAACGCATTACTTTTATTTTCAAAAACTTTCAAGTGCTAATAACGTTGCGGATCCCTATTATAAAATGACTCAAATCATACAAAACCGAATGAAATTATGCTGTTTTACAATAACTGTGTTTTAAATTTGTAAACGTATCGTAACACATTTTATCTGTTTAGGCATTACCAGCTCCATTACAGATGAAGGTATTATAACCGATGATCTGAATTCTTCCCACAAGGTGTAGAATCGTATCTGTGAGGATGACATAGCCAAGCGAAGATACAAAGGGACAATCTAGAAGAGAAGGGATCCTGTACAGAGCCTTGTGAAATGCCAGTCATACGGAAGGCACAAAGGTTTCCTAACTCCTTACCTGACAATTTTGCCACCTAGTTTGTACCAAACACCTCCTCAGAACTCGATACTGCAGGAAAATCTTACCCCTACATTGTGTTTTCACAAGAATATCCTGCACTTATCTTAAAGTTGCAGGAATGTTATTTTTTAAAAACTATAGGTCTTTGTTCTTCGCTGTAAGAGGCCACGTCTCAAATCCATAGAAACTGTTGGGATTATAATAGTCGTATATATCCTATTTTTCAATATATTTATATTTATGGATATGTTAATAGCTCCACTTTTCTAGATTAAATCCATAATAAATATTATAAATCCTACCAAATAAATTCTATTACTGATAGCAATAAATCATTATACCTTAGCAACAAAAACTAATAAAAATATTAGACGAAAACAAAGTAATATTCTCTGACTTAAAATATAAAAAGACTTCCAGGAAAATAATTTATTCAATCGTATCGAAAAATTGTTACGATAAAAAGAGATAAAAAAATATATATATACACGAGCCAAGCGAAAATGGAACATACCAAATTCAAAGAAATAGTCCTTGGCTCCTATCTTTAACAATGGCGTTCAACAGGTCAAGAGAAAAATATTCACTTTGACAATAAGCTTTAAGAATGGACTAGGATCTCTTTCTATCCCACGCTCATTTATTTGTTTTACCTAGTTCTCATACATTTCCTAAGGGACAATATTTTCTTGATTTAGTTTCAGAGGCACGGTAGCTCAGTAATTAAGGCACTCAACTCAGCTCACATACTCGAATTCGAGTCCGCCTGTTGACGGAAAATTTATTAATTTATCTACAATGCTTCTGGTAGTATGTTCCTTTTTATTTTATTTTAATTAGAATTTTTTTCTAATTTATTCCTTAATTTACTTATAATGTTACTGATATATTGTACTTTTTTAATCTTTATAATACACAGAAATTTAATTTATTTTTTATTTTTAAAATAATGAGACAATATTTTTTTTCATTTGTTTATATTCGTATCTGAGGGTCTTCAGCGTAGCCAATAATTAATTATAATTCGTTATTAACGTACAATAACGATTATACGCAAAAACGTAAAAAAAAAAAAACGATGTTCCAAAACATCGGATTTTGACCGAAAATTTATTTGAGAAATTAAAATTATTTAAACATTATTATTTGAACTCAACTCTTTTCTACTCTTTTGAACTCAATACTAGTAACAATCCTTCTATAATGCCTTATTTTTCAATTGCAGCTTAAATCAGTAAAAGCAGAGGATGTGGTGTACCCAATTATTTGAATTTCTGGATTTATTATAAGAAATAATAGTCTGTGAATTTCTTTTCTGTTGAAGTGTACTGGTTACCATAATGAGATAAAATAAGAAAGCAAATGAAGATTCTAGAATAGAGTCCTCCTTAATTACCTTAAAATTAAATTTTGCCCTGAAGGTCTTTATCACATATTGTATTTTTACAGACGCATTTGCTGGCTGAAAATATATTTTTACAAGCGCGAATAGACTAAATAAAAAATAAAAAGAGAATTAAATCAGAGAAAAAACTTTTAATGTACATTAGGATACAAGAATATTGTGTAATTATACTGCATGAAACTACTTAAAACTGAAAAAGGGACAGAATGGTTGTACATTTTTTTTGTTTATTTTTAAAAAAATATATTTTAGTCCAGTATACTTCAACATTTTGATATGAAAAATGGCTAGCTGTTTCATTTTTTTTCTTTTAAGTTGTTAGTGTTGTGATTATATACTAAAATCCAAGTTTTGGGTCTTGTAACGCCAATATTGTAGAGTCAAAAAATTTTGATCTTTTCAACATAACGCCGAAATATTGTTTGCTATTAAAGAAAAACTAGTTTTAATTTTAAAAATAGAAATATACTAAATTAAATAATACACTAAAATGTGAACAGACAAAAAGTACTGTAGCTTGAAAGGGTTCAGGCTTTTAATTTTCAGAATTTTTCAAAAGGTCAGAAATGTGATTGTTTGTAAATTTTACTCAATATGTCCTAAAAAAAGAAAACTTGATTTTGATTAATTTTAAAGGCGATTAGGTTGTGCAAAAATAAAGCAATATGTTGTGCTACAACGGCCAATGCTTTCATATATAAATATCTGGCTAAAAAATACTATACCGATAAAATTGTTTATTTTGGAGTGCAAAAAGTAAAAGTTTTTTTTTTTTTTTTTTTTTTTTTTTTTTTTTTTTTTTTTTTTTTTTTTTTTTTTTTTTTTTTTTTTTTTTTTTTTTTTTTTTTTTGTGCTTATGTGTTGTTAATGCTCATTTACGAGTTAACGATCAGTTTTGACGCTTGGCACAGCCGCTCACTTGATAAAGTCAAAAATAATTTTCGCCACTTTTTGAACAAATTTTAAAATCTGAGAGCTACAGAGCTAATTTTCTGTTCAAAATAAAACCACTTTGGTTTAGTTTAATTCTGAAAATTCAAATGACATTTAAGTAAAAGGTGGAAAATTTCGATGCTTTGACACTATGATGCTATTAATTTGCGAGCGGCAGAGCGTTACGTCTAAAATTCTAATAGCATATCAAAGAATCAACAATATCCGAATATTTTCACAGCATGCTCTTTTTTGCTAGACATATATACTGGACTATTAACAATGAAATTGATCAATTTTAAATTATATATGAGACTAAAATGACAGGAAACTGCCCATCATATTCGACTTCTTCAACATCTACTTAGACAAATGTTTAAACCTTTCGATTAGTTACAAGATACTCATTTACATGGCATTAATGCGACGAATTTGGACTGACGGAGTTGAGGTTTGTGCTCCACTGAACTATATAATCCTTCTCGAATCCAATCTTTATATTACTAATTTCTTTTAAAAATCCTAAATGCTCCTTACTTTGTCATGGACAAACTTATCCGTAAAGATCTTAGTGTACCACATGTTGCCGATTTAGCCCTAACCAGATACCTATTTCTTTATAGTAAACTCCATAACCATTCAAATCCACTAGTATCTCAACTTCCTTCTCAGTCTATTCTATATAAACCTCTGAGGCGTCGGAAAAAAAGAAGGCCTTGGGACCTACTAATAAAGAACTTTTATTTCAATGCTACCAATTATGGGCATTATCTTTACATTTACTAAAAATAACTCCAATTTTTAAAATGACTCAATTAAACCTTCTAATTCTTCCCGTATCCAATCCTTACAAACCAAAATCCTTCGAAAAATCCTTACTTTGTTACAAAGAAACTTATCCATAAAGATCTTAATGTTCCATATGTTGTTGATTTAGCCCAAACCAGATATCTATCCTTTCATAGTAAGTTCCATAATCACTCAAATCCCCTAATTTCTCAACTTGCTTCCCACTCCATTTCTGATAATCCTCCGAGGCATCTGAAACGAAGATGGCCTAGAGACCTTCTAGTGTAGAATTTTTAATGAAGTGCTACTAATGAGTAGTTCTTCACAAGTTATTTACATGCCATTGTAATCCAAACCCATTTTACTGGTTTTAATATTATTTATATTTTACTATCGACCAGCGATATTATACAGTGATGACCCGTAACTATAAGTCCTGAATTATATTATATCAATAGAAATAAAATAAGTATATGTTTTATGTTTTATTATATATGGTTTTATGACTTCCATATAAATTGTTGACACATATGTTGCAAATGAGAGAGATAAACTTTTTTCTTTTTTTTTACAGAACAGTCGGTAACAAGGGGTTGAGAGAGAAGGAGTAGGGCAGGATAGGGCGAAGGAAGAGAGTGATTTGTGAGTGACAATCAGGGCTGGATATCCACAGGGACAGGAATGTGTTTGTCCGACAACAAAGGAACATCCTTTCCGCAGAGTCCTTGATGGAAAACCAGCGCTCCCTTGTTGAGGATATTGCTCCCAGAGGATGGGGATAGTTACATAACGGTCGTGAGGGATATTAAAAAGAGAAAAAAGGGATTTCTTATCTTGGACCCCTTCCCTGCTGCCTATATCTCCGAGGGTGTGATATCTGCTTGCTCAGCCACTGCATCCTATATGTTGGCTGGTTAACATGTCTAGAAGACTATATTACAATATCCGGGACGTCACTGATTCAGAAAATAGATAGTGTAACCTAGTTATATTGCATATACAAAGTTATATAGATAGATACAACACCACAGTTATAGGGCGATGGTTTCGAATTGAAAATTTGATAATTACGTAACCATTAAGAAAAGCGTACCACTTATTGAAACTTTAGAGAAATGTTTTGAATATTTTTGCTGTAATCAACCTTTCTTCTTCAATGTCGCTTTTTATCAGTTGATAGATTTTTAACGATATAAATACATCTTGAAATATACTTTTTAATGTTTAATTTATTTTATTTTTTAAACCAGATACCTATCCTTTCATATTATACTCCATAACTATTCTAATCCACTAGTCTCTCAACTTGTTTCCTATTCTATTCCTGACAACCCTCCGAGGCGTCTAATAATAATAAAATTATATTTTTAACTTTTATTGAGTACTACAATCTGCATCAAGTGTGGGCAATCAGTAATACGTAAAACAAGTAATATTTTATTTTTTGTAGACTATTTATTTATACCTACAACTGTAAACATTATATACAAGTAAATTCGAGGAAAATAATTATAATGGCATGTCAATATGGAACATTAAGACCTTTATGGATAAGCTTATTTGTGATAAAGCAAGGAGCATTGTAAGGATTGGATACGAAAAGAATTAAGAGGTTTAGTGGAGCACAAAACAACTCCTAAGTCTAAATGGGTCGAACTAATATCATGTAAATTAGCATTTTGTACTTTATTACAAAACTTTATTGGGATCTTTGAACGCTTTTCTAGTAAATGTTAGAGTAGTCGGAAACTATTAGCAGTCTCTTGTCTTTTAAGTCCAGTATGTAATTAATAATCTACACAGAACTATAATTTGTTTTTAAAAAAAATCAATTCATAAAAATATTTTTTAGATATGACCACAGGGACCAAATGGACAGAGGAGAGAAAGCTGGCTCATAGTCAGAAAATGAAAGAATTCTGGAAGAGAAAGAAGAAGATCCTCGCTGTAAAGTAGCTACGAGATTGTGGTCCTTAGAAGACCCAAAAAAAAAAAAATAAATAAAAATTTAGATATGAATATAAAATTATAGATTTGATATGAAATTTTATGTAACAGGATTTTTTAATTTCCCGAATGACTATTAAATATGCTTAAATCAGATATTGTATTAGTTGTTAATCAGTAAAGTTTATCTTCTAATTATAGATACCCTTAAAGCTCAGTTATAGATACCCTCAGCAAATAAAAATTAATAACATCTAAATCCTCAAAGTTTTTTATTTATGAATTTTATTTATCCATTTTTATTTATTTATTTAATTATTTAATTTATGTATTTAATTATTTTATTTAAATATTTTATTTATTTATTTATCTAAATCTTCCCTGTGATAATTGTTAAAAATTATTAAAAGAGCCTCAAAAAATAAAAATTATAAGTAATAACAGTCCTATCAATAACAGGATTGACAAACGTTGTCATCAATTTTTTGTTACAAGAAAAAATAATTACTAATACAAAGATAGATAGAAACAACATTTTATTATATAGATTCATATAAATAAGCAAGCCGTGGCGCATTTCCTGCTCGGCGGGTGCGGCTCGTCTCTCCTTGGGGGTGCGCCTCTGTTCGTGGCACCCTTCCTGACCCTAATCTTCTGTGAAAATATACCTATATATAACTACACAGGCATTGATGACCCTAGGGTTTTATGCCTATAAACCCCAACAAACAAACAAACAAACAACATTTTATTATAAAACAAAATAATCAGAACCGACATTGTTATAAAAATCAATAAAAGAAAAAAAAATGCTCAGAATATCAATGAAAGCTATTGTGAAAAGCAACAATAAAATCATTTGTGTGTGTGTGTGTGTGTGTGTGTGTGTGTGTGTGTGTGTGTGTGTGTGTGTGTGTGTGTGTGTGTGTGTATTTATAAACTAGATGTAAGATTTTCCTTAATTTTTTAATAAATTTGAATATTAAATTAAATATATTATTATTTTGATTAAAACAATCCAATATAATATTAAATAAGTTTTGAAATATAAAAGCTTTACTGCGGTAGGTAAAAAAATAAAATAATAAGAGTAAACATTTATATAATGTAAAAATGGGCTTATTATTCCATGTTTTTCCAAGAATCCAAATATAAAACAAGTGAGATAATGAGATTCATACACAATTCATATTAAAAATAAACAAAATGCTAAAAATCCAAAGATAATTTTCCAAGAGATTTTCCATTTGTTTCCTATCTGAAACAAGTAGGATGATCTCTTCATAGTTAAATTAATTATGTTTATTTTTTTACTCAAAGCGTTAATTGAACGTCCCCCATTCTCAGCAATGTAACTGAAGCATGCTTAACTCTTGATCGTATTTCTAAATTTATAATGACTCCAAGGAATTTTGAGAAAAGTTCCTGAGGCAATACGAGTCCTGTGAACTTTGAACAACTTCGAGCATTTTGAAACTACTATTGGACCACATACCCAGACTATTGAGTCATTTTGGTTTCGTGCCAAAGGGTGCAACCTTTGCAAGTGTCTATAAGTGAGTTATTCAAAAGAACTAAATTCAACTGTGCTAAAAATCTAACCATATGTGTTCACTTTATGTGTGAAAACCCATCTCACTTTATTTTGAATTTGAATAAGAGATAAACGCAGAACTAAAATAATTCCAATTTTCAAGATTCAGTATATAGTGTGTATAATTAATTTTAATAGCGTATTAGAAAATAAGGTATCTTTAAAGTTATACATGACCACATTAACATTTATATTATTTTGGACAATGTCCTTATGTAATTTTGAGTTACGATTAGAAAGAATAAACAGTTAAATAGATACATTTATTAGTTTCAGGGCAAAAATAAAAAAATAGAAGTAATGAAACAACATTTGTAGCATTCATAAAATTAATCACAAATATATATGCGTATATGTTTTTATATCCATTTATTGAAATTTACAACCGTACAAAATATATACATCAAGTAAATGTGTTGATAGCGATTACAATAACATGTCAAAACTTGAAAAGAACTACTCATCAGTAGCACTTCAATAATAATTCTACACTAGAAGATCTTTAGGCCTTCTTCTTATCAGACGCCTCCGAGGATTATCGGAAATGGAGTGAGAAGCAAGTTGAGAAACTAATAGATTTGAGTGGTTATGCTTACTATAAGAGGATAGGTATATGGTTTGGGCTAAATCAGCAACATATGGAATATTAGGATCTTAATGGATAAGTTTATATGTGACAAAGTAAGGATCATTGAGGATTTTAGATTGTAAGGATTGGATACTGGATGAATTTAATGGTTTTGTGGAGCCCCAAAGCTCAACTCCGTACGTCGAAATTGGTCTAATCGCAGTAATGTATATGAGTCTTTTGTAATTAATTGGGAGCTTTTAGCGTTGATCTTGTAACGACGGGTAGTTTCTTGTCGTTTTAGTCTTGTATGTGGATTACAAGTTAAGACGTTTGTTCTAGTGGAGTCCTAGGTAGCAGGTTTGTTCAACAGAGATCAGTGGCTAGAGAAAATGGATGTTTGTTTATCACTTTTGATCATTTTCTAATATTTTAAAAATAGCAGTGTTCTGAAGTGTTTTAAGGCAATTTTTACTTTCAACACTTCTTGTATCCAATTCTTACAATCCAAATTCCTTCGTGAAATTGTGGAAATTTGTAAATGCACAGAGGTAAGTGGTCTTCTCGTATCGAATTCTCACAATCCAAAATATTTCATATAATCCTCAACACTCCTTATTATGTCACAATTAAACTTCCTCATTATGATCTAAATGTCCCAAACGTTTCTGTTTTAGCCCAAACGAGATACCTTTCCTTTCATGACAAGGATACCCACTTGAATCCACTAGTACCCCAACTTGCTTTTCAATGGATTCCGGTTAATCCTCCGAGACATCTCTGTAAAGGAGATAGCATAGGGAAATTCTCAAGTAGAACAATTATCAATGTGATACTAACAGGCAGAGATAGTTCTTACTGTATATTGTATATAGTTGTTTGTTTGTTTATTTCGTTTAACGTCACTTTATGCTGCTATGGCTAATCGGACGATGCTGCGGTGGGAGTCCTAAATTTTGCCTATCCAGGTATAATTAGGATAGGGATCATCAACGAGTACCTGACATCGCAAAGGCTCGGGACCCCCATTTTAAGTCCCTTCCAAAGGACGGCTTAGCTAAGGATTTTTTACTTCCTTTAAAAAGTCGTAAGGTCATCTGCCGGGCTGCGAACCCGCGATCTTGGGTTTAGTAGGTTGCTATGCTAACCACTACACCACAGGTGACCCCATATATAGTTGTAAATATCAATAAAGTATGTATAGATATAAATATGTATAAAGTAATTTTTGCTATGAACCTCAATAACCACTCATTGTGGAAATTTCTAAATGCACAGAGGTAATCTTCTCGTAAATCTGATATCGAGAAATCTCATATATCACCTCCTTCGAGGTGACGTAAAAGTCACTAAATGTATTTTTTCCTAAATTCAAGTAAAAGACATTGTGTGTTGATATTACCGTTTCCCATACGTATAAAAAGAGAGAGAAAATTCATTATATAACTGTCTGAGACATTTGAAAGGATTTTTTCCACGTTTTTTTTTGCTATATATATTTAAACTACTACTATAGAGATATAGTGAGTGTGTGTATGAGAGTGAGAGACATGTGAGAGAGTGTGTGGGTGAGAGACAGGAGAGTGAGAGATAGTGAGAGACAGGAGAGAGAGAGAGTGAGAGAGAGAGAGAGAGAGAGAGAGAGTGGGAGGCAGGAGAGAGAGAGAGAGAGAGAGAGAGAGAGAGAGAGAGAGAGAGAGAGAGAGAGAGAGAGAGGGAGGAGAGGAGAGAGAGAGAGAGAGAGAGAGAGAGAGAGAGAGAGAGAGAGAGAGAGAGAGAGAGAGAGAGAGAGAGAGAGAGAGAGAGAGAGAGAGAGAAGAGAGAGAGAGAGAGAGAGAGAGAGAGAGAGAGAGAGAGAGAGAGAGAGAGGGAGAGAGAGAATAATAAATCTGGTAGAATGATAAAAAAAAACAGAAAATTGAAAATTCATTGTTAATTTTCGGTATCTCCAAACGTTCTCACATATCTCACCGGTATTCTGAAATTGGATGGCTTTACCCTAATTTCCAAGGTGTAATCATATTTATAAACCCAGCAATATTCATGACCTCCTCTCTAACTTCCTTTAAACATCATCTATTTCTTAACCTCCTGAATTTTCAATCTTCCCAGGAAAATCTTCCAGTAAAACATGAATATTTATGTAATAGTATACGTAAGTTGTACCTCTTTAAAAGATTTCTACTTTATTTTGTAACTTACAAAATTATTAGTATTAATTATCATTGCCACGATAATGAATTTATTTTACATTAGACATGTCCCAGAATAAAATTTATTTTCTTCCTCCGTTTCTAAATCCGACAAGTATGGAAGAGGCATTCACCAGTGCCTCTATTTTATAAAATATGCTAATGATTATATATTACTTCCTTAACTGAAATACAACTCTAATTATTTTTTATAAATTATTATTATTTTTTCATTTTATCAGGGTAATTTTTAGTTTTAAATGAAACGCTATGCAGGCGTAGAACGTGACGATTTTATAGCAGACTTTTTTAAAACAATGCGGATGTTGTCATAATAAATTTGGAGGACAGTATAACATGAGAATACTGTAACATGAGAACTGAAAAGGTATGAGTGTGGTATTATCTAGGAGTGGCATCTCTCTTACTGTTAGTTGAGCACGCAGCGGATGGCTGCAAGGCTCAACGCCGGGGGTAATAGCAACCAACTAGCATTTTTACTGTCTCCCTTAGCAAGTGCTGTTGACAGCAGCTGAGAGGAAAAAAGAAAAAAAAAAAAAAAGCAAGCTACATTTTACCAGCCACATTTTGTAGCTAAGTTTCAAGTGACAGGAGAAAAGGTTGTATGTCTGGTACAGCTAATGTTTCTTTGTGTTCAATCGAAAAAAAAAAAAAAAAAAAAAAAAAAAAAAAAAAAAAAAAAAAAAAAAAAAAAAAAAAAAAAAAAAAAAAAAAAAAACAGCTAAATAATTTAAAGCTAACTTCAAAGTAGTGTTGTATTAGTGATATGAACAATTTACGTGACTGAAACCAGTTATATTTTTAAAAAAAAATTACAGTTTTGAGGTGAATTGTGTGGATAGATGAGTCTGTTTTTACAGTGGAAGGCATTTCTACCTTTCCATGTATATCGTTGGTTTATATTTGTATTGCTTTCGAATAATGTGGAGGAGCACCATGATGTTGGAAAATCATATTTTGCCGAACTTCAGGTGGAATGTCGTGATGAAGTTGTGGAAGGATATTTTGTAACAAATCCTAGTAATACTTATCATTCAATCTGTTGTGCAAACTATGATTTTTTAACACTATTCAGCAATACAAAGATGAATAAACCAACGATACCCCTCATGGAAAGGTAATAATGCCTTCCCTAGTAAAAAACAGACTCATCTATATCACTTTGTATAACAAACAAATAATAATTAATAAGTTTGATTTCTTGTCTAGCGTTTTTCAAATTTAATTTTAAAAATAATTACTAAAGTTGCTAAAAAAATTGCTAAAAATTTTAGTCTGATAAAAAGCGCCTACTAGTCATCCATTTTTATAAATTCATATTTATAAGCTTAAAAATAGGTTGATTGAGATAAAAACATGGCTTTTAGGCTAGTTGCACACACACCGACTTTTTGCAGGCCGACAAAAAACCGACCGATATTTTGCCGGTGCTGTTCGGTGCGGCCGGCAAAATGCCGGTGAGTTGCCGGCGCCTGCCACTGCATTATAATTACTGTTTGAGCTACTACTTGTTTGAGTAACTGAATCGAATGAAACAATATCAATTTGTCAGAAATTGTTAAAAGTTTTAGGTTGAAAAGTCAAGAATAAAATAGAATTGTAATTCTACTAATTGTTTGACCGGTAAAAACCCGGTGAGTGTGCAAGCACAAGCACCGGTAAAATATCTGTCGGTTTTTTGCCGGCCGGCAAAAAAGCGTTTGTGCAACTAGCCTTAGTGTTTATAATTTCCATTTTAGTTTCATATTAACAGTTTATTTAAGCCATAAAGATGGACTGTTTTACTTCATTCGAAAACAATTGCTCTAAACTATTTGCAGTAGCCACCTTTTTTTTTTATTTTTTTATTTATTTTATTTCCAGATCGGCCTGGTAAGTCTTACATGGATGGTTTAACAATATTAATAATGGTTTAACAATATTTGAAGGAAGGGTATAGTCTCCTGCAAGAGACACCCATAACAGATAAGTTTTCGAGTCATTTTTGAATAATTGTAACTTTAGAGGCAGTATATAATAACAAAAAAAATAAAATAATAATAATAATTAACAAATAAATACAGTAAATGAAGTAAATAAATAAATGAATAAAGTAAATGAAGTAAATAAATAAAGAAGAAAGAGAAAAAAAAAATAGTTATGATAATAATTAACAAAAATTTAATAATAATAAAAAAAAACAGAAAAAAAAAAAAAGTTATAAGAGAATAATAATTAAAACAAAACAAATAAGAGAAGTAAGAAATAACGAATAATACAATCAAATTGTAGTAATAAGTAATAAATAGTAGTTGGTGTTGTAACGAAGAAGTAAATACTGAATAAAATAGTAATGGTGTTTATATCAAGACGTCTTGCATGAGTCTTGGTTTCAGTCTGCGGGATGTTGTTTGTGCTCCTATGTTGAAAGCTACTGCACCTTTAACCGCTGGTAACTTGCTATGAAACCTGGTGTAGCATTTTTTGATGTAATCGTCAATTGATTCTATTTCTAATTCACGATGTAGCTGACTATTTCTTACAAACCAGGGAGCATCTACAGCAATTCTCAGGATCTTGTTTTGGAAAGATTGTAATTTCTTCCGTTTAGTAGAGGATGCAGCTCCCCACACTTCACAACCATACATCATTAATGGCCTGAGTATTGTTTTGTAGACAAGGATGGTTATGTTTGGTTTAAGAGTGGATTTTCTGTTTATTATAGAGTATAGCATTGCCAGTCTTGCGTAGGTTTGTGTGAGTTTAATATTGATGTGGTGATTCCAAGTAAGGCGACGATCTAGATGAACACCAAGGTATTTTACTGCCTCATTAGATGGATTCCACTGAAGTCTGTTTCCGTTTAGAACCAGTTCAGGAGGGTTTGTTGGTCTTCTGAGGGTAAAAATTTTCGCAATACATTTTTGAATATTTAGATTGATCATCCATTTGTCGAAGTACTTTTCTAGTTCGTTAAGGTGAGTTTGAAGGGTATTTCTAGCTATTGTTATATTTTCGTGTTGCGAAAAAATTGCCGTGTCATCAGCGAACATAGCTATGGAGGTTTCGGACGATTGGATGATATCATGAAGATAAAAGTTGAAGAGGATGGGCGATAGAACTGATCCTTGTGGAGTACCGGCATTGATAGGTCTGGTGGTTGAGATTGTATTGTTTATTCTAACGGTGAAGGTTCGGTTATTGAGAAAAGAATGTAGAATATCATATAGATATTTTGGAGTGCCTATTGATTTAAGTTTATATAAAAGACCCTGATGCCATACCTTGTCAAATGCTTGTTGAAAAATCTAAAAATGTGACAAGTGTATGTTTTTTCATTTCGAAACCATTTACTATGAATTCTGATAATCGTGATAGTTGGTGTGCTGTAGAATGACTGATCTGAAATCCAAATTGAAAATCTGGAATAATGTTTATATCTTGAAAAAATGAAGTTAGGCGCCTTTTTATAACTGATTCCAGAAGTTTTCCTAATGTTGGTAAAAGGCTTATAGGCCTGTAACTGCTGATTTGTTTGACGTTTTTCCCTGGCTTGTGAATAACTACCAGTTCAGCCTTTTTCCAATAATCAGGAAAATAACCAGTCCGCAAGCAACTATTGAAAATTGAAGTTATTAAAATGATAGCTTTTCTCGGTAATTGTTTAATGGCAATAGCTGGAATTATGTCATGACCAGGACTTTTTTTTGTTTTAAGTCTTGTAATAAATTCGAAAATTTCTTTCGGAGTTGTAAATTCCAGTGGACGTTGAGCTGTCGCTAGTGGTATTGGTACAAATTCATTTATCTCATCATATGCTAAATTTCTTCTTGACGGACCTATTTCACTTGTAGGGATAGAAAATGTTTTTTCAAAATAGTCTGCAAAGGCTTCAGCTTTCTCCACATCGCTAGTTATGAAATCACCATTTTCTAATAGGCTTGGAATTTTTCCATGTTTGTTTAACAGACGTCTCGTAGCCTTCCATAGGGATTGATCATTTGGATCCAGGTTTGTAACATAATTTTTATATTGTGAATAAGTGAATTTTTCCAATTCTATTTTGACAGTTTTTCTTAATTTGTTCCATATTTTTTTAAAATTTGGATTTTTTTAGTTCGTATCCACTGTCTTCTAGCAGAATTTTTTTCTTGAATTTTTGATAGAATAGAATTTGGAACGTTTTTTAAAAAAACTGTTTCTTTTTTTTTGTGGAATTTCTTTACTGTAGACTCATTTATGCATTTTGATATGTTTTCAGTAAATTGTTTTATGGCTTCATCAATTTCATGTTCATGTAGGAATTTTTTTTTCAAACAAATATTTTCTTCTATCAATTGTTTGTACGTATCCCAGTTAATGAATCCTTTGATCATGGAACTCCGAGTGATAATTTCAGGAGTTTCGGTTGAGAACTGAATTAATATTGGGATGTGGTCCGAATTTAGAGCGGCTATTGTTTTGGTTCTTACAGGTAGGCTGATATTTGTTGATAGCATAATATCTAATATGTCAGGCGTACACCCTTTTCTAAAAAATGTAGGTTCAGTAGGTGCAGTAATTTGAATATTGTTTCTAGAACAAATGTCTAGTAATTTGCTACCATTCGAGTTTGATTTACGACACCCCCAGTAGATATGTTTACAGTTCATATCACCCAATACTAAAGTAAATTCATTCGGAGGTAATAATTTAAGAATTTCTTCTTCTCTAAGCTTTTTATTTGGAGGCTTATATACTGCTGTGATAATAGTACTGGGAGTAGAGTTCAGGCGGATGGATATAAATTCGATATTAAAAATGTTGAGAATAATATTTTCGGAAAAGCTAATATTATTTCTGATGATTAGAGCTACTCCACCAGAGGCTGTCGAGCTGTTCCTGTCTTTTCTCAAAACTATATATCCTGGTATATTAAATTTAATATTACTTGATAAATGTGTTTCAGATATACAGGCTATATCGATGGAGTTTGATTCAAGAAATATTTTAAATTCACTTTTTTGTGAAAAAATACCATAAGCATTCCAGTTTAAAAGATTTAATTTTTTTATTTCAGAGGCCATACTAAAATAAATATAGAAACATTAGGAATGCAGCAAATATAATGAAAATAAACATATTTATTATAACGGGTGGGAAAGGAATTAGTAACAGTCGATGGGCTGTTGTTTACACTAAGGCCCATTTGTAAAGAAGGAGGTTACTAACGAGCTTAAATGTTTCATTATTTGCGAGAAATAAGGTTTTATAGCATTAATAATTATTTTCGTAATAGCAGTTAATATGTTTTCACTGTTGTCTTCAGTGTTAGTTTTTTCTTGTGGTTGTTGTTCAGGTGATAAAGCAGAAGAATACGGAATATTTGGCGTGGCTTTACGAAATGTTTTACGATTTGACGGGGTTTCTTCATTTTTATTTTCGATATTGCTTGGAACGGCAGGTGAGTTGGTTTTGTTTTTTTATTGTTTGA
This sequence comes from Euschistus heros, assembly GCA_003667255.2. NCBI lineage: Eukaryota > Metazoa > Arthropoda > Insecta > Hemiptera > Pentatomidae > Euschistus > Euschistus heros. The sequence goes on along the minus strand of RCWM02000410.1, from coordinate 764,296 downwards.
TAATATGGGCACCCTCTGTAGCTAGCTGCATGTGCTTGATTACAGTTTACACAATATGGCTTATCGGTGAATTTGAGGGGACATTTTGAAAAATGATGTTTATCCTTACATTTAACGCACCTAGGTTCTAGACGACAATAATTCTTTGTGTGACCGAATCTTTGACAGTTGGTACACATGGGGATGTCATTGTTTTTATTTTTTGGTTCCACTGAAATTAGAGCAGAAAATAAATTTTCGAGTTTAAAAATATCTGTGGCTTTTGTATTATTAACTATTGAAACTGAACAAAGAGGGTGTGGGGTTTTTTTCTTTATTTAATATTCTCGAAACGTATAAAACATCGAAATCTTTTGATATTAGTTCAGATTTTAGCTCTTCATCCGTAATAGAGTAGGGCACCTTTCTTATCACAACATTAAGAGTTTTATTTTTATCTAATGAAAAAGTATGATATTCGATTTTTTCTTCATCGTAATAACGAGTAATTCTTCTATAATCGTCAATGGATGATAGCATTATTTTAATGTCTTTAACGGCTAATTTTGTTGAAAAGGGATTCATACACAATGAATTTAGGTCATTTAACAGAAGTTGGTGATTATTTGCATTATGTAGAAATATTGGGGGGATCTTAGGTGTAACTTGTTTATTTTCAGTGATAATACTCTCTTGAGCGGTTGTTTGTTTAGATGAGCAAGGCATATTAGTTGTAAGGTCAGTTTCAGATAATATTTGAAATCTATTGCTAATTTTTATAGGTGAAATTTCTTGATAATATTTACCCATTTTTTTAACCGGTGATTGGTTTAGTGGAGAGCCTTCGAGATTTCTTTTCTTAGAATTTGAGTCTTCTATAACATCGTGCCCATTTGTTTTAGAAGAAAGTTGGCAATTTTGGGTATTTAATGGATTAACACCTACTTCATCTTCCGAGTTCATTAAATTTTGTAGAAGTTATTATAAATAACATGAGATAATACACAAAAAAAAAGAAGATAATAAAATTAATAATCAAGAGATCACTTAAACACACCCGCACTCTAGGAAAGTTAGAGTAGCCACCTTTAACGGCTTTGCATTTGTATTTCATTTAGTAAAAAGGTGAATTTTTTTTCTGATAATATTATCAATAAAAAAGAAAGGAAAATCAGTACATTCTTACAAATTACATTAATATTGGTAGTAGAATAAAGAGAATACTAGAGTTGTTTTAAATTTGTTTTCAATATCATTATATTTAATTAAAATGTTAAGTATTATTTATTTCAATATTAATTAACTGACAGGACGTGATACCTTGAGGGGAGGCCTGGTGGTTTAGAATATTTCCCGAAGCGTTATTATTTGGGGTTTAGTAGGCGGGATGTAATCCCTGGAACAGACTGTAATCCCCTTGTTTGCGTCAGTAAGGGTAGTCCTCGCGTCCCTGGCACTGTTTATCCTTAGACCCACATACACCCTTAGTTTAACCTTATTGCTAAATAATGAAAGGCAAATTATAGCAATATACTACATTTTATCCTCTTAGGGCTCAATTATTCCTCTCGGAAATCGGGGCCCCGAACCGTTATAATTGTGTTTAATAAGCATGGAATATCATTTGAGCAAAGTTGGAGTTAAAATATCCATTGTATTCTTAGAACTTATCGAATTTAAGCTAAGCTTAGTTTTAATAATTTGATACCCTTAAGACCAAAGTTATTTTTTCAAACTGATTAAAGAAGATTTTCTTTTTAAAAAAAGTTAAATCTAAAAAAATCTCACTTATTTAAGGTGAGAGATAAAAGCTGGGATGTCATTCTTAACGAGATTCAGGGTCCTCAGCCCTATGACTATGTTTGTATACAATATTAATCTACACATTTTCAATATTATATCTATATATATATATATATATATATATATATATATATATATATATATATATATATATATAATTTGAAGAGAGCAGAAATTACATTCTAACGTTATATTAAGGTTCAATCAAATCCATTACCTTTTCTGTTCTGTACTTTTATTTTATGAAAGGTACGAACAATTAGTTATTACAATAAAAGCGAAAGTCGCAAAATAACTAGTCTCGTTGAAAATTGATGCCGCTACACGTAGTTGTCAGGTAATTTTTAATTTTACATATAGATAATATATTTTTTTTTTGAAAGCCGAAATTTGTAATGGATTTCAAAAATAAAGATGTTCTGTTGCTAATAGTTGACTATATTATTCTAAATCTACTACTCCTGACTCAAAATATATCATGGAGATAATTCACAAAATTTAACTTTCTGATTTAGAAAGGAATCACTCAAAAAATATTATTATTGTTAATTGTAAAATTTTGTTCAAAAATAATGATGAGAATTTGATTTTTATCACTTATATTGAAAAATAAAAATCGATCTTGATAAAAATCATCAAATCATTTTAAAAATTCCAGATAAATATCTTGATGGGATTTAATTTTTTTTTTTAATTATCGATTTAAAACCCTGCTCATTAGTGTATCCTGAATCAACATTACAATCGCTTTCGTCCAGTTATTAGAAAATAATTTTTTTATAAATTTCAAAATATTGGATTTAATATTTAATCAGAGTTTGTCTAGCTTGATTGGTCATTCCCCCATAGAATCGTTGGAAATTTGTCCAATCCAAGAGGTTTCCCATTGACAACTAATCTACATTGAACCTCTTTATATTCTTCGTAGAAACAAACGACCAGCAGTGTGAAGTATAGGTAATAAATTCCACTGGGATTACTGTGGCTGAGCTGGAGGTATTTGGAGAGCAGAGGTCTCACAGGGCGTTTAAGCTCCGAGGATTCAGGAAGATGTGAAATTTTCCGCGCGTGATCGAGTGGAAACATGGATAAAACCACGTATTTATACCATATACATTAGTACAATACAACAATGTTTATTATATACTATCTCCAATCAGTCCTCATGTTAAAAAGAAAAACGAAAAGTGGGATGGGGTCCTCTCCTAGCCGTCCCTAGGTTGCTCCTTGCACTACTCTTCGGTATCATCTTTGAATCAATGTTTTATTTTTATTTTATTTGTTTTTTCCGATGAGGTTTTGTTTGATGACCTTATTCGCTAAAACATAAATAAACAACAACGAAAAGCTTATAACCTGTGTTAAAATGAATAATATAATACATTCGGTCACTACTCAATTCAACGAAATATTCACATTAAAAATGTTTTTAAGCGAGTCTGTCTTCATCCACGATTATTGGTGTAGTTAATATAAAGTTTGAAATTTTATGGCCATGAGGGAGGATTTAACACAGACAGAGAGGGCCGGTGATTTGAGGAGGTGAAGTTGTTCGCAGTGGAAGTATAACTGAATTAGCAAGGTTAGGATCCGCTCATTGGTGGTTTCATAATTTCATCCCCCTCAACCGTCGGCCAATCAGAATCTCTTTCGTAAATTACCAATTATACAGCCCCATTCCGGTTTTCGGCCTCCCACGCCAGGCCCACGAAACGTTTAAAAAATATTTCAAGAAACAACATTTCAAAGACGAGAAATCATTAGGCAAGTACGGTAACGTAGCAACTTAAAAATGAAATAAAACAATTTCTATACGACAGAGAAATTTGATAAAATTCCATTAATTATAGCTAAAGTGATTCGCTACCTAGTTTTCCATCAGGACAAACATCCTACCTAGAATCCACATATAAGAAACTGTTCGTCTTTTTCGCATGGTAAAACATCCACTAGTCAAACGCTCTATACACCCAAATCGATTTTAAAATCTATTTATCCACTAGACTATTTACGTTATGTGGCTGAAATAGATCATTCACTTCATATCGTATCCATTCATTACAATCGCATTCAAAACTATCTTCCGACACCTGCATACAATCCTAGAATCACTAGAATTGGAATTATAAAATAATTCTATTCAATTTGCAGTAATTCAGTTAAATCCGATACTGATGGATTGGCCCAAAAACGATTAGGGCGCACTGGAGAAACCGGTTTCTGAAACGTGTTTCTAGAAGCAAGGAAACGAAGTTGCTTGAAACTGAAAGACAGGGTTAACGTAGGTTGATGCACACAGCGTTTCATGAAGCGGGGTTTCAAAAACCGGGTTTCTAGAAACGCTGTGTGCAACAACCTGCGTTAATCCTATCTTTCAGTTTCAAGCAACTTCGTTTCCAGGTTTCTAGAAACCGGTTTCTCTAGTGTGAACCGCGCCTTAAAATTATTTTGTTTAATAATCCATTACTTTAGCTAAATTTATGTCGAATATATGTTTATGTATCAGTGTATGTTTTTAATTTCGTTTTAATAATTTTTTTTTTTTATTTATTGTTCTCATTTTTTAAATTGTTTATCTTACTCCATTGATCTTATGTATATGTAGTCTCTGGAATGTTTGTATACATACAAAATTGTTTTTATTTTATTTTTTTTTATACATTTAAGTCTTTTCAATTATATTTATTATTGTATTGGCTAAAAATGTATGTAGATCGACAACAGTAACATGTTATTGCGCCTTTGTATTATTCTCAACGGACAATTAGTCTCAGAAAAGAGTATATTTATTTATTTCATTCATGTAAGTAAATGAACACTGCATACAGACTTACACATATACACTTAACCACATCAAAATAAAATATAGAATATTTTACGACAAACCTTATTTTCATCAATAATGTCCGTTGAACATTATCAACGCTGTTCTTAATATTTCGGAATTTGTAAAAAAAAAAAAATCAAATTCATTAATAAACATCATGTTGACCTTATCCCAGAGTGGATATTACTTTTGAAAACAAAATAATAAATGACACAGAGGGGTGATATCAGAAAACTAATGAAGAGAGAAGAGAATGCGGCAGTTTGGTAATAATTCAACTTCAGAAATCGACTTCGTAGATCTCCGCGACCATCAATCTCTTCATAATTAACAGCATCTACTGTTCTGATTTAAAGTTCAGCTGAGAAAAGAGATAAAAGACACTGAATACAAACAACTTGAAGGGAACATTAAAGGCTAATCATTCTTCTCTACAAAGTTTACTTTTTAAAGATACGCCTCCCCCCTCTCCTACCCCAGCCTTTAAACGCAAAGCCAATCTGAGAAAGTTATTTAGCTGTCAGTGTACATAAATCATAACTGCAGCCGATTTAGAATTTGGGTCATTTCCCTTAGAATGGAATTTGTTTTGTGATATATTAGTGAATTCAGTAAATCGTTCTAATAAGATGTAAATGAGTTAAATCTGTCTCCTGATAAATAGTTTATTAGAAAAACATGGGTAACCTGTCTTGGCTAAGCCGTATTTTCAAAGCTTGATTTATAATGATGATGATTTACATATATCAAAGATATTTGGGTACGTGTCCCCACTTAGCAGAAACAGCACTCCGATGCTTCCAAGAAAAGCCTAAGCTTCCAACAGGCAAGAAGTGGATCTGAGAAAGGAATCAACAACATCGAGAACGAATGCGCAAGTACTGGGTGGATGTTAAAGCTCGATGCAGCAAGAAGCAGTTGAAATGACGTGGTCCTTAGCTGCCCGAATAGGAAAAAAAAAAAATAATTTACATAAAACTATGTATAATCATTACCGTCATCATTAACATAAATGCAATAAATACTTTTGGTCTTTATATGATGAAACCATATAGAAGCCATAATAACAATTCAACGCAGCCTGAGCAATCAACTAAATTAGTGTAAACAAAGGGAATTGGAACAGCGATGATATATTACATGTTGCGTTTACATAACGACATAGAACTTGCCATCCTATCTATAGAGCTAATCAACCAATTCAATAAACACGATCTCCTATGGAATGATCTACAGAAAGTTGAGAAGGGGGCCATATATTAAGAAAAGAAGTCAAATAATAAATTTACTAGACGCAAAAGCACTGCAGTTTTGCTACCACATTAGCAGTCGGCTTCATACCCAAAAAAGCAAAAAAAAAACAAAAAAACGCACATTTTTCACGATAACTACGAATTTGCCTGATTCCAAATGCCAAATTTCCTTATCTTATCTAAAAGCTGGTTAAATTAAATTAGATTCCACATGTGACCTTTTAATCAGGTACCTTAAAATACACATGCCAAAACGCTAAAATCCAGTATTTAGTGAAATCCAAGATTTTTTTGACACTTTTTTCGCTATAACTCCGAAACTATTAGTCCGATCCACAATTTCGTTTTTTTTTATCTAAAAGCTGCTTAAATGTACTATTAGATCCTACATATGTAATTTATATTAAATTACCGTGAAACACCCTCATTAGCACGCTGAATGTGCATGTTTTGGCAAAATATAACAATCGGGACATATTCAGTGTGTGTTTTATGTCAGTAGCCGTTTATGTTAACATTATACCTTCCCATTCATAAATTCAGTAAACGTTTAATTATATGAACTTGTTTCCATTATTTTTATTACATATTTGATACTGAAATTCAAGTTCAACAGCTTTAAATACAGGTATTTGAAAAATTCAGAAAAGAAAAATTTTGTACAATTATTAAAAAACTTGTTTCCGTAATTAAATAAAACACGTTCAGCTTTTGTTTTAAATGTAATATAGACTCATTAAAAATGTACTCTTTCATTTATGTTTATTCCATTTATTTCATTTATGTACTCTTTTATATGTTTATTCGTATATGTTGTATGAATAAATACATCATTATCTCTATTAGCTATTACGCTTCACTGATTGTTATATACATGTCAATCAAAGCTGAAATTTAACACTAAATATACCGACGTTTCTTGTACCACGATTTTTTCGGTAAAAACAATAATAACTAAAAAGGAAATATTTAAAAAATCATTTGTGATATATTTTTTAATAAAAGTTGGAAAGCCAAAAAACAAACTAATGAATGTTGCTTCCAAGATTTTCTGCCAAAATATTTTAAAAGTGTTATTATTACCTTGTTGACACTAGGCTAAGTGTCAAACAAAATACATAGTAATGTCTTTTGCATATAACAACTATAAGACCAGGAGGCTTGAATTTGTATTTTTTTATTTTTACATATATATATATATATATGTATATATTTTTTAGGCTAAATATTGAAAGTCCTATTCTGGAGTTTTGTTTTTTCCAAATATATCTTTAATTATTTTATTAGGAAATATATTTTTTTGAATCAATGACTGATAACATTACTCTGGAGCCCCGTGGGAAGTAATGCAGAAAGAATCCCTACTTGAGATACCTCTTTGAGCCCTTGAATATCTCCAGTGCGCTGAAAACTCCCAATGAAGGTCGAGCTGTTTCCTTTTTTTTTCTTTTCCTTTTTTCCAGCCATCTGGCTGGAGTCCAGGAAGTCCAGTCCTACTAACAGGCAGGTCGTAAAGGAATCCAAGATCAAGTTGGCACCGAATAGCCACTGCCTGTAAAACCTCTTGTAATAGCGATTGCAAGGGAAGTGTTTTATACTTTTTTATATTCTTTTATCCAAGGTTTATACAACCGAATGAATAATAAATGGCGTCAGAATAAACTATGTTGCTATATTTTAATATCAATTACCATCAGGTCATGGTGAATTTTTAATGCTAATTCTACAGGGACAGAAACATTTTAAGCCAATTTGTTTACTTTTCGACGTAATAATGTATTTTAGTATTATTTTACTTAAATAACAAGAACTATGAATAAAATTATATTTCATATATACTTGGTAGATCTCCTAAACAATGTTTTCTTTACCCCATTTATCACAACTTTTTTATTGTTTTAACAGTTTTTGGTTATCTGTTTGGATAAGGTCAAAAATGGACAAATCCGGTTTATTACCAATAAGTAAATAAAAACTCTAATTACTGCAAAGATTCACTAAGTATTCAAATTTTTATTGTAAAAATATCTTTTCGGTAGTGCCATAGTAAAAATCAGAAAGCCGGTCATACCACCATATAGTCCAGTCAATAAGCACATTGAAGAGTGCATGAAATATGCGATAATTTTTGACTTCACATTTCGGTAGGAGTAGTTAGAAGGTAAACATACTAAAAGTCATCGGCCCGGGGGGCTGAGCTTATGGTGGAGGGAGGGTAGAAGGTCCAATTTTTTTTTATTATAACTCGAAAACGGTGGACTCAAGGAAAATATGCTACAGATCAAAATAAGAGCTAATTATATTTCCTATAAAATTGTTTTAATACATATTTGTCGAAATTTAAACGGTTTTAGAGATACGTTTTTAAAAATCGGTGATTTTTGGAGAAAAACAAATGTTACCTAACTTTTAGTCAAACGTTTGCTTCTAGTACCTTCCAAGATCATTTCTCAGAAAAAAATATCAGAATTAAAATTGTAGAGCATTAAATTTACTTTAATTTCAGATATAATACATATTTGTAGAACTTAAAACGGTTTTAGAGATATACGTTTTAAAAAATTGATAATTTTCGGAAAAAATATAATGTTTCGCTCACGTTTTGCAAATATTTGCTTCAAGTATACACGAAATCAAAATAAATTTATTAATATTCTACAACTCATAAATTTATAAATACTCTACAACCCAAAAATGAGACTTCCCCTCCCACCAAAGTTAGCTCACCCCCCCCCCCCAGGGCGGGGTCTTTTAGAATGTTTACTTCTAACTACAAACGAAGCTGTGAAGTCAAAAATTATCGCATATTCCATGCACTCTACACCCCTCATTTCAGCGCTCATTGACTGGACTATTATCTAATGTCAAATATGATGGTGAGGTGATGCTATTTTATAACTTGGTTAATAATAGTTACGTGTAAATTTTCTACTTAAAATCATTAATATATTTTGAAGGCAGTGGGATCAAATAGGTCAAATGCACTCACCAACTGCGATTATTCCTGGAGTGCCATCTAAATTAGTTAATTTCTGTATAAATATGAAATAATGTTGCATTAGTTCTTGGAAAGTGCTAGAACTCCAATAACGTTCCAGACATCCACCTTTAGTATCGATTATTATACTAGGCCATTGCAAAAGTCCTGTATTTTTTTTCCATTAATTAAGATTTCTTTGGAACCGTCTTTGTTATAATTCTGTTTTCAATTCGACCTTTTTCAATCTAAACAATATTGCTGACGGTTTTTAAAACAGGAATCACCTTTTAATCTCACCTTTTAACCTCAAAAAATATGCTCCGTGCTTAGTGAGAAAATGCTCTCTCAGCGTTCAATTTTAGTTTTCCGAATTTCGTTAAGGCGACAAAATGCTTGAAGATAGGTGGTCGTTCTGAAAGGTCTCAAGTTGCCAACGAACAGGAAATTCGAGCATTAATTGATTCGGATCCACTTCAAAAATGTACGGCAACAGCCTGGAGATACCTACTTCAAATGGGGAAAAATAAATGGAGGAAGGGTCCCTCACGAGCTTTCAGAGGCGAACAATAGCCCACATACTGCAAGAATGACTAGGGATAAATTAATGGAAATTGGATGGGAAACCTCGCCCCACCCAACATATTCTCCAGATCTTTCACTCACTGATTATTAACTTTTTAGATCTCTCGAAAATTGTCTCCGGCAGAAAAAAATTGATAACCAGTAAAGACTGCATACAAGTTGGAATTAAATCAGTTTTATACTAGCAAAGATAAATGATTTTTATTTTTTATATTTTTTGGGAGAGACCTTGCATCACGGCGGGATTAAGTTATTATTTTGCAATGGCGATTATTTTCGCGAATAATGTTATTGTATAGTTATTGGGTCATTTGTAATTACTCAAAAAAAAAAAGACAGGACTTTTGAAACTATCAAGTATAAATAAGAATCGATGCTCAAGGATTCTCTGATTTGACTTCATTTTGTGACAGTCCTCGATGTTATTTCAATCTAGGAATATTATTGTTAGATCTTTTTGAAAACAAAGAACAGACAATAGTATATGAATAGTTGTATTAATAACCAGTGTAGGAGAGGAGTTTGCTGAATATATTCCTTGTGGAGGAGGCGTAGATAAAGGAAGGGGCTGGCTTTTGTGGCGAACAAACAATCGCTGGGACGCCAAACCGAATGTTGACCCAGTCCGAACCACATTCCTATCTCAACATTGCGCCTGGTCATGATCTGAATCTTTGATTTTACAATGCATACCAAAGTTTTATTTTTCAATAGTTTTAACGAATTTCATACATTTTATGAAATATTCATGATCAGGCATTTTTTAAAAATATATTTTTGTTAATTATATTTTATATCATTAATTTGAAATGAAAGGCAAAAAATTCCACTTATTTCATATTTTTTTCTTTTTCATTATCCATCAAAGGAAATTGAATATTATAAGGTGAATTAAAAATGAAAAAAATATTGTAATACAGAAAAAAAAAAAATTATATTTTGGAATTATAACAAAATTATGAATACCACGAGTTGTTATGTAGCTATCTTTAACTAGACAGATTGGTATGCTGGGTATGTAATAACCCCATAAAGTTTGACAGCAGAATGTTTTTTGTGTTAATAAAGCATATCTCCATAGAAGGATTCTTAGGAGAATCCACGGGCCCAAAATAACACCGGAAGGATACAGGCTAAAATCTAACAGAGAAATTTACTGTGAAATCCCTGATCTGGAGACAGAGATGAGAGTTAAAAAACTCAGGTTTTACGGACATATGCACAGGATGGACGAACAAAGATTGAACAAACAAATTTTTAGCAAAATTATGGGATACAAATTTAACCAGGGCTATACATTCCAAATTAAATCTGAAACACAAAGACTTAAAGCCGAATTAAAAAAATTCCTGAAAAACGCGGTGCTTGTGATGGACAAGAAGAAATTTCTGTCTAAGAGATGGACAGAAGAAAGGAGAAAAAAGTTTAGAGAAATCCTCAAGCAAAAGTGGGCAAAAATAAAATAACTAAAAAATAAATGAAGAACCTACATTGTAGTCACGTAGTCCTTAAGGACTGTTTCGCGTATAAAAAAAAAAAAAAAAAAAAAAAAAAAAAAAAAAAAAAAAAAAAAAAAAAAAAAAAAAAAAAAAAATATATATATATATATATATATATATATATATATATATACCCACATACTTTATCGGTTGGGATCAAATGATTTAAACTTCAGGGGAAAAAAAATGATTATTCATTTATATTTTGATTATCTACAAGATAAAAAAAAAAAAAAAAAAAAATAAGGGTTGCTAGGAATCAGCCCTAATGTAAGTACTCTAGTTTTTCATGTTTTTAACAACCCAGAAAACCAATATTTCCTATGTTGCTATAATCAGCCTTAAAAATATTAATGCGATAACGAAACTCGAAAAGTCAGTCTACTCATCCTGAGGAACCATAAAACATGGATACAGACCGATTTGTCACTGTTCTTGGAGTATTAATAATAATAATAAATATTTTTATTTCAATAAATTTTAACAATTTAAATTTTTGTAACATTTATTTAGAACATGTTTTGGTAATAAAACAGTTTAAACAAGTTTGTTTTTGCATGTTGAAGAATTATAAGCAGAATATATTTTTCTAACAGTAAAAAAAAACAACTAAAATATAATACACCATTAGATAAATAAATTCACGGATGTGTAATAAATGAAAATATGCACAGTAATATTTACTACTTTTGAGAAGTAATTAAGTTACATAATACTTTGCTTCATTAAATTTAAATTCTTTTTCATTCATTTATGAAAATTTACATTATAAAAAGAGAACAATTTATTTAGTAAATGAGATAAAAACATGACAATTGTAGCACTTTAAATTTAAACTTAACTAATGATTCTGTGATTGTCACTTTAACGAAATTTTATTCCACTAGTATATGCCAAGTATGTTTATGTATGTATTTTGTTAAGGTTTCCTTGTTATAACTAATTAACCCATGTAGAATGGTGCTCACCACCTATCGGTAAAATTCAGCTTCACTGTTATCCATATTACCACTTTCATAATTACAAATTAATTTAAAATAAGTAGATTTTATTATTGCTTTCTGGAACTATAGGAATAATGTGGTTAATTTTTAGTATAGATTGGTTCAATTGTTTTCATGGCTAGTGATCACAAACGCCCTTTTTTATAACAGTATATATTAAGTAAACTTAAAATAACTGCCCTAAAATACCATGATTTTAAACTATACAGAGGTAAACTAAAATGGTTGTGACATTAACTACAGAGCACCTTAATTTAAACCTTATTAGCTTACAAATCCTGATTTATGGGACGGGGAACATTTGGAAAAGTGACGTTCAATATCGGAGAATAACATAATCCCCAACTCTTGTCCCTATCCTTAATTACCCTATAATGTTTTGAAATCATTTCAATCATATCGGGGAAAAGTGTTTTTCGTTAGTGCCACTGCCGATTATTTAAATTATCTGTCCATTAGGATAAAAAATAAAATGATTTAATTGACTCTAGGAAATGTCTCATCAGGATTTTTTTTTAATTTAATTTTTTTTTTTATTTAAAGGATTGACTTATAAAGAAAGAAACTAAAACATAATTGGAAAATCAATTATATAATCCGAAAGCAATTTTGTTTTTAATTTTAGATATTTTATGCAGAAACATCATAAATTTATGGTTATACTCTTTCTTCTTCTATAGCTTGTGGTAGATTCTAAGCAAATGATGTAAAAATCATTAATAATCAAAGAGAAAGAATGTTGTTTGTCGAATATTGTCAGGATTGTAGTAAGGAGAAGATAATAGACATACTTAGATTGGAAAAAAAAAAAAAAAAACTTTAAAGTTTTGGAACATATTATTGGTAGGGATGGCACAACTACGACTGGGAAAAAGGCCTGTTAGTCGGATAAACCAATCATCGCTTCCGTTGGAATTCGAGTGAGTTTAACGATGTTTGAGGCACTTTGTTCACAGCTTTATAGCTATTAGTGCATGTAGTTACAAGATTTTTCAACTTATAATTTTTATTCTGTTTTTGGAAAAGGAACCAAAAAAAAAAAAGGATAATGCAAAAGTCAGCAATTTACTTATCTTCGTTGATTATAAAATTTGGAATTCAACCCAGGCTAAAAAAGATGTGTTGATGGATTTACATATATTACACTAAAATATCTTACTGGTAATTATGAATAAACACATATGTAAATTACTTAATTGCAGTAATTAAGTTTCACTTCAAATGTAAATTACACTTCAATTAAGAATTATATGTTTTTAATTATGACACAAAACTAAAACTGCGATTTAAAAAAAAAAAATGTATTTGACAGTGCCAAGCGCAATTTTCCATTCAACATTAACATCATCATTCCCATTTTCTAATTATTTTTATTTTAATTCTATTTTATTATTACAATTTTCTTTGTATATCGTCTATATATTTTATATATCATATTTTATTTCTTATACAGTTATTACATTATGCATTTATTTGTACTTACTTGAAGCCATTAGTGAAATAAGGTGTTTAACTTTTATTAAAATGTTCAGAAGAAGCATTTTCGCACTACAGGGTTGGAACTTTTCCACACATTTATTTTTTCTTTATATCTATTTAGCATTAATTGTTTATTTTGGTCACTAGCCTACCTCTAGTGCTTTAAAATAAAATTGTTGGAAACTCGTTTTTAAAAAAAAATTGTCTCTTGAGTTGACCTATCTTTTAATCTGCAATTCGAGCTAATTCTCCCTATATATTGACTTTTTTGTGTACTAAAACGATAACACAGAAATCGTAAATAAAATATAAAAAAAAGAAGTGATTTAAAAAAAAAACAAGTTCCACAACAAATAAAAAATGCAAAATACAAAAACAGTACATAAAACATCAAATTTGATTTGATATTAAATATGTAGACGATATTAGAGAAAATCTTGATGATAAAATAAAATAATTAAAAAGATCGGAATAATCAAGAAAACGTTAAAAAGGAAACAACATTACTAATTTTTTTTATTTTTTTATTTAATCCAAAAACTTTGGTGAATAATAATAATTTAATACATATTTTTATCTATAGCTATTTTGTAAAACCAATTAGATTAAAATAATCTAATAAAAATTTAATTGTATATAAGTTGAATTTATTAGATAGGCGAGCTTTGCAATCACATTTTTAATTTAGTCAAACCAAACCAAAACGAAAAGAAATTGTACTTCTTTGTTTAGCATGTCATATTGAAATTTTCAGTAACTATGACTAAGGAATACAGATTTTAGTAACATATGCTTATCACGCACTATGCCAATAAGAATGGTTTGTGGGTATTTATTACGCACAAGACCCTTTCATAGTATCACTATTTTAGAAATAGAGAAGAGTAAAATAAAAATGTGTTCAAATACGAATTGGACAATCAAATTAAAAAATATATATTTATAAATGTACACATTAGTTTATTATTGTGTAACTGATATAAATAGTTACAAGTTTTGTTTTATGTTTAAATAAATAAATATAATTTAAAAAAAAATAGAAATTCAATATTCCTAATCCTTGTGTTTAATATTTTATTATTTCATCAATTAATTTATTTAAAAAATAGTGGAACAATTAATTGCATTTTCTTTTATTAAGGAAATGAAAATTTGAATTTACGTTTGATTTGTAATTGATAATAATTTTATATTTCAAATATTATTAGTAAAGTGGCATGGTTAAATAATTTCAATCATGTCGATAAACTGGTTTAATACCAAATGATGTCTGTTCCTATCTTTTAGGTTATTATGAAAATTTATCATGCATAATTGTATAGATTTTATTAGTAATTTAATATATTTGTAATATAATCAAATATGTAAAAGTTGGATTAAAAATGTAAAGAATAGACAGCATATAGTGAGTATAGTTTATTAATAGTGAGTAGTGATTCGGAAAAAAGGCAGTGAAGGTGAACTTGGCTGAGGAAGACAAGAATCATATTTAATTGTGCACTTAGAGTGCAGTGAAGAAGCTGTTTGAAGTAAAGTTAAAAAAACTTCTAATTTGAAAATTGATGTATTAAATAAAATTTTATGTTAGCGTTAGATATATATTTTATATGTTTTTAAAAATTATTATTATCAATGTATGTAATTGGTTCAAAATCATCCCTCAGATGTTTCACATACACAAATAATAATATTTAACCATTTCGTATTTGATTTATATTTATTTTAAAATGACCTATTACAATTGTATACATAGAAACGTATGTAATGTGTAGATATGTTAAAGCAAAGTTTTTATACGTTTCCCATTTTTTTTTTTTAAACGAACAAGTCTTCAAGACTACTGAAAATATTTTGAATAAAACTTTTTTTCTAAAAAACTCAAAATTTCAAAAGGAAGCTTCAAATCAAACTGAAGTTTAATCGTTTTTAAACAGAATAAATTCACGATTTCTTACACAGGAATTATTTAGAAAAACTAACTTTTCCATCTAAATAAGGTTATAAGCCATAATGAAACCTTCATCCCTCCCTGACGTTAAATGTATACTTTGCTTGAGTACGTCTGAGATGGTTTAGAACTTAGAAAAGAAAGTGAAAGCCTTTAGAGGTAAGGGCAGAGTTGCTATGAAAGGGCTCATTGTTAGACGGTACGGGGTGTGCGCAGGGAAGGGCGTACTGAAGGGAGACCATCTCGTCCGCTTTTGTACTCTATTTATAGCCTCGGTCATGTGCACAGATAAGCTCGCAACGCCGTTTCGAACATTCATAGTTCCATCTTTATCATTGAATATATTAAACAGTTGAATAAACTTCAGAAATCTCTGAGCGAGTCATATTGTTAGCCGTATATCATGTAGTTGTATGAAACAGTGATATAGTTTATCGTATTACTTGTAGCAGAAATAATGCCATTTCATTGCAATATAGCTTGGAAAATAAGAGCGTATCGCAAAATATTCTTACAAGCATTCCAAGCCTATCTCCTACGAATCTCGAAAGTTGTTTACTTCAGGAATATTTAAATATCTGTTTTCTCCATGTTATTTAATGGTAAACTACTAAACTCCAAATAATTATATCCACACGTTTCGAAATGAAGAAACGAAATGAAACTAATATTATATGGAATTGTCACTAAATGTACATCAGCCCTTTTAAGTAAGGGTCGGACAAACAGTTCTAGTTGAAAAAAGAGTCCCATAACCGCAGAAACCTTCCAATAATTAATTCATTTTTGGCATTTATTTTCTTATTAGTTCTTTACTAAATTCAAATCCTTAAATATATTCTCTGTTTAATCGTTAAGGGTTCCAAATACTTAGCATATAATACTACATTCGAGCAAAAATAATACAGGTTTCACTTACTTCTCGCGCCCCGGGTAGTTTTGCGACGGATTTTTTCAACCAATGCCTTCAGATGGTCGTGATCAACAACAGGTCTACACTAAAACGATCTTTCTTGTCTTCGAGATAAAAATATCCTAGACGAAATATTTGAAACCATTACTGCAATGTACATTCACTGATGATTATTTTACCCCTAACCACATTAATTTTACTCTCGGTTTCGACTGCACTTCGACCGAGTTTGAACTCGTATTTGTTAAAAAACTTGTTTTGACATAGTGAGTGTCAGAGGTCATTACTCATAGACAATATAAAAAAACTAAATTAATCTTTAAAGGAAAACAACATTAATAACCATTGTTTCGAACCCATTAACTAGACTGGGAAATGATCTTTATATATCTGATCTTTATATAGCTTACTTGGCAAGCACACAAAATGAATATTTAAAACCTGCATTATTTTTGCACCAACCCATTAGCAAACCATAAATTATACCCAAATTATCGGGTCCCGTCCTTTTTTAATGCTAGAAAAACGAAACACTTCGAAAAATCATGTATACTTATTTCACTGGTGTTTGGGCAAAAGGGCTTAAGTTGTTATTTATATAAAATTGATTTTTCAAAACCAAAAAGTTATTAAATAAATAATATTTTTTAAAGTTAGTATTTTACTATTATGAGTAGGCTCATTTGATGTATGTAACAAAATAAAAAATCTGATCAGTAAAATTTCCCCTTACTTCAAAAAGTACTCAAATTTATCCAATAAAAACAAATTAATATTGTATAAAAATGTAATCACACCTATGATAACCTACGCAGCACCTGTTTGGAGTAATACTTGTAACACAAATTACAGAATACTGGAAGTTATACAAAACATCTGCCTGAGAATCATAAACAATTACCCCAAATACACAAGAATATCCACCATGCTCACTGATCTCAATCTACCCACAATGAAACAACACATTCATTCGCAAACAAACTTATTTTTCATATCAACTGCTGTATCTGAAAACCCAAATATCCAAGAAATAGGTAATTACAACAAGAAAACTCTAAAAAGATACAAACACAAACGGACAAAACACATATTACTTGAAGACTAAAATACTAATTTCTATAAATTACATAAATTAGAGTAGTGTAAATATCTTTTTACACCAAAAAATTATCAGAAAAAGATTGATTTTTGTATTATTTCACAAAAGTAGTTTTATTATATTTTTGTTTGTATTTTGTAAATGTATAAGTTTTATATTATTATCCTCATCACTCTAGGCTGGATTATAATTTGACTATTATTTATTATTATTCATTAATTGTTAATTTAACTAGTAATGGTTAATTTTGCTAGTATTGTTTATTTTGCTGTGTAGGTTTATTTAAAGTTTTCCTACTGTTTAATCTCGTTTAAATTATTC
The DNA here is from genome assembly GCA_003667255.2 of Euschistus heros. Taxonomy (NCBI): domain Eukaryota; kingdom Metazoa; phylum Arthropoda; class Insecta; order Hemiptera; family Pentatomidae; genus Euschistus; species Euschistus heros. The sequence goes on along the minus strand of RCWM02000410.1, from coordinate 746,609 downwards.
ATTTGTTTATAGATTCCTCTATTATTATCACTTATTGTTTTATGTGAGATGGATGTGTATCCAAACATGTACCTATGTTTTTATTAGCCTAGTTTGGCTTTATGTAATTTATTTTTAATAAAAAATAAAAATAAATGAAAATATATATATATATATATGATGCAATATAGTGATAAAGATGATTCACGAATAAAGAACTACTCAGGCAGAATTCAAAATGAGTTTTCGAACATTTAAAAAATCGTCTTGTAATCTTCACATTCCAAGACTTAAGGCCTTTTGACTGAACATCTGCGATTTGTCACCAAAACATAATCAATAAAGACTCCTACATGTTTCAAATTTATACCGAAAAAAGCTATACTTTCAATTTAAACTTCAGTTCTTTAGTTTCTAACTGTGCTTTCCAACAGATTCATGACAATATCTTTAGTGTAAGAAAAGCCTCGCAGGACATAAGTTGCAACCAAGTTATAAAAAATCAAAAGTTACTAGTTTATACAATGTTTCCATATTCACTTGCCTATTTTTGTTCTACAATTTTTTTAAGCCAAGGAAATTTATTATTACCACTTGGTCACTCTTTGGTAAGAGCATTACGTCGATTTCAATAAAAAATATATCGGAAAATCCTAGTTTACTAAACCTTATTTTAAAATTACTGGATAACACGGAACAGATTGGTCAAGAGAAGTGTAGAAATATGAAAACCACCCAACTACCCAAATGTCGGTAGGAGGGAATAAGCACTCCATAAAGAGGTGCATAACCCTTCCACTAACAATGGGTACGCTGCGGTCGGAGTGAGCTTAGCAGGTCTGAATAAGGGCCTTTATGCTGTGGCCCTTGGCTATAAGGGCTCGACACACCGCAACTATATAACCCCGGAATAGTTTCAGTTAATTTGATCAAATGCCCAGGCCATTTAGAATAAATACCTCCTATTTCATGCTAGACGTTCACCCGGAATTCTTTAATCAGATTTTCTAAAAAATGCATCCATGCCGAGGAGTATTTTTTAATGTTAACACACGTGCAAGCTAATTTTGTCTTAACCCTATGGATTTCACGGGTTTAAATTTTAGTTAACCAAAATTAGTTTAACAGTACGTCTTATTAAATATTTTCAACAGGGTGTGTTGATTATCGATTGAGAAATTGGCGATTCAAAGTCGATTCAAGGAACTGATCGATACCGCAGACGTTGGCGATAGTTTTTTTTTTTTTTTTTTTTTTTTTTTTTTTTTTTTTTTTTTTAAAGATAATTTTGATCGCTAATTGCAAAGAAATTTATCATGCACAAGAACAATACTTGTTAATTTTATTTTTTTTTTTTATTTATATCAATTTATTGAAATTTACAACTGAACAATTATATACATTAAGTAAATGGGCTGCCAACGATTACAATAACATGTCAAAGCATGAAAAGAAGTACTCATCAGTAGCACTTTAACAAAAATTCTACACTAGAAGATCTCTAGACCATCTTCTTTTCAGACGACTCGGAGTGGGAAGCAAGTTGAGAAACTAATGGATTTGAGTGGTTATGAAGCTTACTATGAAAGGATAGGTAACTGGTTTGGGCTAACTCAGCAACATATGGAACATTAAGGTCTTATGGATAAGTTTATTTCTAACAAAGTAAGCAGCATTAAGGATTTTGGATTGTAAGGATTGGATACGGGAAGAATTAGAAGGTTTAGTTGATCCTCAGAGCTCAACTCCATATGTCCAATTAGGTCTGATAACTGTCATGTAAATGAGTCTTTTGTAGTAAAGCGGAAGGTTTGAGCGTTTGTCTAGTAAATGTTGAAGAAGTCAAAAACGACCAGCTGTCTCCTGTGGTTTTAATTTTGTATGTGGATTCCAAGTTAAACGTTTGTCCAAGTGGAGTCCTAGGTAGCGGATCTGTTCAACAGGGATTAGTGGAACGTCATTAAAGGATACTGTAGGACAGGAGGTAGTAGGTTTACGACGAAGGGTAAAGGTTATTTGGAAATATTTATTAGGATTTGTTTTGATTCTCCATTTTTGACACCATTCTTGAAGGTTTAGGATATGGGATTGGAGTGTTTGAGAGGCAATGAAGGAATCATTGTTTACTGATAACACACATGTGTCATCAGCGTAAGTGGTGAGGAACTTGTTAATTTAAAACATTTCTCTTTAAAAACTAAAAATTACTATTCTGACCTGCCAACAAGAAAAACAGCAACTCAAAAATTGTAAGACAATGACTTACAGGACTTATTTGTCTTATCGTAGGATTCGATGTGAAATTTTCGATTCGATGCTCAATAGAAAAGCAGTAATTTAGACTTTTTACTGCTTTCAATATACAGGGTGTCCCGAATTTAAATGGCAAAACTTCAGGAACTTATAGGGGACCAAAAAACTAAGACAAAAAGTCCTTTAGAGATTTGCTCGTTTTTGCTTAGTTTTAAAGAAAATCGCAAAAAAAGAAACAAAACAAGTTTTCATTTTTATATTTATTTATTTACATTTATTTTTATGTTATGTTCACTTGAGGTACGCATGATGACATAGAATGATATAGAATGTTTAGCATTCGAAACTAGTTTTCAAATAAAATAATCTCAATAGAAGTGGCACTTAATTTATCAATCCTAATCAATCCTAATTATGTTATGTTCTTTTTAATGAATATATTGCTCAAAATGTTGTCCTCTTGCACCAATGCAAGCATTACATCTAGCACTCACTTGATAAATTGCAGCTAACATTGTTCTGATGATATTTGGTGCACTGCATCCATGATTCGGTCTCTTAATTGACACCGAATAAACTTTCTGCTTCAAGGTACCCCATACGAAGAAATCCATGGGTGTCATATCAGGTGATCTGGGTGACCAAGGTACTACTCATCCACGTCTAATCCATTGTTGTGGATAATTTATATCCAGCCAAGCTCGAGCAGCTCTGCTATAATGAGCTGGACATCCATCAAGTTGGAACCACATTTCAATCCGCTGCTGTAAGGGAATGTCATCTAAATAATTAGAAAAGTCGTTCTCCAAAAAATGTGTAAATGTGATACCATTCAATCTTCCAGGTAAAAAATATGGTCTCACCAGTAATCCGTTCCAAATTCCAAGCCAAACGTTAATAACAAATTCATGCTGAAACCTATTCTCTCTAATAGCTCTGGGATTTTCAAGAGCCCATACATGATAATTTCTTTGATTAATGATTCCTCCTCTTGTAAATGTAGCTTCATCGGTCCATATAATTTTTAATGGAAATAAATTATGATCGCGAATTTTGTCAAGAAACCAGTTACTAAAATTCAATCTCTTGACATAATCTTGAGGTAATAAATTCTGAACTTTTTTAAGATGGTATGGGTAGCGATTATCACCTTTCAAAGTTCGCCATATAGTTTGCCGCATAATGCTAATGCAACAGATGCTCCTCGGATGCTAGTCTCAGGATTGTTATCGAAGTGACGTTGAACACAATTTCTTCTCCGATAACCTGCTCTTATTGCTGCCTGGAATTGGTCGCCTTCATGACGTATTAAGAATGACCCAGTCTCTCGCAGTCTATTTAAAGTTAACGAGAAGACTCGTCGATTAGGCACTCTTCTATTCTGAAATCGGCGCGCATACTCCCGCACCACTTCTAAAGCATTACCGTTACAAAAATTATACACAAAAATTACATCAGCGTATTCAACATTAGAATATGTATGATTAAAGTGATTTAATCTTCAACCGTTTAAATACAACAGAGGTTCCAGTAAAAAGTATAGTCCACTACAATCAGTAATTAATATGAAGAAAAAGATATAAAGGATTGATTATTAAACAACAGAGGTTCCAAAAAGGTATTCCACGTCTCGATATTCTTATTATAATTAAAAAAAAATAAATAAACAAAAATGCAATTACGTTAAGTTTTAGATAAAATATAATAATGTCCATTGCAGCATTTGTTTTTCATTTTTAGAATAGGATATTTTTAATTTTTTTTAATAATATTTAAAAAATACAGCGTTTATCATATTATGAGGTCCTGGTTTTTTTTTTTTTTTTTTTTTATTATTTTTAAATCATTCTGAATAATCCAACTAGTACAGAAATCGCAGCTTGCCCTACCAATTACCATTCTGTACATCTAGAGCTGGAAGAATGAGATTTATGCCGTGGGTCAACCACAAAATAAATTAATTACCTTTAATCTATGTGCCACAGGTTCTAATACAGCTTAAGAAGGTTTAGATTTTGATTTTAAAAAAAAGTACTCATTAATTTTATGAACCTACTCTCTGTAATTTAATTTAATTTTTTCTTCTTCCGTGTTTTCCTTCGTTGGGTTTCCGTTAGGTCAAACCATCCTTCCACAGTTCTCTGTCACACCAATTACTGTCTCTCAGACCTCTTCCTGCCATTTCCTCCGCTATCTCATCCTCCCATCTCCTTGCTGGTCGTCCTCTCTTTCTATTTCTTGGAGGGTTCCATTTTCTAACCATTTCAGGTAATCTTCCAGGAGGCATTCGACGTACATGTCCATACCATATCAATTTCTTCTTCATAACGCGTTCCTTCACGCTCTCCGTAATATCCAATTTCCTCCTTATATCTTCATTTCTTACGCGATCTGCCCTGGTTTTCTAGATACACCTCCTCCAGTAGTCCATCTCGAGTACTTTTAATTTATCCCTAATACTTTGATGAGGGACCATGTTTCTGCGTCATATGTGAGGATGCTTTCAATCAATGATTGGAAAATCCGTTTCTTATTCTTTTGGGATAAGGTCCTGCTCCACAAAATCGGATGCAAGATGCAATTGCCTTCCTTGCCATTTCACATCTGCTCTGTATTTCTCTTTTACATCCTCCTACCATATCCCGAATGGAGCCTAAATATTTAAATTCTCCTACCTGTTTACATTTTGCTCCTTCTATCCAGTTTTAAACTCTCTTCTCCTCAGTTTTAACAACTTCTCTATCAGTTTTAAACTGCTCCTTCTATCCCTGTTTTAAACCTTTCGAGGATTCAAAACGAGCTGACAGGTTTTTGCCTTGTTTAATTTCTTCTTCTTCTTTGTAATGTTGTTTCCCTTCGTTGGGTTTCCGTTAGGTCAAACTTTCCTTCCACAGTTCTCTGTCCCACCAATCACCATCCCGCGGACCTCTTCCTGTCATTTCCTCCGCTATCTCATCCTCTCATCTACTTGCAGGTCGTCCTCTCTTTCTATTTCTCGGAGGGATCCATTTTCTAACCATTTCAGGCAATCTTCCTGGAGGCATCCGTCGTACATGTACATACCATATTAACTTCTTCTTCATAACATGTTCCGTCACGCTTTCTTATCCCAAAAGAATAAGAAACGGATTTTTCCGTGATAAGTGCAGCCGTTTTTAAATATTATCAAAATAAAAAAAAAATATCCAATGCTGCAGTGGACATTATTTCATTTTAATTTTTAAAATAATGCATTGTACAGATGCTCAGTCTTCCACTGAAAAAAAAAATAATAATATGAAATTTTCAAAAATAAGATATTCGAAAATGTGATGATTACCATATTAAGTCGGATAGAGAACCGAATAAACGTCTGAAGAAGCAAAGCTACGCAGTTCTGCATGCAGTGAATTCGACGGAACATTTGTCATACTATACTCAGATGTAGCAGAATATTAAATAATAAAAAAGATTTATAAGATATTTTGTTATATTGTTAATAACTACACGAGTTATTAATTAATTAATTATTATACAAATTATTAAAATATAAATGACCTCGGTTAACAAGAAGAGAATAAAGTAACTCTTAAACTCACTCATTAGTATACGTGAAATAAGGATAACTAGAAATTTACTTTACGGTCTACGTCTTTTAAGAAAGCGGATAAATATGCAGGTTATTAAAATTTAATGGTGCTTTCCCCATTTTACCCCCTTTCAGCAGAATTTCCCCTTTTTAAATCTGTAGCTCTGCAACATATTAATTAATAAATTTCAGCGATTATAATCCCTTAAAAGATATTCAATGAGACTATAAATTACGCTCGTTAATTCTTCAAGACGTTTAGCCCCATGGGCATGCATCGCTTTACGCAGCACTTAAGATTTTAATAGCGTTCATATTTTAATGACCTATACGGCTGATCTTGAGTTGAATACCAAAGAGTAGATATAGAAAGTTTCATAATAATTATCAAAACGGCATAAACGAAAATTGCGTTGGGGAATAGTTTAGCGATACGTTTATCGCTTTCGTCTGTAGGGGATGTTCTAAAAGACACCTCTAAAATTTATCACTTATATAGGAAAATCGCAGTAAAACTAATGACCATTAATCTAAACTATTATATAAAAGGGCAAGCCACTTATCGTTTCTGATCATTGACCACGAAAACTACTAAACCAATCTGTACCAAATTTTAACCACATTCTTTTTATTGTTCTAGGAAGGTTTAGTAATAACAAACATTTTAATGTATAATGTTGAATGACAGAACGTTGTTTGCCACGCTGTCATAAACATTTATATTTAGAAATTTAAATCTAATTAAATTAAATCAATAAAATTATTTTTGCATAATAAAAATTATTATAAAATCATTATGTTGATCCTTTATGATATTGTGTGTATAAATATGACGGGCGTTCAGTTGTACGCAATGAGAATGCAGTCCATTATTCGCAAAAGTTTCTTAATAGTCTCTGCCCATCTGAATTACCAACTCATTCATTAAAATTAAAAATTGGATGTCTAATTAAACTTTAATCTTCAAACTTCTTAATCAGTGCAATTTTAACCAGATTGAAAATTACTCTTATAAGTGAAAATATCAGTGGATTCATAATGCTCGATTGCTTACCTCAATACAAGAGTTTTATCGATTAACAAATAAAACTTCAGTTTAAATTACACAGGTATGCAAAACAAGTTTGTTTGTCAGCTGCATGAGATATTTTAAATGAATTATATGTTTTATAATGCGCTGATTTCAGAAGTGATGTTTATCTTTTTCTATCACAGAAGGGTTTTTTGTTAATTCAAACACCTGTTCTTCACTGTAAGCTCCCAGGTCTTCAGGAAAATAGTCTATGTGGAAGTGTAAAAAATGGACCTTCAACCTCATCTTGCAGCCTTGAGCTTCGTATACAGCTAGCATCCGTTTATGAATGGTTTTGTAGTCAGGATCCTTAGTATTTACCAAAAACTTTCGCACTAAATCCTTGAATGATTTAGCTTCTTTTTCCTTTTCATTCATACTTTCCACAAACAGGGTGTCGGTTAAAAGTTTTCTTATGTCGGGGCCAGTGAAAACTCCTCTTTCAACTTAGCTTCTGATACCTTCAAGAATTTTGTACATAGATATTTTTAAAAAATCCCCATCCTTTTTTAACGACTTTGATCAACCCCAATTTGATATGCAGAGGGGGCAACAAAACCTTTTCTGGCGACACCAAAGTAGTATTGATAACATTTTTCTCTCCAAGTTTTTAAGTTTCTCGGAGTGGCCAATCACTTTTAGTCCAGTGCTGTTCTCTGGCTCTACTACCCCACAAGCATAAGAAGCATGGGCATTTAGTATAGCCTGCCTGCTGACCCAAAATCATCGTGAGTAACATACAAACAATAATAATAAATAAACATAATACTGCAAAACACATAAAAACCTATGTGATAGATTTTTCCTGTTTTTGGGAGGTCAAAATCTATAAGAAAAGGTTTAAAAATCCTATGCATTTTTTTTTTAGTCACAGACATATGTTGTTTATGTTCTTTATTTGTGAGAGTAGGCTAAGCCGTGAAGGGGAAGCTAGTACATAATTTCATATGAACTATATATATAGTTTGTATGGATATATAAAAAGCTCTAATGCTCGCCAAAATTTCCAAAATATCTCGGTTAGGTTATAAGTTGGGCTTCGTATATTAAAAAGATCTACTTGCCAGAATTCAACATTCCCTAGACAAAGGTTCAAGACTTTCAACTAATTAAAAAGGACTTATTTACAAAAAAGTAATTCTAACTATTTGAACTTTAGAAGTGAAGCTTTGGGGCTCCACTAAACAATCCAATTCATCTCGTATCCAATCCTTACAATCCAAAATCCTGCAAAAAATCATCAATGTTTCTTGCTTTGCCACAAATAAAGCCCACAAATAAACCAGATATTTATATATCCACAGTAAACTCCCATCCACTCAAATGCACACGTGATCTTTAAGAGCATTGTATTTTCATTCACTTTATATATTTTAATTTTGTCTACAGTTGTAAATTGCAATATATACTTAAGAAAATAAGTTTTAAATACACACCTCCAAAATAGAGCACATAGTGGTACTCAATATACTGTCTGCGGACAGACATAAATATAATATAAAATATAATACAGATAAAAACACAAGAAAAACAATTTTATAATATACTGAATTGAAAATTTAAACATCCGATATTGTATATTTTATATTTATTAATTATATATAATACATTTTAAATAAAATATTATTAAAAAAGCTCTCTTTCCCATAAATATTTATTTATAAATCTTTGGCTTTTTTTTTTTTATTGATCAAGTAGTAATCCAATCCTAATGTTGCACAATATGTAATAAACGGTGTTTCTTAAAAGAGAAATGGTCAGAGAATTTGTTTCATAATCTACTAAAATGGCTCTCTAGACGTTTAAAATATAATGCCCATACTTCAGCCACGCCCATTCCACAAATAAACTTATCTTTGAAAATGTTAATGTTCCATATCCTGCTGATTTAGCCCAAATCAGATACCTATCCTTTCAAACTTGCTTCTCATTCTATTCTTGACAAACCCTTCGATGCGTCTGAAAAGAAGATGTCCACGAGATCTTCTTTTATAGATTTTTTATGGTGCTACCACTGAGTAGTTGTTTCACAAGCAGTTGTGTTAATATGTACTTTATTATCACATTTACTACAGTTATTATTATTTTTTTATTTTTTATTTAAAGGCTAAAGCGGCAAGAAACTGCTCGTCGTTACAGACTACTACAACATTTACTAGACAAACGATCAAACCTCCCAATTCATAACAAAGGACTTATTTACATGACTGTTAAACTATTTGGACGTATAGAGTTGAGCTTTGGGGCTAAACCATCCAATTCATCTCGTATCCAATCCTTACAATTCAAAATCCTTCGAAAAATCCTAAATGCCCCTTACTTTGTCACCAATAAACTTATCCATAAAGACCTTAATGTTCCATAAGTTTCTGAGTTAGCCCAAACCAGATACCTATCCTTTTATAGTAAACTCCATACCACCTCAAATCAACTAGTCTCCCAACTTGCATTACACTCGATTCCCGATAATGCTCCGATTTGTCTGAAAGGGAGATGGCCAAGAGACCTTCGAATGTAGGAATATTGAAGTGCTTCTAGTGAATAGTTCTTTACATGTTATTGTAATAGTTTTCCTTAAATCTACTTGTTCTATATTATGTATACAGATGTAAGTATCAAGAGATAGTTGAAAAAAAAAATGAAATTATATCATAATTAGTATCCACTGTCCTGTTACTCTACAGTGTAAACTAAAAAAAAATAGTGAGACTAAATAAAGCAATGATATAAATATATCAATACACAGACAGTACATTTTCTTGAATATTCTTTAACTACAACAAGAGCTTGAACAACGAAACGACAAAATGATTGATCCTATTAACGTGAAAGTAGCCGGGGATTTTGAGCCAAGTAATCGCCCTTCTACCAAATAATAAGGACATGTCATTGTAATCGTTATCAACACATTTACTTGATGTACATATTTGTACAGTTGTAAATTTCACTAAATTGATATATAAAAAAAAATTATAAATTTTTATATATTTATTTTTAAATAAAAAGTTATATATTTTAATAAACAGATAAATAAAAACAAAAATTGTATAATTTTATTTGTTTCTTAATTTTAGAATTTATTTCATGTTATTACATACTATACTTATTATCTTGTATATATAATTTATTTTTTTTAATTTCTAGATTACTAAGCTACCGCGCCCGAGTTCGATTCTGGCTAAAGACAGAAAATTTATTTTCTGTTATTTCATACGGTAATCGATTTCAAGATCAAGAGACCCTCCTCACAACAAACCTCTATAAGTGGATAACCTCAATCGGGGATAAAACGGGATCCTCCGTTCACAACTGTTGGCCCAGTAACCCTAAATCCAACAAACTAATGTGCTGAACCCAAGATTGTATTCACTCCTAATCGCCAGTTTTTTTCGCTATCAAATAAATTGCTAATCCTTCAGAATTTGACCGCAAGTATAAGGATAAATACATTTTCTGTCCCCAACAGAAATCAAACCCAATCAATGCTTCATTTGATTATAATATTTGTGCTAATGTTTTTACATGACATAATGTAAGTCATTATGTATAGAATGATATATAAAAAAAAATAAAATAAAAAAATATTGGGCGAGCCATATAAGACATAACGCCATTCGTCACGGTATATCCATTATAATCAAGTCAACGTCGTGTAAGCAATATGTAGATAGCCGCCCGGGGGACAACTGATTTGATGAGTAAATGTTTGATTAAAAGCTTGGGAAGGGGAGCCTCTGTTTATGCCACGGATAATCTGAAGGACCCCCGAAGGAGGGGCGAGATTCAATTTCGACCATTTGGAGGGGAAGGATCCACTAATCAGGCGGAACTCGAACCCTTGTTTTCAGTTAAGAACAAAAAAAAAAAAAAAAAAAAAAAAAAAAGATTCAAGAGTTCATCCGACTTTAGTTAGGAGAAGCCTTAAGAAGAGGATATCGAGGCGACGGATTGGTCTTCATCGGGATTTTCAATCCTGGTGATATATAGCGAGGTAAGAAACCTTCCAAGTTTCTGAACATTCAATTTAATGACTTTTCATTTCTTATATACGATAGGGGATAATAGGCTGATATAAGAACTGAACTAAAAATTGTTCAAGAAAATATAATCTTGGCTTAGGTCAAGGTTCAAAGCAAGAAAACATGGTACATGTTTTACAGACAGGTATATATTTACATTCGGGTAAGATCAGCATGCATAGTCATTCTTCGGTTATAGCGAATATAGGTTTATCATAAGTAAAGTTGGTAATGTAGTTCTTACTGTACCACTTACAACCCATGAAGGGTCTCGGGTTCAGTACTTGGGTAGGATGTACTGTTTTTGAGCCAACGGTTGTGAAAGGAGGTGATTTAGCTAGAATTCACGCTCAACAGCACGGTTTTCCTCCAATTTAGGGTACCCACTTTTTAGTAGGCTGGGTGTGCCCCAGGAGGGTCTCCCGACCTCGAATTCGATCAAGTCTGTAGAAGAACCACTACTTGTACTAGAATTTTTGTTATTAATAAGTCACTCTAAAATAATATTAATAACCACAATATTAATGATAATAATAATATTAGCATTACTAGCATATTCTCCCCATAATGGAAGACGTTATGCACACAACTCAATTAAGTTTCCTTTGGGTTCTTCTTGTTGCTCCAATAAGCTTTTATTCTTTCCGAGAAAGCTCATTTACGTTCTTGTCGACTATGTGTCCGAAGGTGTCTCTTTCCAAAATTTCGTCTAGTCGTTTTTGAGGCCCTTTAGAAGTTCGTTCAAGGTGTTGAACTCTTAAGTGAGATAACGTAATATAATATCCTTTTTGACAGTCAATTTTACATCCTGGCAATCTCGTGAGGTGTCCAAAGAATTTCATTCGTCATTTCTTAATGTAAATTTCAATGTTTGAAATCTTTTCTGTTGTTTTGCCTTTCGGTATTTGAAGATCTTTCTTATGTCATCAGGTCAAATGTCTTTTGATATTATGGCATACTAATATTTTTTGTTATAAATGAGTAATAATAATAATTATCAAGAGAGGTAGCGGTTATACTCTTGAGTCCCAGTTAGTCCCCGTAAAAACATGTAACATGTTAAAATGAAACAACTAAAAATAGCTATAAAATAAATTTTAAAAACCAAATATAAAAAGTAAAGTAAATCCAGGCGAGGCCCTTAATTTTTAACATAATCTCATAATGGTATACTTAATAGTTAACGAAAATATCTAGCATTATGATTAGAGTCTGTTCTAGCTTAGCGACGTTATAATCCACTATCCTTGCATCAAACCCCATTAGCTGGGATTAAAAAAATAAATGTAGAGTGGCAAAATAATTTAACGAAAACACTAAAGAACATTAAATAATTTACGTGGCTGCTGTTTGGCGTCTGCTTTTACCGGGTGCATCCATGGTGTAGTTCACTAATAATGAAGCCGATAGAGTAAATATTTAAAGAGAAAACACTACGGCTTGCACGTTCTGTTCCCAATTATTGGATTATCGCCGGCAAACATATCCCCACTATTGACCCGGGCTATAAGAATTTTGTACATATTTGTCGACAAGGAACGGTACCCAGCTCTGTTTAGTAATTGGATTAATGGATTCAAGTAATTCATGTCCATTTAAATAATATACTCGTTTACACATATATATACAGGGTTTCCCAGACATAGTGTACAAAAATAAATTGGGTAATACCGCATGATAAACGGGGTAGAATGGCGCAGAAACTAGTATAGTATCTCAATCTGTTGAGGAGGTAGAATTTTTTTTTTTTTTTTTAAATCTTACTTTTTTTTAAAAAATGGCAGTTTTCTCTACTTTGGTTTAGCGTAGAAACAAAAATGATGATGTTTTATTAATCAGCATTAAATTTTCTAAAATATGAAATAGGTCCTAGCACTTTTAGGGGACCTTTTAACGCGCAAAACACAAAACATTTATTAAAACTTAAATTTTTAGTAGTTTTTGAAAATTCCTCACTCCCCACTGGAGCACTCTAGAAACTGTCAAATTTCCTAAAAATTGCAAAATTTAGTAAGCTTTTTAGTGGTGTAACCCATGATACAATTGCACTTCACCTTTTAAGTCTAAAAGAGGTTTTGCTGATGAAAAACACGCTAGAGAATAAATACTTGATTGCTTCACGTACCTACCTACTAGATAGAAGAAAAGTATTAGTTATTTTATCTTGAAATCCGACGATTTGGGTATACCAATACCCAAAATATCAGAACCATCTGATACTCCCTCTGAGCTGCTAGCGCATTGCAATTAGACGAAAATCATATCTGCGTTCTCACTTGTGGTTAAGTCCATGGCTGAAGAGCGAGTGGCAATTGATGCAGTCATGAAATGAGAGAACAACTTCTTATGATCTTTGCTATCAGTGGGATTATAATTGTGTACAAAGCTTAACTAAATAAAACCGGGGCTTTATAACACTAATTCCAATCAGAACGTGATATCATAGTTTGGGCTAATGAGTAGCAGGGCACATTATGAAATTTCATTTTTCTGTTGTTGTTGTTGTTGTTAAAAAATTGTTATTTTTTATATTTAAAAAAAAAAAAAAAAAAAAAAGTACGTTTATGTAACAATAGGTAATCAGCAAGATTTTGGGTCACCCCTTTAACTCCATAAAGTAAGGTTTTTTTTTTTTGGGGGGGGGGGGGGGGGGGGGCCTGCCACCCTCACAACTCTTTACCCCTCATGCATATGGACAAGAGATAAAATAACTAAGAGATAAGGTTTTATTTAGTTAAGCTTTGTATACAATTATAATCCCACTGATAGCAAAGATCATAAGAAGTTGTTCTCTCATTTCATGACTGCGTCAATTGCCATTCGCTCTTCAGCCATGGACTTAACTACAAGTGGACTTTTTATATATATATATATATATATATATATATATATATATATATATATATATATATATATATATATATATATATATATGTTTAGAGTGTGAAAGGCAACTGCAAAATTTAACATTTAATTTGGCAATGTTCAAAAAATAATAATTTTTACCTCACTTTTTGGGAAACTATTGCTTCTGGTGCCTTCCACGTTCATTTCCCAGAAAAATATGTCAGAATCAAAGTTTTGGAGCAATAAATTTACTTTGATTTGATTTAAACGTTTCTGGGATTTGAAGCAACTGTTCGACATAAAGTGAGATAAACATTTTTTTTCTTTAAAATTATCTATTTTTAATAAAGTATATCTCAAAAACCGTTCAGAGTTAGACAAATATGTATAGAAAAATTTTATAGAAAATTTAATTCCACCGTTTTTGAGATATAATCGAAAAACCCAAATATTGAGCCTTCTCCCATGTCCCACCGTAATGCTCAGGTACTCCAAAAGGTATTCTTTTGGGTTATTCCTTGTGGTAGTCTATTTTCAATAATATTTTATTCTCATGTTTTAGAGAAAATCTACAGTAAAGGCATATTCGAAGTCCGCATACAAAGACTTTGTTTAAGTTATTATTAACTATTCCACTTTAACGAATTCCTAAAAATTATTGTATAGGGTAAACTAGACAGTTCTTAAAAGATAGTTATTGATACCCTGACTTAAAAATAAACAAAAAAAAAATTAATAAAATTCCCTTTTAAAAACTACAACTCGGCTGTGTAAAAATACTTTCAATTCTATCGGTATTTCAAAAGATGTCCATAGGGTGTCAACAACTGATTTTACAATAATTGTAGTCGTAAAAATAATGTTTAGTGTGAACTTTTTTGTTTAGCTGAATGTACAGTAATAAGGGAGAAATAACTGTAAATTTCAACTTTATTAAACTATTCTTTCTTTAATTATATTATGAATATTTCCGAATATTTCCTTAAGGGTTTTAATAACTGTTTGGTCTACCCTACTCATATTGACCGGTAATAATTATTTTAGAGTTCATTTCCATATAATTAATTGGTGTATTAAGAACATGATGACAGTACAAATTAAGAATGAATTTCGAAAGAGAGATAAAAATCAAAGCAGAAAGTATCGCGAAATCCCCTCCCCCTTTACTTGCAAGGAAAGCGATAAATGACACCATTATGCTCCAAGTCCTGCTATTTTATTTTTATTTTTTGTTGAACCAGTTATTTTCGTCATAAAAATAAAACTCTAAGATATGGTGGATAAACGGAGTAAACAGGCCTGGAGGGAAGGTATGAGAGAGGCGGGTGATTTATGAAAAGACGAAGACTTTTGAGGAAGTTTTATAGCGACCAGAGACGCTTGAACAAGTCCCCCCCCCTACCCATCCCATACGGAGGGTTGTTAAAGTTGAAGCGTACCCACTTAAGGGCCTCTCCTAACCCTAGAGCAACTGAAAAAAAAAATTATTTATTTTTTTCAAATCTTTTATTTATAATTCTTATTGAGTTATCTTTCGGCTCAACGTCAACCGAAGCAAAGATGAGCGAAGAAGAACATTTTATTGGTGCAGGTATCTAGGTACTTTAGGAAAAACAATATTAGTTTTTAATAGTCAAAACTGAAGTTAGTTAAGATTATAACTAAGGAATTATCTTTCAAAATTAAAAATTAAAAAAAAAAAAACAGAAAAATACTCACCCGGTCTCCCCCTGCTGTTAAATCCAAAACAATTATATTATTTTAATCCTTGATAAATGTGTACTAACGAAAACAAAGTATAGCAGTGTATGTAGCTTGCAAGGATTTATCAAAAAAAAAAAAATAAATCCAATGGAAATGGACATGTTAAAATTTGAAAGATAAGTCCTCAGCTATAATAAAATATAATATTTTTTATTAACAAATATCATCTTTTGCAACAATCTATGTCTATCTTTTAACAATCTATTTATAGAAACACTTGACCTGAGTTATTGTAGTGATAAGCAAATAAAAATTAGTAACATTTGTATAAACAAAAAAGAAAAACCTAGTTACTCTCTCTCTCTCTCTCTCTCTCTCTCTCTCTCTCTCTCTCTCTCTCTCTCTCTCTCTCTCTCTCTCTCTCTCTCTCTCTCTCTCTCTCTCTCTCTCTCTCTCTCTCTCTCTCTCTCTCTCTCTCTCTCTCTCTCTCTCTCTCTCTCTCTCTCTCTCTCTCTCTCTCTCTCTCTCTCTCTCTCTCTCTCTCTCTCTCTCTCTCTCTCTCTCTCTCTCTCTCTCTCTCTCTCTCTCTCTCTCTCTCTCTCTCTCTCTCTCTCTCTCTCTCTCTCTCTCTCTCTCTCTCTCTCTCTCTCTCTCTCTCTCTCTCTCTCTCTCTCTCTCTCTCTCTCTCTCTCTCTCTCTCTATCTCTCTCTCTCTCTCTCTCTCTCTCCTCTCTCTCTCTCTCTCTCTCTCTCTCTCTCTCTCTCTCTCTCTCTCTCTCTCTCTCTCTCTCTCTCTCTCTCTCTCTCTCTCTCTCTCTCTCTCTCTCTCTCTCTCTCTCTCTCTCTCTCTCTCTCTCTCTCACTCACACACACACACACACACACTCTCCCTCTCTCTTTCTACCACCTCCTCTCACCCTCTCTCTCTCTCTCTCCCTCTCTCCTTTCTCCCCCTCTATCATTCTCTCTCTTTTCTAACAAGCTTCCAGTGGAGGTTTGAATCTTTTGCGTCGTCAACGTAGGCATCTGAAGACAATTGTTCTTCCAAATGAATCCAATTACAGATTCTTAAATACCTTTCATTTTCTTGATTTTCCTCTCTCCCTGATCATTTATTTTTTCATTCATATTTCTCTGGTTTCTTTATGTAATTGTTTTTGTTTTATTTGTTAAAACATATTTATTAGTTTTAAGAACTTAATTAATTTATCAAACTTGAAATGCCTTCAGCTCCCAAGAAATTTATATCATTGTCTGTAATATAGGAATCTCACGCCCTAATCATAATACTAATAATTAATAGATTGATTATGGTATTCCTTCATAGATACTTCTTAAAAGACACAATTAGTCAAGTGATAAGTATTTAGTAGAAAAGTTTTAATACAATTTATAATATAAATTGGAAAAAAAATACGTACTTTAATTTAATAAATAGTTAAAAAGGTATACATTACAGATTATTTTATATAATTTATTTTTTTTGAAATTTATTTTAGGAATAAGATGATTAAAAAATCCTTATACTAAAATGAATAACCATAAACTGATAATTTTTTAAAAAATATATACTGATAAACTCCGAGTGGACATCATCCGAAATATTATGGTATAATTTTTAAATAAGACGTTCTTAAATTTGAGTAATATGTTAGATAACACCTTAAACCACTCATATCATGAACCACTTATTTTATTACTAATTTGTGGATTCATTTAATTTTTATGACATCTTTTTCGTCTACGTAATCATTATGGCAATATTTTTACATGGTGGCTACAGACCAGAGGTGATTTTCTTTAAATGGGAATCTGAGTAAATAAATAAAAATGTAGCAGAAAGGGACAGTAAAAATTATAAAACTGTGTGAGCTTTTTTATAAGGTTTTGAATATATTTTATTTATTAATAATTATTTCTAGAAACAAGAAACCCAAAACGAAAATGAATTACTGAAACTAGTTATGTTTCATTAGCAATAAATATCTCCTTAGCTCACCTCTCCAACGGCTAACTGCCCGGAAACATTGAGAGGAGCCAATACAATTCTCTGGCACCTACCCCCTTAACCCTCCCGCCTCTCTGGTTCGAAAAGGGAAAACTTTCCGGCTAAAAACGCAAACTCCTACCTGCTTTCCCTATATTACATTTATTAGATACTCAATAACACAACTCCCAAAGAACGTAGGGAAAAACCGTTCTGCTTTATGCAAGCGATTCTCAAGGGGATCCTCTGATTTCCTATACCTTTAGAACTTGTTAAAAAGTTTCTGGGATACCACAAGGCAACTGTATATTCCCCTCTTTTACTGCGTTCTGTGAAATAGGGTTTTTACAAACATCTTCTCTCTCAAGGGGTACAATACTGATATAAATAGGACATCAAATCTAAGTCCAATAAATCACCATTAATGTTAAACCAAATAATATCAACAGAAAAATCTAATATTCATACCATCCTATACATAAAAATTTGGCCTTATACCCGCAAACGTAGGAATACAGTCAAAGTATTGAATTGAAAATTTTAACTCAACGTTCCTTTTTTATAAAAAAATGTTTTTATTTAATTTTATTCCAAGTTTCCAACATGAACAGGATGATCCGAACTTTTAAGGATTTGAATAAATAAATAAAAACATTCATAACTGACATGTAACATTCTATAAAATGTATATCTTAAATGTAAAACAGCATATTTCTTCCATGATCCATTTTGACAATTGGTTATCCAAAATGCTTCTTCCTTTATACCTCATGTGAAGAGGAGGAGTTGCACAGGGATTCCGAATCAGAATCTAGCGCGACAAAAATGATTTTTTTTTCTTCTAAAAACATAAATTTTATAGACAATCTATCAAATTTTACCTCCAGTAAAAAAAAAATAAATAAATAAATAAAATAAAATAATAATAATGATAATATTTAAACGAAATGTAGATCAATGAAATCCTGTCTAATGCATCTTTTAATTCTTTGGGTTCATCAGGAAATTATTTCATTCCTAATATTGATCGGTCGTTAACAAATCGCTATATCTAAATTCGGTCTCTATACACGAATAATGATATTTTCAGATTTTATAATTATTAAACAATTTTCTTAAGTATTGATTAATAACTTTATTAGTACGATTTCAAATTCGCCTTATGTATAAATATATATATATATATATATATATATATATATATATATATATATATATATATATATATATATATATATATATATATATATATACTAATTTTTTTTAAAAACATGCAAAGAAAATTGAACATATTGCAACTAAAAAGTTCTTCCATAGATTAAAAGAGCGTTTATTCAAAAAAATATTTACAAAATACTGTTGGCCTCTATTTTTACTTTAACTGCTTTGTTATTATTTTCTTTGTACGTAGTCAAGCCACCATAGCACGTGGTACCTAAAATCTTGTGACATTTATCAATAAAACATTTTATTGTTTTTTAAATCATAAAACAATCCAAAATCGTTCGAAAAATCCTCAATGCTCCCTACTTTGTTGCAAACTTATCCATAAAGATCTGAATGTACAATACGTTGTTGATTTAGCCCAAACCAGAAACATTTCTTTTCACATCAAACTCCATAGCAATTCAAATTCATTAGTATAAAAACTTGCTTCAAATTCTATTTCACAGAACCATCCGAGGTGACTGAAAAGAAGTTGGGCTCGGGAACCTCTAACGTAGTACTTCATTATAAAGAACACTTATATAAGTGCTACCAATAGGTAGGTTGGGTTACAAGAAATTGGTTCATTTTTATCAACAAATTGATTTGATTTAGTTTATTTTAAATTGTATACAATTTTAAATTTCAATAAGTAGATTAAAAAAGTTATAAAGTAATATTTACTAGTTTTAAAAAATAATATATATAATACTATAACATTGTTTATTTTTCAAGCAGTAAGAGCAAGGATAACTATTACATTCTCGAGAAGAAACGATACATTTCCTGGGAGGGGACAGAAGTTCCATTCTATTGCTCAGTTCACAGGACATCCCTAGACCAGGGCGGACACTGACGTATTGCCCACAGAGGAACCCACGAAACCGTATCCTGGACCGAGTTAATTCATTAGCAGAGAGGACACCTAAGTGTCGATAGGGCAACCACAGCTGCGATAAATAGAGTTCCATCCCTTCAGGGGCACCTCCGAGGTAATAGATTTTTCCATTCCGCTGAGTATCCGAGGTTTGTTCAATGTTGAATATATACTAAGGAAGAAATATTAAAATAACACCAAATAAAACCTACTTAAAAATCAACATAAACTGTAGAACTGTAGTACAGTTCTTCTGTAGTACAGTTCGTACAGTTTTGTCTTCCTCAATATATCGTCGGCTTTGGGAGAGGAAGGAGAGGAAAGGGTTGGAAATAGTATGTTTTTAGCTGTTTGGTAAAATAACTCGAAAGCCGTTACTTTTAGCACATTTCGTGTTCTTTAAAATATTAAAGAATAGAAAATTTGCAACAAATTTAGTTTTATTCGTAATATTGCTCAGATCAATAGTTTTAGAGTTGTTGGCCACCAAAGACAGACTAATTTGCGGTAAGTCGCACATATCCGCTAAAACATGTCGGTACTCTTTTGGTTATAACTCCGAAACTATTTGTCCGATTCAAAATTTCTTTTATACACACATATATGTAATATTATCGATACTTGGTAACTATTGATTAATGAATGAGTATATGACAGATTTTTCTAAGCTGAGCAGGCCAAACTGGCGGAATGGGTTGCCTTTCAGGGACCATCCATTAAGGAAGAAATAAATCATAATTTAGCCCGGGCATCAGGTGATGTTAGCTCCGGGGTAATCACTTACCCCTGATATTACTCACGGTAATCAACTGATAACTTTTTTATTAATTCAATTAAGACACTGCGGCAAGGGGTGAGGAAAGGCTGCCCAACGTCCTTAATAAGTTTAAGTAAGAGGATGATGATGGTGTAATACCAAGAAAGGAAATGCAAGATGTTACTTGCCGAGAAACTGAGAAGTATGAGTATAAGGATAATCACAACTTGTCACCACTTTATAAAACCAATCACGCAATATAGTTTGTTTTTTTTATTTTGTGATTATTTATTAATACAAAAAAAAAACCGTCAATTAAAAAAAAAAAATCTTTTATCCTTGGATATTCCACTGATACTCGTACCTGTTGTAAAGATCCGCTACCAAGGACTCCAACCGGACACACGATAAACTTGGAATCCAGAAACAAGACTAAAACAACAAGAAGCTCCGTTTTCGACTTCAGAATTTGCTATAAAATAAACGTTTTATGATGCAGATTTATTACAAAAGTCTTATTAACATGACTGTTATTAGACCTATTTTGACATACGTACTTCAAATCTGGGACTCCACTGAGCCATCGAAAAATCCTTAAAGATTCCATTACATAGTCTCAAATAAACTTATTCATAAAGACCTTAATGTTCTATAGGTTGCTGATTCAGCCTAAACCAAAATCCTTTTCTTTAACCCTCGAGTGGTCGCGCGGATGACAATAGTCCTCCACTGCTCTTAACATCGCTACTGTGTATTTGTTTTGGCAGGGATGAATATGACGAGCCTAGAGTCTGCAAAGGGAGGCTAGGGGGATAGTCTCAGTACCTCTGTTAGTTGCTATTTGATATTCCCGACCTGTAATTTACATTTGTTTTGGTTGGCTAACAATTGTCCTCCACCTGACCTTTCAATTATTTATTTTTAGTTTTGTATTATTTTGTCTACATTAGCTAAATTAATACAATGAGAGTTTGTTATAATTACGCTGAATGCCCCCTACTGATATTTTTTAAGTACTGTTAATACAGGGTTTTTTTTAACTGAATAAAAATAAAATAAAATAATGTAAAATAAGGATCTGGAAGAACTTCAAGGCAACATCAAGAACGGCAAAGTTTCAATTGTATAGACATTTTCATTATTTATCTAATCAATTTACTGTTGCAAATTCAATTAATATTTTTTATAACATATAAAACATGATCAAAAAAATGTGTTTGATCAGGAGAGTGTGTTTAGTTGAAAAATAAAAGTAAAATTGTTCTTAAAATTTATTTTCTGTTATTAAGTGTACAAAGTGAACGCTGCTTGGTAAGTTCTCTTTTTTTGTTAATTCTGATTAAGTTTTCGCTATTTTTCTTTTAAAAAAAAAAAAAAAAAAAAAAAAAAAAAAAGAGATTGTTGTGTTTGTGTGTGACCGTTACCGGGCTTGTGTGCGGTAAAATAAATTTAACCCTAACAATGTGCTACTTGAGTAAATTATTTCGTTTGTCATCCACGCAACCTTCCTTATGATTATTATTTTCATCACTTGATATGTGTTTATAATGATGTACGTACTTTCTTTATATTTCATTATTTTGATTAATAATTTATTTCTCTTATCCTTTGTTAAGTATTTTTGAAAATAAAGGGATTAAAAAAGATGTCTATTGCTAAAACACCAGAAAACTTGTCATCCGGGTCACCTTTTTTGTAACTTAGCCATACGCGACCACTCAAGGGTTAATAGTAAAATCCATAGCTATTTAAACCCAGTAGTCTCTAAACTTGCTTCCTATTCAATTTAAAAAGTCTCCGAAACGTCAGAAAATAAGATGGCCTTGGGATCTTCCCATATAGAACTTTATTTGAAGTGCTACAAGTAGGAAGTTGCTACACAAGCAATTGACTAGTTGTTATGAACGAAAAATAAAAAATACTAAAAGTACCCAACTCTAAGAGATGAAGTTGGGAGAACAAACGAGAGGAATGTCCCATGTTGAAGCTTTTCACAAATATTTTCGGAACTATATAAAAATAAAACACACTGTACATAACTTTTTCAATAAAATATTATATTCTACTCATCTTTTAGAGGCACGACAGTTCTTGCAACATCTTGGCCTTATCAAACGATCCGGTTTCTCTCTCACCAAAGCAATCAGTCTTCATCTTCGCATACCCAATATCCTGATGTTCTCCTCTGCGCCTTGCAAGTACATTTTATTCGTTCTTCCCTTCTTCCATGCACCTCCAGGGTTCCCTCCCGAAATTCGCTTGGGAATCTTCTTTCTTCCATCCTTGCGACGTTCGCCAACCAACTCAGTCCCTTTATATCCAACCCAACAAATTCTTCATACTCTGAATGTATCACTCTCCGTAACTTGGTCCAAGTATTGACATAATAAAACATTTTATTAATTGTTTCATAGAACCAGCAGATTGGAAAAAAAAGAGGAGATGAATATATGAAGAAGGTGTTTCACTTGTAACTCTTCAGATGTTTTATAAAATCTTGAATTATCTGCTAAGTATTTTTCTTTATCTACTATCTCTAAAACTATTGAATATTATTTAATTTTATATTATTCAAGACTTATATAATCATATTTACTGAAACAATTTAAAGACTTTAATTAAATATAAAAAGTGAGTTTTGCAAAAGTTGAACCTCACTAAAGTAGATCGGATACACTCTAAAAAGCAATTTAAATCTATTTAAAACCAGCGGAGAAGTTTTAGAATTATATGATATGAAGTAATAGGAGGGGGTAAGTGATAGGTGATAGGAGAAGTAAGAAAATTATAAACCTTATTTAGAGATCTGTTAAAATTGTGTTTGCATTGAAATCCGAGATTTACTTATTTTATTATTCTGGAGTCGTCCACTTACTGTTGGGACAATAAAAAGAATAATTCCACGACTAATTATTCGTCTCAAGTGGAAGATGCAGGGAGGTAAGAAAAATAATTGCGCTGACTATAATGTGATTGTTAATCCTAGGAAATTAATTGATAAATGTTTATAAGCTTAAGTTTATTTTGGACGCATTGTTGTTCTTGTGTATATTACTCTTTTCTGTTCTTGTTATTTGTTTATTAACATTAAAACCAAGTTAGTATTCGGCTTCTTTTTTTTTTTTTAACCTATCAAATACTATACAAAAATAAATATAAATAATTATTTAAAAAATCATTTAAAGTCGCTTAGATATTCTAAAATTGAAGAATATTAATATTCCAAAAAATTCTAGATTAAAAGTCGTTTTATGGTTTTTTGAACGTAAGTAGATTTTCTTTTGAACAACGAAAAATCACTGCTAATCCCAAGAAAATGTGGAACATAACAAAAGTAAAATAATATATCCCAGATGAAGATCAGCATTTTTCGAAGAGACACTCGAGCTGCTCAGAGACTTGGCTAACAGCGATGAACATAAGCTGCTTACAGAGTTAAAGGTAAGGGAAAACCTTATAGCCTTTTGAGGGACATCAGACATTCATAACATACAAAATGACCCTGAAACAAAGAGTTCTGATGTATTGAATTATCATACATTACGTTTATTATATTATATATATATATATTTTTTTTTTTTTTATGCCTGACCTAACTTAATATTTCTTTTTTCCCGGGCACTCCGAATCCCAGGGTCAAATCTTTTCTCTTCAAAAATAAAAAATATTTAAAAAATAATTATTAGCACCAAGAATATATATATATATATATATATATATATATATATATATATATATATATATATATGTATATTTTTTTTCATGCCTGATATACTCATTCAATTTTAAATATTAGTGATGTGAAGAAAACTATAATATAATGGTTGCGTGAACAGTAAGATAGACATTTAATACGTTAAATATTTGTTTTATTTTATTTTTTCTATACTAAAGACCGAACGAAGCAAGAATCGTGAGCGGTTGGTTCCTATGACACATAGGACTTAATCGACCTTTCAAATCACGGTAGATTCCATTGCTGAATATTTTTAATGACACAAAAATATGAAAAAAAACTTTATTGAAACCTGGCTGGGAAAAACACTACGGATGTGCCTATATGTAATCTACCGGTTTTATATTTACGTCTGGTAATGGAACTATCATCAAATTTTAGATCCGAGCTACACCAACAAATTCGTATTGTAACAGTGTTGATTTCGCAGAAACATCTAGTAGGGGATCAACAAAATTAAATAAAATTCTGTTCTCAGAATCGACAAAATCACGGCATATGTTGTTTCTTTTTTGGTTTTAATTCAATTGCACACTGAATTTATTTTTGTGAACACAGATGTAATTAATTTTGACATAATATTATCTTATAATAACGAAAATTATGTCTGCAAAAATGTATGTGCACCTTTCATCGGGTTGATATAAACGGGGAATCGGAGCGTTTCAACAAGTAAAATTTCTAATTGGGGCCGGGACTTAGGAAAAAAAGTGTTATATCCGGGAAATCCTTATAAACGGGAGCGTTATATACTGTATTTAGATCTTGAAATTGATAATAAAATTTACTTTATATATTTTAATGATTTATTTTTCAATTGTTTTAAAAAAAATTAAATACAGTAGAAACTCGATAGTTCGTCATGAGTGGGGAAGAGGGGGTGACGAAATAACGGACACGACGAATTACAGAATTTTACTAGAAAAGTAACAAAAAACATTATAAACTTTATAATAGTAATTTTTTTTTGCAATTTATTTAACGTAAAAACGAACAGATGAACATTATACACACTGGACTTGAGTGACAATGACAAAAAACAAAAAAAGCTAAACATTTACCGCATCCCATCAGGTGTGAAATATCTGATTCACATTGCTGCTTGAAACCACTCAATGCACTTGGATAACATTTCCTCTACTTCTTTGCATGAAATAGTGGAAGAATTAGAAACGCCATCGTTATAACTTTTTTCATCACTAGCTTCAGTTGGAGCACTCAGGACTTGTTCTATAATTCCATTGTCATTTAAAATTTCATATCCTATATTATCCATGTTTAACCAGCTGCTTACCTCTTGCTTATCTTTTCTCATTTCTTCACTCTTTCTCATAACCTGGAGCAGAAGTCGCTGAGCCAGATGCTAATGTTTCTGTAGGAAGAACTTTCCAGTATTAACTGATTCCGGGAATTCGTCAACTGCTCTCATACTTCCTTTCATCTCTGGATGAAACAATCAATGGAGGGATCGACTAGGTGCTTATTCTGTTTCTTTTTTTTTTTCTTTGAAATGATTTACAAAATTTATAAATATAGGAGTATGTTTTAGTGATAAATCAACTGAGGCGGTTTAAAAATTAAATAAGTAGCAAGAAGAAAAGATGAATTACATTACGTTTTTAATTTTGCTATTTATAGTTTACAATTAAAGAAACAAAAAACAGCTGAAGAATTACAGAATAATTATTGAGTGACGAAATCACGAGTTTCCACTGTACGTGGTGCCACATGTCGATCCCAGTGAAATTTGCAAATCGATGGATGTTATTAGCGCCATTCCGCAATAGTGTTTACAATAGTAAAACTACTGAATTCATCTTAACCTAATCATCCCCATAGTTCTAGGAAGGTTCAACTATAATAAATTTTACAATAAAAGAAAATTGAATGTATAACGCTGAGTGGCAAAAATGAAGGTTGCCACAATGTCTTATACTTTTATGGTTAGACATTAAAATCCAACAACACGAAATCAATAAAATTATTTGTGCCAAATAAAAATTATTACCCAATCAAAGTGCCGATTATTTGCTTTTTTATATTCTGTAAAATAATACGATTCATAGGCCTTTAAGGTTGGTTTATATTATCTGGCACGAATCAATACGTTTCAGAGACGAAAAATATTATTGTAGTCAGTTTAAATATGTATGCGTATATATAGTGCTTCCGATCCGGTAATACACAACACGTTTCAGACAAGACATCACGGAATTTCACGAAAATAATATTTTTTCGGGACCGGCACGTGTCGGAGCCTATCTTAACATGTCTTCGTAGTATAATTTACTTTCCAGCTCCGACAGTGCAGTTCTATACTGACTTTGCCCCTTGCCCCGTTACGGTTTTCCTTTTTCTGCGTTTAAACTTAATCCATTCTTTTTTTTTTTCAAAAATGTTGAAAATGTCTGACAATATAAATATAACATGTATTTGTCGGATCCGTGGCGGGTCCTTTCCGTGTCGGATAATATAAAAAAACTTTTAGTTGGAATCACTGAAAATACAATCGATTATCCGCAATTGTTTCTTAATGGACCCTGTCTCTCTGGATTACCAACTCATAAATAAAAAGTAAAAAATCGGAAGTCTAATTATGCTGTTATGTTATAACACCTAATCAATGCAAATTTAACCAGGTTAAAAACCACTGCTTTACTTGAAAATATTGAAGAAATAATGCTCACCTACATTCTTTAATAAATCATTTTTATTAATGAACAAAAAAACTTATCAGTTAAATTTATATAATTTATATATATATGATTTTTATAATAATGGATTTTCATCGCATCCCTCAATATAACACTATAGGTATCTCTTCTTCTTGGTAATTTGTAATGTAAAAAAGAGTTGGCCTGAAATCGAGTTCTGGCTGCACGAAGAAATGAGTATTTGCATCTCAAAAATCGTGACGAAGATGATTATCGAAGAAGTGTGGGGGTAATATTAAGCGGGATATTGAGAGGTGAAGCCGGCGTGTAATGTTTGAGAATCGAGCGGGAGAGTAGACGTGAAGAGAAGGCGGCCATGAATGACAATCAGCTGTCCCGGGGGTCCGGCCGTAGCTGGGACATTATAAATAAAACCGTGTGCAATTCCCTTTTTTTGTCCCAGCCAGGCCCCACTAGCGTTACTCCCGCTAATAGAGTCAGCCAGTGGTGAGCTAAATAGCCACTACCGATCCTCCTTCGGGGGTAATGGAAACTCTGATGAGTATGGCTTCGGTAAGAGCTGATACTAAGAAGGCGTTTAATCTGTAATTATTGTTTTGAAAATCTTCTGAAAACATCACACGCAAAAAATTATTATATACGTTATGTATTCTATTATATAAAAAGAAAAGCCATTCTTCGTTTGTGATCACTAACCGCGAAAATTACTGAACGAATCTGTACCAAATTTTAACTACACCATCTTCATAGTTCAAGAAAGGTTTAGCAATAATAAAATTTACATATTTTTTATTATATTGCTGTTAAAAAAGCGATAAATATGTGGTGCGGAGTGAAGTTTTAACATTGACCAATAAGTGGCGAGCGCCATTCAACAAAGGTTACAAATGAAACCGTGTTATGTACAGCTAGAAGTTGATTTACAATAGTCAAGATTACTATAATAATAATTTAAATGTACAGTATTAAGAAATAGAAATGAGGTTTGTCCAACTATCATTATCTTTTAACGTTATAAATTAAAATCGATAAAATTGTTTCTGCCGAATAAAAATTATTAACAAATCAAAATGTCGATCCTTTGGTTTTTGATATTGTGTGTAAAAATATGATCTACCTTCCGCTTTACTACAAAGTACTCATTTACAAGGCAGTTATCAGACCTATTTGGACATACGAAGTTGAGCTTTGGGGCTCAACTAAACCTTCTAATTCTTCCCGTATCCAATCCTTACAATCCAAAATCCTTCAAAAAATCCTTAATGCTCCTTACTTTGTTACAAATAAACTTATCCATAATGACCTTAATGTTCCATATGTTGTTGAGTTAGCCCATACCAGGTACCTATCCTCTCATAGTAAGCTCCATAACCACTCAAATCCATAAGATTCTCAACTTGCTTCCCACTCCATTCCTGATAATCCTCCGAGGCGAGGAAGGAAGATGGCCTAGAGATCTTCTAGTGTAGAATTTTTATTAAAGCGCTACTGATGAGTAGTTCTTTTCAAGCTTTGGCATGTTATTGTAATCGTTATCAGCCCATTTACTTAATGTACATAATTGTACAGTTGTGAATTTCAATCAATTTATATAAATAAAAATTTAAAAAATATGATCTATGGGCCTATAGTTGCAAGCAGTGATAATGCAGTCTATTATCCGCAAGTTACTTAATAGTCTCTGTACGGTCTGGATTACCAACTAATATATCAAAGTTAAAAAATTAATCAGTGCAGTTTTAAACAGGTTAAAAATCACTGGTATGCGTGAAAATATCATTGAAGAAATAATGATCAACGGCATTGTTCAATTCAAGATTTTTATCGATACAAAAACTTCAATTATTAGTTAAAATTATCCGAGTTTTTTACTTATGAGAGCGGGCGAAGCCGCGGTAAACAAGTAACAAAAAAATAAAATAAATAAACTGTTGGCAAACATGTGTATAGTTCTTAATATATATTATATTTGAATTATATTATATATAATATGTATTTGACGCAATGGTCATTTTTTTGTTATATACCATATTAAAATAAAGAAAAATTTAACACACCCGGCCCCAAAATGTACCTATAAAAGTCTTAATAAGTAACATTGTTGGAAGCATTCAATGCAGCTAATGGTCTGCTAAATGAACAGTACATCCAATAACGCTTTGAAGGGTTTACTGCTCTTTGAAGATTCTCTGACTCGAAGAATCCAGTTTGCATCATAAATAGACCCTTGAAAAACTTTCAGTTTCAAAAGATGAGATCTAAGAAAAGAAAAAAGCCACTTTGTTCCTTTGTACTAACTCGAATGACGGAACCACTCACTTCCTATTACATCGTTCCTAAACGTGTTCTTTCAAGGATGAGCGATAATTCATAGGGGCATGAAAGCATCAACACTCGTTTGCTCACACTCGGAATAATGTGCTGCAAAACCTATTTGCAACTTCAACCAAAGGTTTAAAGAACACATAAAAGAACCTTAATTCCAAGTTCGCTATCCATTTGAATGAAAATAATCATAAATTCAATTAAGACGCGGGAGTGAAACTAATACATCAAGTAGAAAAAAACCTAAAATTAAATGCTTATGAATCTTTAAAAAAACTAATAGCCTAAAAAAATCGTTGAATTTTCGGAATCAACAGTGTTCTAAAATTCAAAAACATATATTAGATCGCCAGATTGACCATTTATAAGACCATCGTACGCCAAGTTGTCACCTATGGAAGCGAGACCTGGTTCTTAAAAAGAAAAATGGAAAGAAGGCTTTGCACTTATGAAAAGGATATTTCTTCGGAAAATAAATGGAGCTACCTTCTCCTAGGGAAAGTGAAGAATTAGGACTGATGAGGAGTTAAGAAAAAATTAATAAAAAAAAAACTGAAATTAATAAAAAAAACGGAAGATTGGTATGGCTCGGCCATGTGGAACGGATACTACTCTATGAAAAGCCTGGACGAGCTCGTAGAGGAGGTCGTCCGGGAATAAGATGGTTGGATGACATAGAGGAGGACTTGGAACAATTGGAAGTCAGAAGATTAGGAGGAACGTTGCTGCCGATAGACCAGCTTAGCAAGCAATTTTTGACAACGCAGTGGAGGGCAGTAGCGCCATAAATAAATAAACAAATAAAAAAATCTAAAGATTTTTGTTTAAATGACCAGATAAATATTTCTAATAGTCCAATTTTAAATTTCTTTCAAATAGGAACGAAAAAAACAAAGTCATAGGGAAGACCGAAATGATCCACTCTACCTGACCCCTTACACTCTTCTTTATATCTTTCATAAGTCCCTTTGCCTCCGTAGGTGAGAACCCATATATTTGATTTATTGGCTTAAATTTTTAAAAACTTTAATACGTGTAATATATTTTAGAACTAATATTGAATGTTTAAAATTCGAAACTTTCGAATAAAATAATTTCAATAGAAGTGACAATTTATTGTCTCACCCTTATTCCTAAATGTTAGTTATTATGTCACCAATAAACTTATACACAACGATCTACATGTTCCATATGTTGCTGAATGGCCCAAACCAGATCTCTATCCTTCCATGACAAGCTTCAAAACTCACTTGAATCCCCTTGTTTTCGAACATGCTACTCACTAGATTCTGCTGGGCTCTAAGCTTGCCTACCACTTGATTCTTCCTAGGCCTCTGAAAATCTTTAATGTAGATTTTATTGAAGTGCTACATAATTTGAACACACCATTACTAGCCTATCATTATAATTTATTGTAACCATAATTCCTAACCTTTACTCGATGTATATATTATATTTTATATATTTATTTCCATATTTTCTGGTGCTGTGTACCGCTACATTTGGTTAGCTTTAAAGGCTAGTTCGCATTATGCTAGTATTCTAGTCTAGCAGCAAGTAATTTAGTAGCTAAATTAATTAGGGGGGTGCTACTCGCCCAAGAAGAATAGAGTAAAATGGATCGACTAAACTAAATTCCTTACTGAACTATTGTACTTGACTAAATGTTTAGTGTTCAGACACTTTTAGCTACTAAATTACTAGCTACTAGACTAAAATACTAGCATAATGCGAACTAGCATTAATATACAGTTGTGAATATCAGTAAATAAATAATTTAAAAAAACAAAAAAAACATTTATTTTAACTTCCAACTTATTTTCCGCCAATTCGATCGTAACATTTTCAAATCATTCTTAAACTTCTGTACGCTCTCCTTACTATGTCGAATGGGAATAGTGTTCTGAATGTCTTTTCTGTTACTGAACTGACTCAGCCCTTTACGTTTTTCAACTTAGTTACAGTGAAACTCCCCGTTATCCTCTGAGGTATATCAAAGGACGATTGCCTCAAGACCTCTGTTGGGACGCTAACAATTGTTAGTTTTTTTTTTAAGGCAATATGTAATTTCTTTCATTTATTTGATGTAATTTAAAGGACCCCATTCGTATGTATGTATTTATTTACAAATCCGGCTTCTTCTTTAATTTAATTATTTATTATAAGATAAAATACGAAAGTATCCTTTTCAACCGAAAACCTCTTTCAGTATGATTATTAGCACTTCAAACTTAAATGTTATAATAAGCGCTTTTATATATTTATATAATTAATGTGGAATTTCAGATTTTATTTTTTCTGTCTTAATTATTCCAAGGAATCGTTAAAGTGGTAAAACAAATTATTTTTCGTTGCCTATGTTTATATAATTAAATTGGTATTTTATTTTATTAGACCATTATTAATATTTCCAAGAAATCATAACTGGGTTAATATAAAAAATATGATATTTTTGGGCTTGGTACCTTTGGCAGGACCACGACGACGAAATAAATGTCAACCGACCCAGATGGGAATCCAGAAACGCCTGTACCAGGAGGCGCTCTGAGAACTTATCCTCGACGCTCTTGGCCAACATTAGCAGATTATTTTAATATGGTTTTGCGCAGATTTATGTAATAAAACTGTTATTTTAGATGTAATGAATTATTTTATAATTTATTAATAAGTAGAATAAAATGTTGAGGTCTATGTTTATGCAGGGCCTGGGGCGAACAGCTCTCCTCGCTATGCTTCTATTAATTTAATAATTAATGAATGGATTAGTGCTGAATACATAGAATATATACAATGCAGTCTAAATAACCCGTAAGCCTGGAAAGTGGAAATGCCTGGATTTTTACTCCTATGGGATCCTATTGTTTCCGTTGAATATAATAGAAGGGGCAAATAATTTATCAATACTAATTATGTACATGTATTTGTGTATGTTGGTGTGTATAAAAACCTCACTCTTATAATAGGGTCAAATAGTAAAAAATAGATAACTATAACACGATACCACCTAGTCCAGAATTCAACAGGAAAAACCTTTGTCATAAGGAGTGAGACAAAGGCATTTTAAAAAACAAACTGAATAATTACGGGGCACGTTGAGGAGGGAAGTTATGGCAGAACCTCTTTTTTGACCCTGGCACAGGGAACATAAAGAGAACAGAGTTTTGTGAATAAAGGTCAGACAAAGGACTCCTGGCACGAGGGTAAATTGATAATGAGTGGATGAGTAAATTGTGGTAAATGGCCGAGGAGGAGAGCCACAAAGGGCTGGGAGAGCCGCACCCGATCGCCCGGCCTCTCCCTAATAATTCTACAGTTATTATCTTCATTAGGGACCGCCCTTCTGTTACACCATGTTTGTTCAAAATCCTCCCTTCAAATTGTTTCTCTCAAATAAGTTTTTAGCTCTAGGATAATGATTTACGTAAACATTCCGCTTAACAAAGAATTATTAAGAGCATTAGAGAGCCAAAATTCTATTATACCGTTCTTTGGAAATGGTATATAAAACCATATATAATATATATAAACTTAACTTATTTTAAAACCTTTTAACAATAAATAAATCTTTTATGTACCTATAATTATTATTAACGGATGTCACAGACTTTTTTATGGATAAAATAGAATCATTACAGATCGTATCCATGAAAAGATGTAGAAAATGTAATTGTTTACATAATATCCCAGTGCCAGTTATACAAGATGGTAATTTTCTTTTGATATCTGCTATTTCAATTTCATAATTAATAGCGATGTCCGGAAGAATAAATTTTGGGGTTCTATCATTTGATGAAATTTTCTTCAAGTAGCAAATGTTGAACGTGAACGAGTCTGCTTTTTCTTTGATCAAAGCTATAAAATGCTTTACAACACAAAACATAGCTACCAATATATATTTCTTAATCTTTAATTTCTTTACCTTGTTCATAATCATTCATTAATTTATCCAAAAAATTACAATCTTCGCGTGATGGATCAGCCAAGAACACATTCGTGAAATCACCATCTTCACTATTTGAATAGTTTGTTAGAAATAGTGAGCGGCGAGTTTTCTCCTCTTAAAAAAAAAAAAAAAAAAAAAAAAAAAAAAAAAAAAAAAAAAAAAAAAAAAAAAAAAGGTTATACGAATAGTACGTATCCAAATTTAGGCATTTTATCCCACTCTCTCTATATTAAAAATGTCCACTGGTACAAATGTGCTTTAGGTACAGCACCTTCCTTATTAATAATCGTTTCATAAAGTGAATAGGAATCAGAATTAGAGACCATTTTTATGAGAAAAGTATAAAATGCAAGAGTATTATATAATATAAAATTATATTATTTTTTTCTCTTTCAATTTTTTTATTAACATATTGCACTCTCAGTGCAGTGGTCAGGGATCTAAAAAATTTCACATTTTTATTTCACAAATCACGCATAAATGAGCCTCTACGGCTCTTGTAGTAACAGAACATCTCTTGTAGTGATATATAACAAGTGGCGAGTATTTTTCTATACTGTTCTATTAAAGTGGGAAACGCCTTCCTTGTGCAAGAGTGGGACATTTTAGTACGAGACCTGTAGGAGTGAACCAGGCTTTAGGTTGACGTTGGACGGCCCAGAGGACGACACCACACACCACACACCAACACATTTGGGAATATTGTTCAAAGAGAGGACTGGATTAGAGTAAGAAAAAACGAATATTTGAGAATCGTAAAGCTTGGGCCAGACTGCTAAGAAAAGAACCTCAAAATGCATGAGCTTGTAGGGGAGGAGTGACTATGATGATATCTACCATCATACATTAGTATCCAATATATGCATAAAGTAAGGTATCTAAGAAATCTTTTTATGAACCTCGGGGGAGGAGGCGAGAGTTATCGGGGATTATATGAAAAATAAATTGGTAGAGTAGTGGAGTAAGTCGTCTTGGAGAAAAAGGTATCTGGATTGGGATAGTTCAGCAACATTTGTAACATTGAGATCATTTTGTAATATATATAAATATATATATATATATATATATATATATATATATATTTATTTATTTATTTATCGCGATACAGGCCAACGGTGGACCACGCGTATATCATTTTCAGGTTTTCTTCCTCTCTGCCCAAATTCTTTTCATTTTTTCGCCCATTTCCCTCTTTCTCTCCTCCGTCAATTTCTTACTTTCATGCTTCTTCTTCTCCGCTACAAGAACCTTTATATTTTTAACCATTTTTTTTTTTCCGAATTTATCCTTATCTTTGTAGTCTCCTTCCGTGATACCCAATTTTTTAACTTCCTCTTTCATTTGCTCTGGGTAACCCTTTATATTTTTCAATTTCATCACTTTATCAAATATTTGTTTGTTTAATCTATTGCTATTCATTCTTTTCATGTGTCCGAAAAAATTTAATCTCCCTTTCCTCATCGATGATTCTAAGTTTTCCAATTGTTCGTAAAGGTCATCGTTCTTTTTTAATCGATATTCTTCTCCCACTTTTCTCGGTCCGTATATCATTCTCAATATCTTTCTTTCCGTCCTTAACAAGGTTTCCATATTGGTAAATCCCATAGTCTCTACCCCGTAGAGGATCACAGGTTTTATGACTGTTTCATAGTGTCTAATTTTGGCTTTTATGGAAAGATTTTTTTTATTATAAAAACTCCTGACTGAGAACTTTAATCTATCCAATTTTACCTCTCTACTATGCGTTGCTTGCAAGTCTCCCCCGTTGTAGTTCACAAGTTCCCCCAAGTATTTAAATTGATTCACCAACTTGATTTTACCATATTTAGTCTCGATTTTTCCATTTTTTTTCCTTGTCATCCGTCATTATTTCGGTTTTTTTTAGAATGATATTTTTAACCCGGCTCTTTCTTTATATATATATATATATATATATATATATATATATATATATATATATATATATATATATATATATATGTATGTCTAAATATATACCTATGTCTGAATAGATCTAATCACATCCATGTGTAAATGTGTTTTTTAATGAATCGGCACCTTTGAACGTTCGTCTACTTAATTATTGAATGGTTTATTATGACGAAATGTTTCTTGCCGTTTTATTCTTTTATGTTCAATAGAGATTAATTGAACATGAACAAAAAAATAAATAAATAAAAATTACTTTTTTTATGTATCTCATACATCTCCGCCTATGTTTAAATCGATCACGTTTGCAATTCACCAGACACTCTATCGATGACTGTTCAAATAACTACTAGAAAATAAAATTGCACAAAACTAGTTGAATGCGATTTGCCCACCCAAACGTTCAATTCCTACATCTCCTCAATTTCTATTAAATTTCTTTTCACTGTAATTCTGCAACGAATTCCTTAGTCAGGCATCAGAATAACTAGTGTACTCCTTACTACGAGAACAGTGCATTATCTCGATTTAACGCTGAGCTTGGTTTCAACCTTGAAAAATGATTCACATGGGATTGGTTCTATTTCATACTATATTTGAAAAACGAACTTAACAAGAAAAGAACATAATATCGAAAATACAAAACACTTAATTCAATCTTCTATTTTCCTTTATGCAACAAATTCTGAAAATCGGAACATAATTCAACACACTTTATTTATTTCCACATGTCCATGACCTTTTATATTTTTATTACTTCTTTGCCGTTTCTGCTACTAAGGATTTCCTGGCTGGGTGGGTGAGGAATAAGTTGCTTAGAATTAATTTCACCCTTCGCCAGTCAGTTTCGAACCTGTGATCTTTCATTCCTTTAATGTTTTTCCAAGTTTGCGAATGTTTTAGTAAAATATTCATGCCACTTGAATCTAACTAAGGTTTAATCCTCATGTAGTTCTACCCTCGATCTTATTAAGTTTAAAAGGTAATAGTCATGAGATCTATTGCAAAATACACCAAGAGTACTGGTAATAGCCGGTTCACAGTTGTTGAGGCTTAGCGCCTCTACCGCTATTAACTTGTAACATCTGTGACGTAACGAGGGAGAAGTTTTAGGATCTCCAATCATATTGTTGCATTACTGCAACACTTTCAAAGTTTAAAATGTTTTCAGATATCAAATGGCACTATTTGGAGGCATCATGTTGTATCCTATAACATCACACTACAAAAAAGATTATATCATTAATTGAAAACATTCCCAAGGAATTTTCTAGAAAATACTTATCAAATCATAAGCATTATAATGATAACACTGTCATGGAGACGAATTAATTAGGAAGCGGCATTAAACAAACAAAGGCCGAAATCAGACAGAGGGCCAGGACACTGTCGATTGGTACCAATTACCGGCTGGTACGATTTAGGAGGATACAATGACGTTCATTTAATAGACTTTACTAATTAATGTTCCACCAATGTCAAAATAACTACTTGGAAAGGGGGTCAAACTACCGCCAACTCTGATGGTCTAATTAAATGAACCTTCGCTTACATGCAGGGGCAAACAGACCCAACACTACACGAAAAGTAACTCCCACTGGGGAAAACTGTCTAACTCTGTTGCCTGTACACAGCGTAGTTTGTCAGCTTAAAACGAATTGAAAAGATTATTCAGCCTTATTTTATTTGTTTTTAATCTTCCATTTTGAAAAGAAAAAAAAATGCTTGGATCTTAAACAGGAAGTTGAATGCTAAAATCTTTGTTCATGGTTCAGGACCTGAACAGATACTGGTATTTGAACGATTATACAGCATTCAAGATCGGCTCAGAGTTTTCCACAAACCACTCAAGGGTCAAGAATCCACCTTATAGCTTCTGAGTATGCACGAGATAATAAGGTTTCCTAATCCGAAGTAGATCCACGGCTGATGGAATTGTTAAGTGCGCAGCCAATGAAGGATATTAGTGAGTACTATAAGAGATCTCAGATTTCAGACCTTAAGAAATCGAAGTAAAGATAAGGAAAGTTATGAATGGCATAAGATTTAGTTTTGTAGTATACTTAGAAATATTTAACAAGTAATTCATAAGAAATGATTATAATTCACTGACTTTATAGAGGTATTTTGTGCAAAACAAGATTTTTGATATGCTACGCAAAAGTGTTTTGAAAACTGAAATTGATCTTGCTTTACTGTTTAGAAGACCTCAAATAAAATAAATAAAAATGCTTAGTGAATACGAAAACTCAATACCAACACTTTAAACTAGAAGTTTGAGATTACCTGACTTAGACCACTCCGACCTCCCCCCCCCCCCCCCCCCCCCCCCCCCAATTAAAACCAAACCTCTAAGAACAGCGCTGACTCAAGCCTTCCAACTATGTCTCAGATATTCACTCGATGGTCCATTTGGAATCCGGTCAAAATTAATCCAACAGGTTTGAATATAAATTTTAAGCGTCCGACTTTTTTTTACCTTATCCATACTCTCTGGATATATATCCGGCTATTGTTGAGCCTTTAAAATTCTACTATATTTAATTTCTTTAATAAAGGAATATTTTATATTAATTATTATCGTAATAGACAAATTGAAAATATAAGATTGGCCAACTTGAAATAAAAATAAACAATAAACCAGGGTTTGAAATCGATAATTAAAAAACATAAAAATAAAAATCAAATCCGATCAAAATTTTTATCAGGAATTTTAAAAATCATTTGATGATTTTTATTATGATAGATTTTTATTTTTGATCACATGTTATAAAAATCAAATTCTGATCATTATTTTTGAACAAAATTTTTTCAATCAACAATAATAATTATTTTTGAGTAATTCCTTTCTAAATCAGAAAGTTAAATTTTTTGAATTATCTCCATGATATTTTTTGAGTCTGGAGTAGTAGGTGGAGAATAATATAGTCAACTATTAGCCACAGAACATCTTTATTTTTTTGAAATCCATTACAAATTTTGGCTTACAAATGTGTTATGAATTATATGTATATATATGATTATATGTATGTATTTGTATTATGTATTATGAATACATTCAATTAAAAATATTTTAAAAAAAACAAAAAAAAAAACTGCCTGACTACGTAGAGCTGGAAGAGTTAAGTTTTAAAATCAGAATTTTTTCCAAGTGCTCAGGTGTAGTTATACTATTATTATAATTATTTAATTAGATTATACACTGTTTTACAGATATGCCAGGATCTGACGTTTTTTCGAGGCCGAAGGACATCCTTGGCCACTCTCTCTATCCACAATTAGAATAAGCTTTTTCGTCCTTAAGGATAATATGTTTTTAACGGTTTTTTAAGTTATCCGAAGGATAACTTCCGCCATTGTTGTCCTCCAGGATACTGTTTTAAAATATTTGACGGTTTTAACATGGTGGACCTTAAAAGGACACTTTTTTTAAATATTAGACTCTTTAACTGTTTTAAGATGGCGGAATGATATTTAAATTATTATGATATTAAATGGAGGATAAGGGGGAAAAAAAAAAAAAAAAAATCCTCTCTCTCTCTCTCTCTCTCTCTCTCTCTCTCTCTCTCTCTCTCTCTTACTCTCTCTCTCTCTCTCTTTTTAAATTATAATTTATTCCCTTAATTTTAGTCACCAAATTATATCAATAGTTTAATAGTTCAATATTATAGCAATAGTAATTCAATTGGGATTACAATGTAATTCGATCACGTATTACATAGTTGAATAACGGATTACTATTTCTTGTAAGTTAAGTAATGAATGATTTGCAAATTTAATTCGATTATAATATTTCTTCCATCAAATAGCCAAATAAATATCGGAATATCAGTTTAGACCTCCACCATTTATATTTAAGTTTTCTTTTAGTGTTAAAGATTTTGATATATCGCCATCTTCATTATTTTTCTTAGAGAGAGGAGTGGGGGGGGGGGCTATTTCTAAATTGAGAACGGCTCGTCCGATTTTAATGAAATTTGATAATTATGTTTCTATCGTACTTATTAGCATATATTTATGGTTTTAAAAGTTTTATTAATTAGTGGGTTGGGGAGGAAATATAGCCCCCCTCCCCCCTAATTAATAAAAATGTTAAAACCCTAAATATACGCTAATAAGTACGAAAGAATCATAATTATCAAATTTTATTAAAATCGGACGAGCCGTTCTCTATTTAGAAATATAGCCCCCCCCCCCCAATAATAAATAAAACTGTTAAAACCCTAAATATACGTTAATAAGTACGAAAGAAATATAATTATCAAATTTCATTAAAATCGTTTAATTGGTCACATAACATATTAATTGGTCACAATATATATATATATATATATTGAAATTGTGTACATTAATATTGTATACAAACATATTAATCAATTTTTGTGTAAAAGGTGATTTTTATTTTCTGATCAAAATTTTTTTGATCGCAAATTAATCATTATTATTAATGCAATACCATTTCACTCAGTGAGTAATCATAATTTTTAATCAAATCAATAAACATCAAAAATCAATTAAAATTTTTATTTATAAATCAGGAATGATTTTTAAATTAAAAATCAAATATAATAATTATTATATGATTTTTTGGAAAAAATAATTATTGATTTCAAACCCTGCAATAAACAATAGACCCTTGAACCCTAATGGGTTGAGGTATTTTCAATGTAACTGTAAAATTGAATTGGTGGTTAACACCAGAAGAATAGATAAGTGAATTATATTATTGTTTTTATTGTTAATAGATTGTTAGTTAAGTGGACGGATAATGCAAACATTGTTTCAGTCCGATGATGGGATGGAAGATCCGGAAACATGTCAACTAATGATGATTGTTTAAAGAGGAGTTATTGCTGTAATAAAGTGAGTTGAATATATTATCATGTATGTTCAACCTTTTTGTGCAAATTTTCGAAAATTTTAAGCATAGTCTTTCCCATAAAATAGGAGGTCAAGTTTCGTATTCGTAAGGCAGGATAATAATATTGTAAAACAGAATTTTAAAACTTTAAAAGAGACGTAATATAGTTTTTCAACCGAGAAATAACAAGCGTTTAAGACTTTTAATCTTGCCTTTATTCATTCTAAAAAATAACCTCAAATAAAAGATTATGATGGTACACCAGACCCACACATCCCTATTATCATCTTCGCAAGTTACAATGGCAGTTGCCTTGAGATTTATTAAAATTCGATATGTAGTTCTGGCAATGGCCAGCTTCCCAACTCATACCCCAATTGACTGTACTATATATAGCTCTATCACTCAGCCACTATTATTATTTTCTTTAAATTTCTTTGTGTTTTATTTATTTATTTTTTTTTGTTTTTTACACCAGTGGCGCAGCTGAGGAAGAAGCGATTTAGAGGGACTAATCTGACAGGGGTATACCTAGGGTGGGTGGGGTATTTAATTTATAAATTGTATAGTTTGATGTTCTTTATTTTAATTTTCTTTCAATTTATTTAATAAATATTATGAGGTTCTTTATTTATTTATTTTCTCTTATTTCCATTTATTTCTTAATGTACATGTTGCATGAATCCATCGGTAAAGCCATATTACATAGAAGCATATTGTAATACTTTCAATTTTTTTCATTGTTTTTTTTTTAGAATAAACTTCGTTTGTAAACATAACTGTAGAGTAGTACCTCCGAAATTTTACTTGGCATTTTCAAGTAATTTAAGATTCATTATAAATATAATAAGAACTGCTAAAGAGTTGTTGAGTATATTGAACACTTTATTACAATTTTATAATTGGATGCACTATGCACCAATTAAAAGCTAACAACGATGGTAACATGATGTTATTAGAGACGACTTTATACATGGTTTGAAATATATCAAAATAACATGATGGAACATGGAAATAGCCAGAGGCATTGCACGAAGAATCGAAAAATAATACAAGAACGTAAGATAAAATATTCCATCCCCCCTGTCCATTTTATTGCTAGCTCACCAGTGGAAGCCGGGAGACACTATTATGTATTCCGGTGAAGCATTTATGCCTACAACTGCCCGGCGTATTTCAGCCCTTCCTCACTCGACGTGACAAATTTAAATATTTTATCGTTCCCTGTACCGGCGGCTTAATTTCCATGTACCCTCTCCCTCTCTTCCGAAAAAAGAAAAAAAAGGAAAAGGAAAAAATAATATTTCATTAGTGTACATTTCCTACAAGATCTACGTTCTGCCCCCGTGAGGGGATAATCTATACGGATACATTAACTCTTAAATG
Organism: Euschistus heros; assembly: GCA_003667255.2. Classification (NCBI taxonomy): domain Eukaryota; kingdom Metazoa; phylum Arthropoda; class Insecta; order Hemiptera; family Pentatomidae; genus Euschistus; species Euschistus heros. The sequence goes on along the minus strand of RCWM02000410.1, from coordinate 705,485 downwards.
TATGTTCATATATATATATGTATATATATATATGTATATATATATATATATATATATATATATATATATATATATATATATATATAAGATATTTTTATATAAAAGTCTATTAATAAAAATATCCAGTAAGTATGGTTTTTTACTGATTGTTTCGGTTTAAGAAAAAAGTATCCAAACTACACAATTATTTTTACTGACGCGTCGATATCTAATGCAGATGTAGGTTGTGCAGATGTATTTAATGCTAAAAGTCCGACAGTCAACATGCCGTCATTGAATAGCGTTTTTTCCAGAACTCTTTGCGATCTTCTAAAAAATGCACTTTTATTAACGAAACCATTATGTTCATTGATGGCTATAGCTGAAGGCTTAAATGCTCTCGCGATGAAAATCGACAAATGCGTGCCGGAGGTTCTCGAATCGATGGGTGAAGAGGCTGTAATAATGTGGGTACCCTAATCTTGTCGCATCTTAGGAACCTTAAAAACTGACATCAGAACAGCTCCTGACTTTAATTGTAGAAAATAGTTGCTGCAGCAATGGAAAATAAACTGGAACTAATTACAGAGCGAGCTTCAAATAATTAAACATGATATCCGAACCTAGGCAATCTCTTTCAGAAAATCTAGAGTAGACGATGTAATCCTGACGGAGTTTACAATAGGACATACATCATTTAACCATTGATGTTACCAGACGAGAAGTCTAAAACCAGCGATTTTTGCAACTTGAATGAAAGCACTGACGTTGAAGCACAGTACAAAACATACACTATACACCGATGCAATAACAATGGCAAGTATGGCTGAATTACGACGTGAAAAGGAAGATAAAATCCAAAATATTTTTAAATTCCTGAAATATTGTAAATTGTTTATCAAAATTTAATGTATGTATTAAGCCGTTTGCAAGAAAATTTCAAACGTGTGCAGCTGCCTCGAGCCCAGTGGAGACAACTAGGTTTGATAAAAACCAATATCAGTACATTGTATACCACGCTATTCTTTTTTCCTAGAGAAAATAGAGAAAACTTGATCGAAACTTAAAAAAAAAAAAAAAAAAAAAAAAAAAGAACTTAACAAGCGGCGTTTGATTCTTAACAACACCAAATTCGTTTTTTAAAAAACAATTTCAATTTAACTTTTTTAATCAAACACTTTTTTCCTCGTCTCTATCTCAGATGTTACAAAAGGAATTATTAATTGATTTTACGACAATAAATTGATTATATAAATAAAAAAAGGTCTTTTGATTGGAGAAAAACGTACGTTCTTGAAGTTTTGAAGTGACTACTTTCAGAAACTCTTTTTATTTTTTATTATTTTTTTTTATTTTGTAAAAAAAAAAAACGTATCAAAATATATTAATGTTAATTTAAATTTAATTAGAACAATGCTTTATCTTAATGTATTTGTAACCTGTGAATAGTTTGTAAAGTGTAATTTTGTGAATTATATTTTACGAGATACTATATTTGTTTGTTTCTGTTTGTGTCAAACAGCCAAAGTTATACAGTTATTAAAGTGGTGAATACTCCTTTGTGATTTATTGAAGAAAAAATTCCTAAGTTTCAATTGCGTTTTTCTTATGATATAGATTTTAGAAAAGATGTATAGCTTATTTCGATGACAAAAAAAAGTTATAAAAAAAAAAGAAAATGGCGCCCTGTAATAAGTAACAAATAAAAAATTATATTATAAATAATCTTAATTTATATGTAATACCTACATATATTTTCAAAATTAAATAAGGGATCCCTAAACTGTCGAAATCCTCCCGCATCCAATCACTCCGATCCGAAATCCTTCGAAAAATCCTTAATGCCCCTTACTTTGTCCAAATGAACTGATCCACGATGACCTTAATATCCCATATGTCGCTGATTTGGCACGAACTAGATACCTTTACTTTCATAATAAACTTACTTCTCATCCAAATCCACTTGTTGCATATCACTTCCCATTTCCCTCCTGGCAGTCCTCCGAGGCGTCTGAAAAGAAGATGGCTCCGGGATCTTCTTCTTTTGTAAATATTTCATTAGAGTATACTATCAATGGGTAGTTCCTCTACAAGTTTTAATCTTGTCATTATTTTGCATTGTATACCGCATATTTACTAGATGCATTTTTTTTAATACAGTTGTAAATGTCTGTTAATAAAAGAATTAAAAAAAAAAATTAAAATTAAAAAAAAAAATTTGATTTTATATTTTTCTTAGTAACTGAAATTAATTATTAACGAGTCAGATTGACAGTGAATTTAACGTAAACTGTAACATTGAATAGAGAAACGCCAATGTGGGATTTAATTTATAACGTTACTCGGCTTTACAACGGGCGTAGAACTTGTTAATACAAAATGTAAATATTTTAAATATTACAATAAACAATGAACAATGTGCCATGTGTAAGATAATAAACCCTTCATCGATAATAATTACAGGTGGATGTGTATGTCTCTGCTGGTAATCATTCATAAGCTTAAAACAAATGCGTTGGAATAAAATACAATATATTCCAATACGTTATTCTGTATATTATTAATAAAATACGGAATATCTCATAAATATAAAAGTCAGCTTCTGTATTTAAAAGTCAAAACACTAACCCTATCGCATGATGTGTAACTCGTTCTTTTAAAATACTACTGGACTATTCAGGACATGTTTTAATAAAGTTTGAATAATTAAGGTAAAGATTTGATAATTGCTGATTATAACTAAAATACTTTTTGATTACTGAAAAAAATATAATAAACAATTCACGAACTAATCATGAAATAAATTTTAAACTCGAAAATGATTGGAGACTCCAGAACATATTAGTAATTTTGATTTTAAAGTTTTTTTTTCTGTTTTTTAAAATCTAATCAATTATCCTAATTCTCTTGCTCGATTTCTATTCAGTTTTAATCATTCTTATAACCTTTCTATAAGGTTAAACAGCAGGAGACCCGAAACCTTTCGTAATTTCGATTTTTGTAGTTGGAGCTCTGGTAATGAAAGGTTCTTCACTCAGCCTCCACTGGATATTAATACGTAAACTTGGTAAAAAACACAAACATAATCTAGATTTATCTTGGTGGGAGACGTAATGGTGTGGGGACAGCGCTGTCAGTGGAAGGCCATCGTCTCGGATCGGTCAGGGTATGACGGTATCGACTATTCTCCATAATCCTTCATGCAAGTAATATGGTCTAACCATCACGCCTTTTAAGTTATTGAAAGTTAATTAAAGATTGGAAGTTCCCAAGGACGGTAAAGGGTATCAACAATATCTGTCACGTCTTAAGTTTTACACGGACAATTGTAACATAAGGGATTGGTACAAAAAACTATCTTTTGAAATTGGCCCAACTGTTACCTATTTTCAAGAAAGGTTATGAATTCCTGGATTTGCGTTAAGGGCTGTGAGTAATAGGCTAGCTGCAAATCAGATAAATATTATCTATGGTTAATTTAAAAGGAATGGGTTTAACACTAAGCGGGAATGTACCACTGGGTGCTTACTTCCTTATTTCTAGTTTTGCCAGTTATTATGCCGCATTCACTGGTTTTATACAAAGCATTACAGTTGTACATATTATGAATCTTACGTAAAAAAATACGTTACGTTAAAAAACGTTTTTCCAATTCTACTTCATGTTTATGTATATAAGGCAACCCTCTTCCAAAGTCTAATGCCTAGTTCCTTAGGGTCCTATTCTACTTCTAGGATTTATTTTTTGTTTTCTTGTCTTATAGAATATCGCATTTAATATTTAGTTCAGAAGTCATTCCACTACCATACATGGCAACAAGGCCAATCCATGTAAACCTATTCGTTCGTATAAAACTAACAATTATTCGTTGTTTTATAAGCTCACAATCTCATCGTTAATGTATCTATTTTATAAAAAATTTCAACTAGCTTTAGGAAAAAGAAAACGTCAACAAGTTGAAATACAAAAAATAAAAATCATATGTTAAAATTAGATCAAGTCTTCAGGCTGTTAGATTGTGACCTTCAAGACTTGTTAAATTTTATTAAATTTTGGTTAAAAATATAAAATATAAAAAAAAAAAAAAAAAAAAAAAATCTCTTTCCCAAAAATAAAGAAATATATTTCAGAATGAAAGAATTTAAATCATTTTCAATTATTATTTTTCACTAAACAATAAGATACAAATCTCCAGCAATGGGTACTTAGTATGCATATTCGCAGCGTAACACGTGTTCCATACGAAATACGCTATTGCAGGTCAAACATAAACAATAACGGTCCCAAATGTGCAAGGAAAATTGTAAATCAGATCCTCGTAGAGTGCCTTCCCAATTTATGGCTCTTACAGATGCAACGTGACCCAACTCCACCAACGAATCTAATCAGCTAATAGACCAAGCGGGAGGGGGTTTGTTCGGAAACCGATGTATTACTGCGATTGAAATACAATTTCGTTTTTAGGTAAAATTTTTAGGTGTCAGCTGTAGCACAAGTTAAAAGCATTTAGATTAATTCAATTTCTAAATCTGATTAAATTCGTCGAACCTTCCAGTTTTTTGTTCGATATTATTTAACTTGAAGAAATTATAAGGAAGGTAATGCGGAGGGGAAGAGGACTTGGAATGAATGATCAAATTTTGGTTTTAGGTTACGCTGGTGAAGTGGTCATTGTATGTTGGGTATTATGAGGAAACAATGAAATTGATCACAACAAAACCTGGTCTAGTAATAAATATCAATAAGATGAAATAAATGGATAGAATTAGAAACGATAATAGTTTTGTTGATATATATATTTAGGGGATAATTTTTTGTAAATACGTAAATAAATATCCAGAGTATACCATATAAAGGAAAAATGAAACTCAAAAAGATATTAAGGCAATATTAAAAGCCGGTAATACTTCTTATTGACGGTTCCAAACCTACTCAGTCCGCACTTAACCTCCAAAAATGTAAAAAAGTATGGCACATAAGACTATTATACTAATAAAAGTTCTTTAAGAATGCGAAATGTGCCGCTTACGTTAAGGGAAGAACAGTTTAATGTTTACAAAACTAAAGCATTGCGTAGAATATTTGGCCCATAGAAAGAATGAACATTGGGGGAATTTAGAAAGCCCCACAACGCTCAACTGCTGGAATTGATAGTTCAGGTAAAGATAGTTCAGGTTAGAGCAGCTCAACTGTAAAAATGGTTTTTTAAAGCCATTGCATTTAATAATAACCGGTCGTTACAGACTACTGCAACATTTACTAGACAAACGTTCAAAGCTCCCAATTAATTACATTGACTCATATACATGACTGTGATTAGACCTATTTGGACGTACGGAGTTGAGCTTTGGGGCTCCACTAAACCATCTAATTCATCTCATATTCAATCCTTACAATCCAAAATCCTTCGTAAAATCCTCAATGCTCCTTACTTTGTCACCAATAAACTTATCCATAAAGACCTCAATGTTCCATATGTTGCTGATTCAGCCCAAACCAGATACCAATCCTTTCATAGAGGGTCAAGAGACCTAGTTTAGAACTTTTATTGAAGTGCTACTAGTGAGTAGTTCTTTACAAGTTTTCACATGTTATTATAATCGTTGTCAATACATTTACTTGATGTATGTATTCTGTACAGTTGTAAATTTCAATAAATGAATATAAATAATAATAAAACAAATAAAAAAAATAATAACCGAATTCCAAAAAAGATTAATCATTAATTAAATCAGCCTACAGAAAATAGCCCAGTCTAATATGGAATTTTATACAGCAAATCTCGGAATGAAAGCTATGAAGCTGAATTTTTGCATATATCTTTGTTTTCGACTTCTAAATAGGGGGTAAAAAGTCACTGACCTCAGCGTGTCAGCTTCATTAGATATTCAAGGCCAAAGTTCACAAAAATCAGTTGTTAAATTTCAAATACCTCGATTTATATGCCACGGACGTAAATTTAGAAAGTTACAGAACTAGTAAATCACAACATTTTCTATAATTTGGTTTTATTATTATTATTTTTTTTTTTTTTAGGATCAATCTTTTTCGTGATATAGCTCGGAGAAAGAGAAATGGGCACTGGTTCGGACAAACATTTGCTTCTTGTGCCTTCCACGATCTCAGAAAAAATGCCAGAATCAAATTTGTAATGCGCTAAATTTACTTTAATTTTATATACACGTTTCTGGCGCTTGAAGCAAATATTTGACAAAACGTGATGCAACAATTTTTTTTCTTAATAATTATTGATTTTTAATAACGTTTATCACGAAAACCGTTTATAGTTGGATAAATATGTACAGAAACAATTTTCTAGGAAAGTTTTATCAGCTTCAATTTTGACTTTTAGCATAAGTTTCTAGAGTCCACCGTTTTCGAAATATAATCGATTATACAATACAAAAGGTGGCAATTATAATATATATTTTTATAAGCATACAAGATAAAGCATATAGATTCACTAATAGTTCGATCAGATATATTTTGCGATATATGGGTTCTAAAAATGTTTAAATAACCAGATATTTAAATTCAGAATCTGCCTTTGAAATAAAGTTCAGATTATACCTTGAATTATTACTATCTGGTGTCTATTCGGGTAGTAAAATCCAAGCAATATTCAAGATAAAAACCATAAGGAAATTCAGTGTTATTCAAATATTTAGAAGCTGCTTTACATTTTTCTTTTTATTGGTCTAATTAAAAGACAATAGTTAATTTCAATATGACCCCGTTATTAATTCAAATTTTTAAACTACTATAATCAATAGATATATTAATTATAGTCAATGAATTATTACCACGATCACTTTTAATTTTTTATCTTGCTTACCACATAGTGTTATCGACAATTTTTTTTAAATTTTAGTTTAGACATTATGCTTTAAATATTAAAATCAGCGTCCTATGTTTAGTAAATAATAGTGTCAACAGAGCTTCATTTTGAGATAAAGTGAACATACGAGGTAAAAGTAATGGACCAATTTAAAGAGATTTTCCTACTTTTTTTCAGAGTCAAGTGTTCCCCTAGGTATTATGCATCATGTTGATACACCAACTATTTTTCTTTAAATTCATAGCCCATATAAAGTGCGTTATATATTTCTTTTATTTTTCACTTTTAGTACAAGAAAAAATCTCTAGCAATCACGAAAATGATGGATCGAACGCTAGCCTACAGAAGCTGAATGTTCATGAACTTCCATAACACAGAGACCACCATAACAGATTCTTGGATGCTGATTTAAGTCAGTTTCAACTATTTAAATATCCAATTAGATTATGGATATGACTTTCTATAATATAGTATTTTTCTAATTTAAATTTAAGAATTAAAAGGACTTAAATACTTAAACTAAATTAAAAAATCAATGATTATTCAGAATAAATTAAGTTGAAAGAAAATAGCGTTTCCAAACGTGACTTTTTTTTTCAAACCAATACAGCTTTTAAACAGTAGGTGCTAAAGACAGAACATATATAACTATGTATACTAAAGGCTATCTAACAAAAATATTCCCCATTAGATTTCTAATTAGGAAATTGTCATCAAATATTCGATTCGAGCAACACTAACAGATCTGAAGCGTGTCAGAAAGAACATTAAAAAAAATAAATAAATAAATAAAAAAATCACTGAAAAAGGTATAGATCCCTAACCAAAAGACCTATCCATGTAAAAATAAAGTTTTAAGGAAAAACCATGCTTGAAGTAATATAGTTATCCTCTTAAAGCTTAAAGGATTAAAAAAAAAAATACAAGAGTTGAACCACGCTTAAATTTGGGCTAATCGAAAAAAAAAGTGTCGAAAGTAATTTCACCAATATAAATTCTTCGAAACTCTCTTCAATCAACAGGGACCCTATTAAAGAAATTGATAGGAAATAGCTGTTGCCAATTACGCGCTTGCCACAGAGCCGCAATATCACCGAGAGATCAAAGCCCTGGATCAACTCTGCAAGATACCGCAAAAGCCATTATTTAATCAAGCCGGGACCACAATCCCTTGAATTCTAAATCACTGCCAGCCATGACGGTTTCGATAAACTGAAAGAATTATCATTGAAACCCAAAATACAGGTGAGCTTTTTTGGCAGCCACGCGATGGCCAAATTAGAATTCCAGCGATCCAAGCTCACCACCCCCCCTACCTCCTCCCCCTGGAACATACACATTTTCCGAGACACATAAATTCCAACCCCGCCCGGGGAATCGGATGTCCGTCCGCTTGGCAGGAAATCAGGCTATCCGATCTGCAATTATGTACCGGCACATTCATCATCAACTTTTTTTCAAAAGAAAACACCGTTTTTTTTTTTTTTAATTCTAAATCCATTGCCACTAGTTCCAAAATATTCATACAAAAACAATGCATTTAATTTATACTTAATTTATTGAAAAAAAAAAAGACGTAATTTGTAACAATTCGAAAAAACATTTTTTTCTAGTCCTTTACTCAACTAATGAGGCCATCTTTTGCGTAAAAATCTAAGGAATTTTTAATCGGATTAATCCTAATGTATATAATTTTATTAATCGTTAATCTGATTAAAGGCATTTTGACAGCAAGTAGAAATTTTTTTAAGAATCGAATTCATTCGTCGTAAACCTACGACATCCTGTCCTACGGTGTCCTTTAATGATATTCCTCAAATCCCAGTTGAACAGATCCGCTACCTGTGACTTCATTTGGACAAACGAAAAGAAACCACGATCAAACGAGAAAAACGATCAAAGCTTCCAATAAATTACAAGAGACTTATTTGCATGACAGTTATTAGACTTATATGGGCATAAGAAGTTGAGATTTGGGGCTCCACTAAACTATCCAATTCTTCTCGAACCCAATCCTTACAATCCAAAATCCTTAATGCTTTTTACTTAGTCACCAATAAACTTGTCCATAAAGACCTCAATGTTTCATATGTTGCTGATTCAGCCCAAACCAGATACCAATACTTTCATAGTAAACTACACTCTCACAAGAATCCATTAGTCTCCCAACTTGCTTCTCATTCAATACCTGATAACCCACCAAGGCGTCTGAAAATAAGATGGCCAAGAGATCTTCTTGTTTAGAACTTTTATTGAAGTGCTACTTATAAGTAGTTCTTTACAAGTGATTTACATGTCATTATAATCATTTCCTCAAATTTACTTAATGCATATTTATGTACAGTTGTAAATATCAATTAATAGTTTAAAAAAAAAACAACAAAAAAAAACTCGATTTCCAAACAAAAACCAGCCTGGATGGCACATATTATTTAAATGATTAGCAGCAACTTGAGAAAAAGAATGATTACGAATTGTAAAAGATATAACTTCAAAATTAGAGATATTGTGATGAGATTTCTTTGTAAGATATGCCAAAAAGTTTAAATTCCTTTGTAAATGTAAAGAAACCTGTCATGAGGATTTCTTTTTTTTAATGTATCGGGTGAAATACGCAAGCATGTATTCCTTGCAGCATAATCCAGCATAAGCTTTAAGATCAACATGCTGAAATCCATAAGCACTCAAATTAGCCCACTAGCGTTTCAACTGGCAATCCACCTGATTCTCAATAAGAAGACAGTTTTGTGACCTTCTAATACAGAACTTTTTTGAATTGCTGCCGAAAAGAAGATACAATAAATTGATATGACATAATATTAAAAATTTCGTTTGTTTAATAATTGTTTTCAATTAAAAGAATTATTTATTTTAAAAAAAAGCTTCAATGACTTAAAGGAACATAAATGACTAAAATGACAAGAAACTACCCGTCGTTTTTGAGTTTTACTAGAAAAACGTTTAAACCTATTTTGAGGTATGGACTTAGGAGCTCCGCTAAACCTTGTATTTAATCCTTGCAATCGAAAATCCTTCGTAAAATCCTCAATGCTTCTTATTATAACAAACAAATAAACTTGTCCATAAAGATCTTCATGTGTTGCTCATTCAGCCCAAACATATACATTCATAGTAAACTCCGTAATCATTTAAATCCTTCAGTATCATGATTTGTTTCTTATTGTATTACAAATAACCTTCCAAAACGTTTGAAAAGAAAATGGCATTCTAATATAAAACTTTTATTAAAGTGCTAACAATGGGTGAGTAGTTGCTCCATTTGTCGTGTCGTGATCGTTATCTTCTCATTTACTAGATGTATTATTACTTTATTCTATACAGTTGTAAATTCCAATAAATACCTGACAAAAATTAAACAAATAAAAACCTTTAAAGAGGAAAAAAAAGGTGGAAAGCTTCTACAAATAAAATAAAGTATGAAGTCATAGGGCGACCGAGGTACTCATGAGGGTGGATTTGACTTCCAGAGTGGGTCTGTACCGGGAGGGCGATGAGAAAGTAGGAAGGGATCCGGAAGGGTAATCCAAGTGTTTGCTGAGGATTAGCATGGGCAAACAGGGATTGAGGGATGCACTTGGACGTCCACGCCTCTTAAGCAAACAGTGTCCTCTAAGTCACATTTTGCCTGCCCAACAAATCCCCCCTCACAGGAAAAACATTTTCTTCGATGGAAATTCATACATGAAGGGGAATACAATTGCAGAGGGGAAGAAAATTTTAAAATATTTGTATTTAAAGAAGGTGAAGGGTTCACCATATTCACAGCTATCGATTAGGGTATATTTATAGGGGTCTTTGAAATTTTAGAATGCTTTCTGTTCTCAGTTTATAGAACAGAAATAACTTTATTTCATAGAATTTATAAAATATTTATAAGTTTATTGACTTCTACATATCACTTTAACATTGTATCCGAATACGCTCATTCAAACAGTCAGTACACAATCAAGATCGTTGGATGAATTATTTTCACTTGTATTGGAATTAGTTTTATTCGAGGAATAAAGTCGAATGGTAAACATCCATCATCATTTCTAAAAACAAACGAAAATATTCAAAACACCATACACATTAAAGATTTATCTATAATTATTTATTATTATCATTTTTTTTTTTAATGTTAGTTGATAAATCAAACACATGTTTACTCACCGAAGGAGGAAAACTAAAAAGGCTTTCTAAAAGATTATAACCACAGAGTAAAGAGACGTAAGGGTCAGCTAGATATGTAGACCCGTGACTGTAACCAGGTAGGAACAGAAAAAAAACCATCCAGTCATAGGAAAAACCTTAGGAAAATCCGATAATTATGTATAATATTACTATGCGAATATAATCGATAAATTAAAATATGAAAAAATGTAAAATTACTTTTAAAAAAAAAACTATTAGTAACAATAGTTTGAAAAATAATTTAATTGATGAGGTAAAGTTGACTGTTAAGTATTTTAGAGAAGTAAATTGTTGGGGTATGCAGTCATAATAGATACACAGCAATTAAAAAATAAGTTTTTTAATTTGTAATGTCAACGTTTTAACTTGCATTGCAAGCCTTCATCAGGGTTTCAGAGGCAGATGTAAACAGAAACTCAAGTTTCAACTCAAAACTCTAGTCAGTTTCTGTTTACATCCATCTCTGAAACCCTGATGAAGGCTTACAATGCAAGTTTAAACGTTGGCATTACAAATTAAAAAACCTTATTCTTTAATTGCAGTGCATCTTTATGACTGCATACCCCAAAAATCAACTTCTCAAAAATAATTTAAGTTCAATCGGTTTTTAAAAAATAAAATACTTGAAATTGTCCAATTTAATAATTTTATAGTATATGTGTGACAATCATGGTAAATGATAATAGACATTTGTAGGCATAATGCAAAGAGGATTGTAAGTAGCATTTTTAATTGTGAAAATGTGATGTGATGAAAATGAGCAAAAAAGTTAAATATTTAATTGTTTGTATATGGAGTTGAATAATGTTGGTTATATAAAAGAGTGATATTTTAAGATTACCTGGGGATGGGGAAATTTCTCGAAACATTTAGTATAAAGTAATAAAATTATAAGGAATATATACTCTCCTTTATGGTGATAATAAATTCTAGTTTGACATAATTGAAACTAAATGAATACGAAACTCGCTGACTTTTCCCTTCTGATTACAGTTAGTCTGCTCAAGGTCTTGATGTTTGATTATTTGTCTTAATTTTTTTTTAAGTTTAAATAATATATGTAGCAAAGTTTGAATGTTTTAACATATTTGTATGCCTCAGTCAATACTTAGTTGCAACTTTACTTAAGTCCCTCCTCACATTCCACTGGAAAAGAATGGATAAGCACCTCCACTAAAGAAAAAAGCGAAACAGTCAACAAAGAAGCCACCAGCCACAACATTTATGGATTATAGAGGAATCCTGCTGATAGATAGTAATGAAATGGTATGAAAAGTATTTAACAGCCCGCTAGCGTATACTTCACCGCTTACGAGATGCCACCAAATTTGATCAAAGGTGTTAGGATTATTCATGAAAATATCCCAGGCGACACGGAATCTCACATTATTTCACAAAAAAGATCTAAGCAGCTGTGAAGGAATATTTTGTAAGCGAATGAGAGAACTATTTTTATTATTAGTATTTTATTTATTTTTTTATCGATTTTGTTTCTTATGGATACTGTAAGGTAAGTATTGAGAGCTTATAACTGATTGATTACTGAATAAGTAAAAATAATTATACTCTCAAATTAATTGAGATACGCTTCCTGCTCTCTTTGGAATGAACAATTCCAAAAAATACTCATGACAGAGGAGTGAAAAACCCTAGGAACCACAACTAATTATTACACACCTGGAAGAACTGGGAACCGCCAGCTCTAATCCGGCAAAAAAGACTACCTGGATCAGAGATTAAGCAGACCTCTTGTCAAGGCCGATCATTAGGGAACACTGCTCTTATTTCCCTGATTGAAACAAATCTTTACTCGGTCCACTAAAACGGACAGGCAGAGGGTTCTGCTAACCCACCCTGTTTTCAATATATATATATGGGTTTTTTTTTTGTTCACGTTGCTTCGTTTGTACCCCTCTTTTTTCTATCATAAAAATAGATACTTTTGTAGCTAAAAATTTTGTTAAAGATCTTTTTGTTCAATCTTTCCTCCTTCATCCTTTTCATGTACTCACATAACATCAGCCTTTTGATTCTTATCTCGGTTTCCAGGTCTTTGATTTCTCTGTAGATCTCTTCTTTACGTCTTCCCCTGTAACCTTCCTGCGTTTTTTGGGTCCATAGATTTTCCTTAAGATCCTCATTTCTATTCTTAGAGGCTTTTCCAAGTTGGGTTAGCATGTGGTCTCCTTCCCAAACAAAATCACAGGTTTTATCATAATTTTTTTATTTATTTATTTTTCTTGACCGTTTCTATTAGATGTTTAATCAGGTTCTTGAGGTTCATTCAATAAGATAACAACTTATTTTAGCAACGTTTCGAGGCTATTTAGTTCTCATGATCTTGTCCTGCACCTTAGTGAAAATGAACTCTTTTTTCGCTTCTATATTTCTCGGGGAACTTTAGCTTACCTAACAATTACATTCAAACAACCTTTTACCAAAGCATTCCTTCTCCAGCTTGACACGCCTATGTTTCTCAGTTGTTCTTTAAGATCAGCAATTTATCTCTTACGGGGACGCCCTTTTCTTCTCTTTTCAGAGAAGATCACCAAGATAACTGTTCTGTTTATTATTGTGTCAGGCACTCATTCTTGATGCTCTAATTAGGTAATTATTTTTCATTTATTAAACTTTAAAATATTTTCATATTGTGTATTGATTGAGAAGATTCATTTTAAAATCTTCTTTTCCTAGACCTTGCGGCAAAGAGACCTTTAATGTAGAATTTTTATCGAAGTGCAACTGGAGAATGGTTCTTTACATGTTATTGACAAGTCATTGTAATAATTTCCTGCAAATTTACTTATTCTAAATATGTATACAGTTGTAAAGATCAATAAATAGTTTTATAAAAATATATATATCTGGTACTTAAGAGGTTTGAAGAAGCATTCATTAAAATTTTACTAACAGTCTATAATAGGGATTGTAGTTGGCACCGAATAACCGGAAATATTATGGCGGAATAAGACAAATAAAAAAATAATAACAATTCCACCACTTCTAATCATTTTTCGTATTTTTCAAAATTATACGATAAATAAAGGCAGATGATGTCCAGCGTTGAATCGTTTATCCGCCGGTCAGGAGCTCTCCATAATGTTCTACAGCGCTAATGCATCATTAGCAGCTTATTTCACCCTTCCGGGCCGGTAACCGCTTCCGAATCGGCGGAAATGACGCCTGACGGTCGGTCCTGTGCCTCGATGGTGAATAATGTGAGATATGGAAGGGACGGTAACTGGTTGTGGTCACAGAATAGTTCATTAAGTAGCTCATTACCCTGAAGGCTGGTCGAGCGATGGTAATCGCAGGTCCGAATCAACGAGAATAAGTACCACAAATGTAAAACAGTTGAACAAATATAATCGCAGCTATATTCGGCGTTGTTTTTATTTAATCATTATATTTGCCTCTAAAAAAATATCTGTATAGTTTATTATAGTCAAGCGTCATTTTTCTGAGAATCAAGCGTATACATAACCCTCGATTTCTGAACAACTTTTCTGTAGACAGATTTAAATTAAATAACATAAAAGGCTTAGTAAACCCGATGAAGCTGACACCATCCACCTTTCACCACACACCTCTCTCCGTCCCACCATATCTAAAACCTAATCCCCAAGATTAGCACTGACGGAATCCGTACATCTATGTCTTGGCCTACCCTCGTACTTTAACGCGACATTTCGAAACCAATTCCCCTTTTTAGAATTAAGTAATTACTGAATGCAACGACTTTAAACGCCTATTTCAATTGTCGTTCTACTATCACCTGAATTACATTTACCGGATAAAATTCCTGCAGTTTTGCATAGTGTAGTATTATGAATTCTCCCGTAAGTTCTACATTCAACCTTTTTTGGACCAAATAATTCACCGAGTAATTTATTTACGAAAACTCTAAGACATTGTAAAAAAGAAAAAAAAAAATAGATAAAATAATATACGTAAAATATAGAAACAACTTTAGTAAAAAATGACAGTAGTAAAAAAATACAATCGGATTTTATTTATCAAGGTCCTTTAATAGTTTGAACAAACTTTGCAAATACTAAACTGTAAGAACATTTTTGACTTCCATTAACATGAATATCGTTAACTACTTCCTACAAAATACACTTGATTTTTTTTTTTACTTTTATCATATAACTCACTTTTAATAAATAAGAATCACTTCTTACCAAAACCCAAAACAGTTGAACCAAATAATCTTCTTACCTGTGAAAAAATAAATAAATATTATTATTATTTAATTAAGGAAGCAATTAAATGAGAAATCGATTTAAAATATAATTGAAACTGTAAATATTACTTAAATCTAAGTATGGGAAAATAATTGACAATAATATTAAAACAACCAACGATTAACAGAACATTAATAAAAGTTTTATATCAGACGGTTCCGAGGCCATCTTTAAAAACTCCTCTTGGAGAGACTAGGAAGCAAGTTGCTTTAAGTGGTTATGGTGTACACTATGAAAGGATAGCTATCTGGTTTAGGCTAAGTAACATTGGGTTATTAAAATCTTTGCGGATAGGTTTATTCGTGAGATGGTAAGGAGCACAGGAGGATTTTTAAAGGATTTTGGGTAATATCCCAATGAATGGTTTTATACAAGATAAATGACTCCGTAACTCCAAATCACCAAATCACAAATTGGAACCATTGGATGTTTGTCAAATAAATGTTGAAGAAATCTAAAATGACGTAGTTTTTGTCGTTTTAGTCTCGTATGTGAAGTCCAAGACGTTTCTCCAGAAGGAGTTCTTGGTAACGGATCTGTTCAACAAGGATTTGTGGAATATTATTGAAGGATATTGTAGGGCAGGAAGTTGCAGGTTGTTTGATGGTATTTGTTTGAAATAATTTATTTTTCAGTTTGATATTATTTTATTGGATAAGTATTAAAAGCCTCTAAAGGGTATGAGTAATATAGATGAATCCATGTGTGCGATTAAAAAAAAAAAAAAAAAAAAAAAAAAAAGGTAAGGATTGGTTATAAGAACAAATGGAAGATTCAGTTGAGCCCTAATGTTGAACTCCATTAAATTAAATAAACTCCCCGTCAAAAGTATCGCAATACTTTGAAATATTTGAATTTTACAAAAACCTAAAAAAACATTGCTAAACTAGGCATAAACTATTTTTATTACAATAAATTACAATATTTATTCCCATAAATAGTTAGAAAACTTATTTTTTATAATTTTCATTTTCTACAATTTTAATTTTTTAATTTATATTTAATAAGATACATTGCACCCTCCGGCTTGAATGACTGCTTCCACTAGTCTTGGCATACTTGTAAATAAAGAAACGAATGATAAACATGGACTGAAGGAAATTTGAAAAAAATAATCTAAAATTCTATCGTTTGTTATTAACAGAAAAAAAAATTGATGTGTCTAATCCTTAATGTGTCACGTTTAATAAATAATAGTAATAGGCATATAAACGAAGTATGCAAGGTAAAACCAGGAAAATCTCGAGAATTATAGGTGTTGCAATACTTGTTGCAATTACAGAGAGTTTAGGTGAGAAAATGCTTAAATAGAAATTTAATTGTATGATAGTTTTATTATTGATTCACGATTTTCATATACCTTTAGATCTAAGAATTATTAGTAATTTTAAGAAAAAAGTTTGCTACATATTCACGATATCAAGCAACCTTAAATACACTACGATATTTAGACTGGATGTTATATACGTCCAATTCCATTTAGCACTCAACTCTGTTCAGTATACCATCATATTGATTCAATGTTGACATTAAAGGCAGAAGGTGCCAGTTGTTGAGAGTACGCTCCCCAGCGGTGGGCCCAACAGCCCAACTACGGCCTTTGAATCGGCTAGATGGCTACAGATGGGACGTAGAATCAAAAACCCCTCCCATTACAAGACCAATTAGTAACGGATTGGCTGTTAAAATGTAATCAGGGACGGGACAAGATGAGAGTAGACCAATCAGAAACGTCGTTACATTCATCTTCCCCCACCTCAGTTACCGTTAATCGGATATTCACCGCGCTGCATGCTTCAAGAACGAGCTCCAGGCTTCGAACTCCATCTTTAGCTACATCATCCTATCAATATTCAATTTATTCTTCAACTCAAATATATTCGTCTCGGAAACTTAAATATTATAACAGCAATGTAGTTATTAATTTTTTTCAGAGCACATTATTTCTAAGGAAATAAACGTAATATTAAAAAAAAAATTAAAAAAATCAACATAAAGTTATCTATATTATCATATAAAAGGACAAGCCATTTTTCCTTTGTGATCACTAACCGCGAAAGATACTGAACTTAAAAACGCGATAAATATGTGGTCCGCAGTGAAGTTTGATAATCGACAGAAAGGTGGCAAGCACCATCCGAGAGAGGTTACAAATTATATAGAGATACAAAAATTCATGATAAAATTTACTCATTTTAGATTTAATTATTATAGAAAAATCTATAAATATATGAAGTGACATGTGGAATCCAGTGCAGATTAAAAATCGACCGATATGTGGCCATTCTGCAACAAAGTTTGCAATTATGAAACTATAAAACCCAGCTGCATCAAAGGTATATAACATTAAATATTACTATATTAATAATAATAATAATTAAAATATATAGTCTTGAGTGCCAGAAACAAGATTTGCCAAACAGTCATACGTCAAGATCCAAAAGTTTCCGGCTTGGAATAGAAGGAAAGATGAAAGAAAAAAAACTGGTCTTATTGTTTTTCAATATATTCTCCTCTAAGTTCATTACACTTAGTACAACGCTTTGGCAACATTTCTATACCATGATAATTTTTAGAGAAAAAAACAAAACCGACTTCAAGATTAAACCTACTTACACGAACTTAACTAAAAAATAAAAAATAATATTTTAATTGCTTCAAAACAAAAACCGTTAAATGAAAATTAATGAAATTATCAATACTTATATACCTATTCACAATTTATGATCAGTTATTTTTGGAGTCGGTGCCAGCCAAGATGGCAGTTTGATCCTGCCTCTGCAATACACTTTCGAATGGCCCGAGACAGCGGTGTGGCGGTGATGAAACAGTGGGAGGATCTTTACAATTACCATTTCTTTTCAAATTCTGTTAGTTTTGGTTGGCACAGACTCCAAAAATAACTGATCATAAATTGTGAATAGGTATATAAGTATCGATAATTTCATTGATTTTCATTTAACGGTTTTTGTTTTGAAGCAATTAAAATATTATTTTTTATTTTTTAGTTAAGTTCGTGTAAGTAGGTTTAATCTTGAGGTCGGTTTTGTTTTTTTCTCTAAAAATTATTTTTATTTTTCACTTTTTAGTGGCTAGTGTATTTTTGTTTATATGGTCAATTCTCGATCTTCAAGATACCCTGAAAAATAGTTCGAGTTACTGAACAAAGACTTATCAAGGTTATCATTCCACTTACCTCAATGTAATTGGGAAAATTGAACACAAAATGGGAGTGGAAATCATTACGTATATTTTTCATTAATGGGTATGTGTATGTTGTTTTTACATACATATAAAATCATTGATAAAGAAAATTAAATACCTGGTACCAATTTATCATACAACTTTCAACTGAATTGAGCTTTTTTCTGAGGGTGCCTAAAAGTAGACACCGCCTATCACCAGTGGCGATATTTCTTTATTCTTTAGGACGGAGATTTAGTTACTATGGAGATTTTAAATAATCATAATCATAAATATGTTTAAAATGTAAGGTTATATAACAGTGATTTTTATTAACTGGTTTTTTGATTTTTCTTAAAAAGTGCTGCGTTGATTTAAAAATATTTTTTATGGGACTACCTCTGAAGGATGCCCTACCGGTCTAAAAAAGAATCATCAAAATTGGTTAAGAATTGACGGAGGTTCTCAACTCATTTGTATTTGTTTTTTTTTTGTATGTTACGCGATTACTCTGTCAATTCTTAATCAATTTTGATTATTCTTTTTTAGATCGGTAGGGCATACTACAGAGGTGGTCCGATAAAAAATATTTTGAAATCAATGCAGCACTTCTTAAGAAAAATAAAAAAAAACCGTTAATAAGTGATTTTTTAAACTGTTTTTTTTTTCTTAAAAAGTGCTGCGTTGATTTCAAAATAATTTTAATAGGACCACCTCTGAAGTATGCCCTAACGATCTAAAAAAGAATCATCAAAATTGATTAAGAATTGACGAAGGTTTTCAACCCATCTGTATTTGTTTTTTTGTATGTTACGCGATTACTCTGTCAATTTTGATGATTCTTTTTTAGATCGGTAGGGCATACTTCAGAGGTGGTCCCATAAAAAATATTTTGAAATCAATGCAGCACTTTTTAAGAGAAATCAAAAAACCGTTAATAAGTGATTTTTTAAACTGTTTTTTTTTATTTTTCTTTAAAAGTGCTACGTTGATTTTAAAATAATTTTAATGGGACCACCTCTGAAGTATGCCCTACCGATCTAAAAAAGAATCATCAAAATTGATTCACAACTGACGGAGTAATCGCGTAACATAGACAAAAATAAAATAAAATACAGACGAGTTGAGAACCTCCTCTTTTTTAAAGTCGGTTGAAAAAAATAATCCTCATCTTTGTTAAAAAAATGTTCTTCCACTGCAGCTTGGAGCCTTTTCTTCGGTGTTAAATCGCCTTCCACGAAGGTCAGATTTTAACTTTGAGAAAAGGTAGAAGTCGCTATGGGCCAAGTCTAGGCTGCAGGGTGGATGAGAGATTTCTTGGAATCCACAGTCCTGCACAGCGGCCTTGGAAATTAATGCTGTGTGGACACGGCCGTTGTCGTGAGGGAGGCGGACACTTATGCTTAACTTCCCCCGCTTCTCTTTGGTGGCGTTTCGTGACCGGTGAAGTAGAGCTGCACAATTCTCACCATTCATGACAGCGCACAGTGGGACGAATCGCCTATCTCGGAGGAAAAAAGTCATAATCAAAATTAGTGAAACTATTGTGACAGGTGAATAGTTAAGTTGTTTTTGGAACATTATCAAAGGTTCTTTCGTTTTTTTGAGGTGGATTTCAAGGTAAAAAGAACGATCAAAGTAGTACCTAACTCGACAGGTCAAATTTTGTTAAAACTATTGATTCTTTCAATCTAAATTTGTGTATCATCCTATTGATATGTTTTCATTATTCTATTATAATTAGTGAATATAGACGTTCATTATACCAGTAAGCCATGCTCATAATACGTTTTTCATAATTTGATCTGTTATATAATTTTTTTTAAAAGTGCCGTAAACTAAAGCATTTTTTAAACTAAAAAGATCTATTACTAAAAAGTACCCCAAAGTACCTCTCTGAGATTCACGGTAGAGGTGCCTTAGAAGGTATATAAAATAATTATGAAACATTTAGATGCTTTTATCTGCTTTCTTGTCTGAAAAAGAATTTTCAATTTCGCGAAGAGAGTTACTTCGTATTTGGCAAAACTGTAAGGGCATTGATTTGATATGTATTACTTTTTTTAAAACACTTAAATTAGAGGATATTATACCAACATCTACAGCTTCACTGAAGAGATATTTAAAATTAAAACGGCATTTACGAAAATTAAAACGAAGTAATAAGAGGCTGGAAAACCCCAGAAAGTTATTAGGAGATTGAGAAAATTACTTTTATAAGGAAAAATCATTTTGCATACGTTTATAAAGTTACAATACACAGAAAGTTACAAATGAATGTTTTTACTGTAAGTATTGAATTTTCATTTGAATAAAAAATCAGTAATGTTAGTTTATTTTTTACTAAGGAGAAAAAATGTGTAACCGAAATTAATGAAACTGTTGTAATAGGTGTGAACGGGAGATGTTTATAGAGCAGTATTAGAGTTTTTTTTTGGTTTTAGCTGTGGGATTACAAATTAAAAACAAGGATGTAAGTAGTATCTAACTCGGCAGGTCACATTTAGTTAAAATTATTAATTCTTGCCATTGAGCACTCTTTATAATCTTGTTGATATTTTTTCATCGTTAGTTTATAGCAAAAACCAAGAAAAATAGAAAAAAACATTACCCATTACAGACATTATCACAGCAGAACTTTTTAAAAGTCCTGATAGTAATTATTCTTGCTCCTCATCCATCGATGATTCCTCTGGGGAAGATGTGGACTCTTTAGATGACAACATGGAGTGATAGTGAATGTAGCACGAATATGTCAACTGCAATGTCCAATGTTTTCAGATTTAAGGTTTACAAAAAACAGTTATTAAGTTAGTTAGTTTCGTTTAATATATTATATTCTTTATTGTTGTAACTTATGCGTTTTTATTTCACCTCCATTGTCTATGTAAATCAGGTTGCTGTGTCTATTTAAGTAAGTCAGACTTTTTTTCCTCCTAGATTGGCCATTCGTCGCTATGTGCGACGATACCAATTCGGAAATACCTTCCACCTTTTTCAAAATATCATGAACACTTTGATCATCAATTCTTAATTCAGCGGATGACACTTTAACACTTTCACCTTTTTCTATTCAGTTTTTATGGGTTAATTTTTGTTTAAGCATGAAAACTGTTTGTATTTTTTTTTTATTATTATTTTTTTGTGACATTTCGATAGTTCCTATTTAAATGGAGACTAAAGCATAACTGAGTAAATAGTTTTGCAAACAGGTCAGTAATAATATCACAGAAAGATTTGAAAACAGTATCGCTTAATAATATGAATTGGATTAGTACACCGGAAACATCTCATTTATATGATAACAGCTTGACGTGTTTTTTCATTCATTACTTTTTTAAGATAATTAAAAATAATTACTATATAATAGAAACGATCTAAATTATTATTTTTATTAAATTAATATGATACAAATAAAATGAATGGTGAAAAATTAAACCTTATAAAAAAAAATCTGAACCACGGATAATGAGGGCTTACTGTAAAGTTTTTTCCTTATGATTATGACCTGAGAGGTTTCATTTTAGCTAATTTAAACTCTATTGTTTATGTAAATTAGGTTGCCCGGTCTGTTTAAGCGATACAGACTTTTTTCCTTCTAGATTGGTCATTCGTCCCACTGTGCAGCGTGACTGTTATCTTTAAAGGGGGCGCTTCTTCTGATCTTCCATATTCCATGGACTCTCTTTCGCTGAGAGGGTTATAATATAGAACCATTTTCTCATCCCCAGTTACAACTGAGTCCAAAAAATTCTTTAATTGCAGCAGTTAACTCGTTCCTGTTTTTGAGCAGCTGAAAGAATTTTTAGAACCCATCTTCCACTATCCTTGTTCGTATGCAAATGTTCTTTGATGATCCTCAAAACACTTGTTTTTGAAAGCCCAACCTCGCTGCTATTTCCTAGGTTTTCCGTCACCGGTCAGACAGCAATTCAGATTCCAAAAGTTGGAATGTTTCAGAAGTGACAGTTTCCAATGGACGACCGGGATACGGGTCATATCCTAGACGTTTTCTCCTTAACTTTGAAGGAGGGGAAGCAGGACAGGCCAGAATCTTATGGACCTTACTACGTACTTACAATGTTCTACCAAATTTTAAACATGATTTAATATATTAAATATAGAAATATTAAATCAGTGAATCAAATTATTATCTTTTTTTTCGGTCTTTTACTTGAAACAAAATTTAAACAAATGCTTAGATTGTTTTTATACGATTTTCTAAAAAAAAAAACAAAGAAAAGTATTTTATGTAAAATGGCAATTTTTTCCACAATGATGCATACGTTATTATTTATCTCTGTTATAGCGTCAAAACTAAGTCCAACAGAAACAAATAATGAAAAAATAAAAAGCAGCTTTCTGGTCATACCCAATAATGCACAAACTCAACAATCAAAATGTACTTAACCGATTAATCACAAGTGACACATAATTATGCATATAGTTTTAAAATACTGATATTTTAAACGACTTTTCGGCATCGAAAACTAACAGAATATATTGTCAGACGAAAATTCCAACCAATTATTTTTTTAATTTTCTTGATTAAAAGTTTAATTCTTTTATATGTGTTTACGTTCCCATATACTTTAACCAGACCTCAAAAAAAATTTTTAAAGTATTAATTAAATAAAAGAAAACAGCTTAAAAAAAAAAAGACGCAAAGAAATTTTACAAGTATATGATCTATTACAGTTTTGTATTAGAATTACATTTGGCCTATAGACCCTCGGATACAAAAGGCGGATATAAACCTTCTTAATTTAAAATTTCGTAAATTTAAAGTTGCTTGGTAATATTTTGAAATATCGTAATACGTTTTATGTGTTCTTGTTAAATTATATGGTGACGTAAACAGCTAAAACTAATGAAAAAGAAAAAAAAAGATCAATTGAATGGAATTGTTTGCTGTACCTTTAATGATATATCCTAATAGGTAACTCACAATCAGTTAATTCTAAATCTAACAATAAGTTCAGTAGTGTGAGAACTACTGTATAAGTATTATTTAAAAAAAAAAAAAAGTCTATTTTTACTTTTGTAATCTTTTTGTCGTAATCTATATAGTATTATACATTTCAAAATGGAGGATCATTTACACTCAATATATTTATATCATATATTTGGAAAGTTTATTATTGGTTTAAGGAAAATATATTTCTTATCTTGTATAGTCGTTTAACATCAATAATGAAGTTAATAAAAAAAAAGTCTTAATTTTGATTTTTGTACTAAATAATTTTTAATGAGGTTTATGATCTCCTCTAGTGAGGTTTTACAAAATTTGTAATAAAATTAGTATAATGATTTCTTGAAATGCTATTTTCATAAACATACCTATATATGAAATTTCGCCACTTAATAATTTTGATCACATCCAAAATTAATATATTACAGTAATATAAAAGAATAAACTGTTTAATTTAATCCTAAAACCAAATTATGCAAAGCCAATTTTTAAAATTGGACTCGATTCCAAACAATTTATCCAACACCGCAGAACCTCTTAGAGCTCGTTAAGAGGCAATTTCTCAGCATAATTGAAATATGTTAAACCATATCGATCTTCATGCTCTAACGTTTTCGCTGATATCACGCTTGGTTTGAGGTAACTGGGGAAATTCGCTTTTAATGGGGAGAGGAATTCGTGGTGGAGGCAGAAGGCGAGGGAAATCATCCCTCATGGAATTAAATACCAACACGATCTGAAAACGAGGGAAAAATAAACTCTTATTTTATTTATTTTTATTCAACGAGATCCGAATTCGTTGAAAGCATTTAAAGCTGGTGTGATGGAACCTTTGGAACAGCCAAACGAACTTTTTAAAATTTCAATATGAAGGTCAGTGGATTAACACATATTAAATAAACAACATATAATCCAAAAATTCTATTTATAAATATTTTTCTAACAAATGATAATCTATACTATTATAATATATTATTTTTCATTTATGATCACTAACCGCGAAAAATACTGAACCCCCTCTAATCAATTAGTAGAACCGATTTTCCGTCTCATATTTCTGTTAGACTTTCCTCAATACTTATTCCCTGTGAGATTCTAAATAAGGAGACCCAAAATATGAAAAACATTTGATTCTCAAGGAAAAAATAAAAAAGAAGACCTAACGATGACTGGAAAGTGTAGGAATTTTTATTCGTAGATAAATAAAAAGATATAAAAAATAATAATTTCAAAAATGTGAACTTTTTTTCAAACTATTTCTTGTTACGATTTAAACAGGATGTGTTCGATTATTTTGAGCGGATTATCAGTTTTTAAAACTATCACTAAACAGTTATAGTGACTAGTACATATTACTCAATATATACCTCTCATATGATTCGTTTAGAATCAAAACCCGTCATGTCCATTTTCCAAAACATTACAAAATACCAACTTTTGAACAGAAGAAAAACTTTATCGCACTTAAAACTATATTCAATTTTTTGTTTTTGGGATGGACTTAAACTTATGAATTTGTTTTTGACTTAACAAATTTTTGAAAATTTTGTTTTTGACATAACGGGTTTTGTTTTTTAATATATCTAAAAAAATTAATTGTACTGTAATTTTTTACTCTTTATCGAGCTTTTATAATTGTGTTATTTATTATAGACCATACATTTAAATATGTCACATTTCAAATATGCTACATTATTTTTGTAAATTAACGCAATAAAGACTGATTAAGATTTTTTTGGGATCTAGTGGTTTTATCTATCGCCTTTAGGCCATAGAAGAGGGCGCTTTTAAATGCAAATTAAAAAAAAAAAAAATATTTTTCGATTCTAAAAAACGGACTTCAAGGGTTTCGATGCTGAACTACTCATATCTTAAAATAGTTTTTTTGTCTAGAAAAAAAACCCATTAAATTCATCAATCTTATCTTAGTTTATATTAATAAAAACATAATAACTATCATTAATATTAATTTTAATCACTTTAAAAATTAACCTTGTTTAATAGCAAAATTGATATTTTTATTAATAATAATAATAATTTAATAATAATTACCTTAAACATTTTATAATAAGGCTAAATTAAATAAGTAACGTTTCCCCTGAATCGAACCTTTGAGTTTTATTTTAAACAAACTTCAAAAAAAAAAAAAAAAAGAAGGAAAAAGAAAAAGGTGCACTCATCTCTACACGAGATAATACTGCGATACCATTAGACATACAAGATCAAAATAATGGGAAAATGGATAAGCAACCGAAGGGTGGACCATGGGGTGGATGGGAAGATAACGAAATCCAATTTCGGATAAAGTTAATTGGAGGGTGGTGAAGAGTGACCTTTTGTTAATTTGGAACTTTTCCTATAAAATGTGTCGCTCTTTTGTTCTTTAAAAAATAAATTCCCGCTTCCTCCTTTTTTATTTTATTTTTTTGTTTTGACAAGGGTATTTATTTAAAAAATTAAAGCAGTTCAGTTTTTCTTTTTTTTTTAATAGTTTAGTGAGAAGTTTTTAAGGCTTGATTTTTTTATTTTTTATTTAAGTGTTTACTTTCCCATAAACTTAACCAAGATGTATCAAAAGAATGACGATTCCTTACAATATTAATTAAATAAAACCAAGGAGTATTTAAGAATAAATGACAAGTCTAATACCAAAGAAAATATAATAAAAATAAAAAAAACCTTTGATTCCCTCTTTACACACTAACAGAAAAACAAATCCACACAATTGGATTTTCATTTCCTAGGCTAGTTTCTTTTTCTGTTGTTTACATCCCATAATTTATTATTCCATCAATTGTTTTGTTTAATAAGGCTAGATGATTGACGATTCCTGCCCAAGAATAAAAATACCTAAAAAATAATCAAATTAAAGGATTCAAATTTTTTTCTTATATTAAATTTTCAAGAAAAATTTCCCTAAATTGGTGGAACACTCTGGAATACGTTGCAAGAACTTTCAGACTATTATTAGAGTAAGATGTTTAATATTTTAATATTAAGCAAATATTAAGTTAACGCCAAGAATATAATTTAATTTACTCGACGAAGTTGCTTTATTTTTAAAACAGGAGTTGTTTCTAGAGGAATTCCAGGGCCTAGATTCCAACCGCTACTAGTTGGGGAACGAGGAAAATGCCGAAGGAAAGAAAAGCTCTCTAACTGCTCCCTGAGGAAAACTTTTTATACCCGTCGCCACCAGCCCATGACATTTATATCTAGCCATCATCCCCTGCACACCCTAGTTCACCTACTTACCTCCAAGAAAATGATACCTAAGATTAAATATTTTGAACTCTTGGAAAGGGATAATAAAAGTACAAATATATATATATATATATATATATATATATATATATATTATATATGACACAATTTCTCACAGAACATGGCAACACCAAATCTTACCTGAAAGGTTTTAATATACTAACTGACACATGTAATGATGACGGTCAGATACAACATTTTAGGCATATTATTTATGATTGCAAATTATTTCACTGACAGAGGTAGAAATCAATGCAACGTCTAAAGAAAGGAATAGTAACTGCCTGAAAAGAAACAAATTTTAACAAATTTAGGAATGATTTAGTTAAATTCATCAATGATATCGCTTTTGATTTTATGTGCTTATTAATTTTATTTATTTTTATTCGATATATTTTTTACATTTTTATCTTTATTTTTTTTAACCAAAAATATAAATGTAAACTTATAATTTTTGGTAAAAAAAAAAAAAAAAAAAAAAATAATATCGAATAAAAATGAATAAAAATTAATAAGCACATAAAATCAAAAGCGATATCATTGATGAATTTAACTAAATCTTTCCTATATTTGTTAAAAAGTATTTATTCTTTTTCAGGCCAGTTACCTTATTACACAGGCCAGTTAACTTTTGTGTGTCTGTAAAATGTAAACTTATACAGACACAAAAAATTCAATTAAAAAAAAAAGAAAAAAAAGTCCTTTAAAAAAAAACTATACAAAATATTATTATAAGATAAATCAGAAAATAAAAATATAAACAATAGTAATAATAAAAGAACACAAATAATGGTACTAATAAACATTAAAAAAATGATTAAAAAGCACAATCCTAAATATATAAAATGTAAAAAAACATGCGAGGGAAACCCCAGACCAAGCTTGTCCCCCACTTATAGGAGGGCAAACCACACCGACAGTAATCACAACTCTCTTCTCTCAGCCACGTCACTTGAGTGGGAATCTAGTGGAAGCTGAGAGAAAGTGCCAATATGCATTATAATTTAAATACCATACAGGAGCTAAGTAATTAATAGCATAAAAAAAACTTTTTGGGTTTATCTTTATTATATTACCATTCGGGTAATTATAGCATCTTTAATTTAGCTGAGGAAATTACCTTTAAAAGAAACATTGTTGTTTCCTTTTAGTAACAACATTCCGAGAAATTTTGTATATAAATTACGAATAATCTGAAACCCAAAGCCTGCACCTTCTCTTAGTACAGGAACAGTTGTAGGAAATACTAATCAGAATTTAAGCGGACAGTATCCAGCCATCATTAGTTCTTCGGCAGTATAGGACTCCCTGAGGAAGACGGTCCTAGGCAGTCGAGCCAAGAGTGCTTTGGAAACTTGAGACCCCCGGGGGGTAGTCTCCTTCATTTACATGCCGGCCTCACCTACTTCCACATATAACCGCCTCCTATTGTTTCTTCCCCGAAGTCCCCTGGGGACGTCCCACTCTTGCCTAATCACGGGAAATCCCAAAAGTGTTCCCAGATGTATGGATCCGCAATTATCTGCATTTGTAATCAGTAGGATTACAATAGGAGCACGGTCCTTAAATGGCTTGTTATACAAATGATATCCTTATTGAAAAAACAATGATGTAGTTTTGGTAATAATTCGTCGTAAGTTGTTTGCATGTAACGTAAATAAAATCGTTTTTAACGAAAGCATTTATCTGTTACTCCTTTCTTCTTCTTCACTTAATATAATTGTTTGATAAAAATCAGAAATATTTCAGTAAAAAAATATGGGACGAAAGAAACTTATAAGATGGAATAATAATTAACATCCATAAGTAGAATATGTTGTTAGTATCAATCCGCTATGAGTTACCAAGACAAGTTTCTGTTTTCACTATATCTTCTTCATCTTCTTCTAGCACAACAGGCGCATATAGCAGTCGCTGGCTTTTTTAACTTATGCCTTCCATTTATCCCTATTCATCGCATAAAACTCATTCATTTTCTTCTGCCATATATCTTGGAGTACACTGTCTCTCCAGCGGCCCTTGGGTCTCCCTCTACTTCCCCTTCCACCTCGTGTGCCTTCATAGATTTTCCTTGTCATCCTACTGTCCTCCACTCCTTAGGTGACCAAATCATTTTAATCTCAGGATTAAGATGCTGGTCGGAATGTTAAGATATTTGTATTCGTTGTACAGGTCCTCATTTTCCCTTCTCTACCATGTTCCATGTTAGTGCACAGGTCCCAGAATATTCCTTAATATTCTTCTCTCAATCCGGTCCGGTAGATCGTTTGTCTTTTATTCATGGTCCAAGTTTCGCTAGCATAGGTTACCATAGGTTTAATCAGTGTTTTATACGTTCTGAACCTTGTGGCATAACGAAGTATGCTCTATTCCCCATCACAATCCTTTTCTTTACTTCTTCTTCCTCATCCAGTCATCATTTATTGTGGATCCAAGGTACTGGAAGCTGTTCACCACTTCAAGCCAGTGGTTTACTATTATTTAGTATTTTACGGGGTGGGCTTGTTTCTTCTTTCAGATGATCTTTATATAAGTCTTATTATTATTTAATTTTAGCCCTATTCTACTTGCTTTATTCTCAAGATTTTCGACAGCATCGTTTATTGTTGGTTTTCACATCATAAATGAAGCTAATCATTTGCCAACTGTCTTATGTCATGCAAGTTACGTTAAACTGTTTTTTAACCTCTGAAATGGAGAGTAGAAAAGAACATATTCGTGATGTAATGCTTTGGGAATTTAAACAAGGGAAACTGCTAGAAAGATGATGGAAGGTTTCAGATAATAGTGGTGAATACATAGTATAATAATATAATATAGTATAACAATGAGAGCGAAATAAATGTCTGATAAAAAAAAGTTACTAATGAATCGTCCTAAAGAACTTGATCAATGATTTTGTTTTAGATCATATTATTCCTTAATACAACAGTGCCTCTGTTTGCTTGATGCTATAACAGAAACTATTTCACAAATCCCCTCGCCTCCCTTCCTTACTCACACTTAAACTCCTAGTGTCCTCCGTTACCTTCCTCGAGTTGACAATAGTTGCGTGATAAATGGTGGGCTCTCGATGGTTCTTGAGGACATATTAAATCGGATCTTGAATTATAAGGTTTGTCTTCTGAACCTCAAGCGTTCCCATGTTTCATATCTTTCGACCGAGCTAACTTGGCTCTACCTCTCCTTTCACAGAGAATTCTTCCTTAACACATACTTCTTCAAAGTTATCAACACCCGCCACATCCTTTATTTACAGTTTCCTACAATTCAAGTCCTCAATCAAATCACTACGTAAAGATTTCGTCACTCCATCCTGCAGAACTACGTGATTTCAACGTTCCTCATCTGTTCGATCCTTTATTCTCTGGAATTCTCTACCTCCATATATTCGCAATGCTTCTCCCCTCGGAACATTTAAAACATTCTTCTTCCACCCTAATCTTTCTCTCCAAATAGACGCTCTCACAGTATATGCGTATAACGTATGTCAGACGTAAAACATTAGCCTAAATTTATAGTTTTCAATAAAAAATGGTCTAATGTTTGTATAGATAAATAGTGAATTTTCATTTTTTTTTCTCTTTCATTATCTTTTTTTCTGCCCCCTTTCAAAAAATTGTTTTCCTGTTTTAATCTGTATTTATTTTTATTATTTTTTTGTATTATAAATATATCTAGGCCATATGTGATTTTACTGGGTGTTATGTAATGTCATTCTTATGACAATTTATCACAGAATAAAGTTTTCTTTCTATTCTATTCTAGTCTATCACTAACATTAAAGGTTTATCGTTCGGCCATATTTCTCGATGTTGAAAAAGCATTCGACACTGTTTGCTAGCATGGTATATGATAAAAATTAAAAACACCCTGCTTTTCCACTTCTCTTTTTCTTAAATCTTTTCTCACCTTTTGGTTCTATGTATCACAAGATTTTGTCTTCTATTAACTCAATCTACATACTGCTGGTAGTTCCTAAAGACAACGCATTGAGTCCTATTCTATATTGCAGATATTTTTTTAACACAGTTGCACAACTATATTTAATTTTTCCGATGACAATGCAATAATATCTTCGAATAAAGATCCTACAATTTCATAATTGATCTTTAAAAAATAAATTGTTCATTTCAGAGAAATTGTTTAAAATTTTTAGTTTGTTAGAAATTTCAATATTAAATAAATAGAAATTTCTAACAAGCATAATATTTTTTTAACCAAGCTTTCCTCTGTTTTAAAAATGTAAAAACTGAAGGATAATTGAGGTTCAATTATCGCTCAATAAGGTGTTGAAAAAAAATGCACACTATGCACATAAGATTATTTTATCAATTGATAAATGAAAATAGGTTTTTTGTGCTTTGTATCAGGATGTATTTCATAGCTGTATGCAGGCATAAGGAAAAATGAATAAATGTTTCATTTTTTTTTTTTTCAATTTCAATGAATCGGAATGTCATCGATATGATCTGAAGTTTATTGGAGTTGGGTTTCGATAAACAAGGCATTTTAAAAGTCACTAACGATGGTTACAAACGGGCATAGAGATCGTGTGAGGGTCCCATTAGCCCACTCTACTAACGAGTCAGTAATCAATCGACCAAACATTGTCTGAAAACATCGTTAAACCGCGCCAACATGTGCTGACACATTCAGTTTGAAACAGTCAGCATATCCAATTTCCCGATTCTGAACGGCACCTAACCAAAAATGTGTTTACCGTGTATAAATCTTGTTTACTTATCGATTATATATCTTATACTTGATTATATAAATACGGATATATGTAATTCGGCTAAGGTAGCTTTTATATATTTGATTAAAGAAATAATTTTAAATAAGTTTAATAAATTAGCGTTAAAAGAAAATAACTTATTTTAAAAAGCAGCAGTATGAGCGAATACACGGAGTAGTAAATATAAGGAAATTAGTATTGTGTTACAAAATAAGTTGCAATCCAAATATTTTGACATCAGTCTGCGTCTGAGTGATTGTAACTTTGTGAACTCGTTGGGATTGTCCCTCAATAAGAGGGAGGGTAGCAGTCTTGGTACAACATTCAGCGTATAAAACTCATATATAATGAATGCATATACTTACAAAAATTTGTTGTAACAATTTTTTTTTTCGTTTTTTTGTTATGATGATTTTATCTGACGGGAAAATTTGAAGTCTCCACTATGTGGAACTGCGGGAGTTATAGCCGGTAAGTATAGTTCAGGTAATAGCGGCGAAACTGTTAAAATGGGCATGTAAAGTCGGGTTTAGTAATGAACGAATCCCGATAAAAGTAATTAGTTTTGTGTCGTCGCACAGTGGGGCAAGTAGCCCTAATTGTTGGCATAAACTAAATATTCTTGCTTACGTCTTAAATAATCATCAACATTGGTTCTTAAAGCCTATCATACATTGGAACATTGAAAAACCTAAATCACTCACTTTATTTGTTTATAATACAGAAAATCAGACCTATTTTCAAAAGAACCAGAAATGAGGTTTAAAGCCGCTGTTGGTAGTGACTTAAGTTTTTTTTTAGGTAGTTTTCGTTTGCTTGTTAAAGCTGGGTCTGAACTCAACAAAAAGTTAATGAATATATCCAAGTTGGATTTTTCTCGACTACACTTCCGTGAGTGATGTTCACTATATTTTTTAAAATCCTAGTTCCTCGCTTAACTATAGGCAACATGGCTGAAGATATTATTTCTGTACCATGAATGAGAAACTTAGAGGTGACATCGGGTACCATGGGTACTTTTCTACATAATACTTTGCAGTACCATGCGCAAACTCTTGGTATTTCCATCGTTACTATTCCCAAAGCCAGGTTTAGGTGTGTCAACAATCAAACCACATTTTTTTCTGAAATCTTTCTTGGGTTGAACTCTTGCTCTCTTTAACAACTTGTTTGTCTTCATTGCTAAGGGCATGCCATTTTTTTAGTGGAAGCTTGTAGGATAGGTGTATAATGGGCGTATAGGATAGGAAGTAATATGATTTTATCGTCTATGCACTAACAAAGGGGAAATATTTTTTCTGACGCTGGGGCAGATTGGGGCAAGATTTTTCAATGAAACCATAATATTAAGACAATGTACTATAATATGGTGGAAAAAAATATGCTTGGACGGGTTTGGAAGGTTACTAAACCCTTCGCAACATATAAACTAAAACCAATAATCTTATTTTATTATAGTATTAAGATAAATATAATACTATATTTCAAAATTATATACCTGAAAATGATGATTACATGTCATAAAAATATACAAGAATTAAACTGTATGTGAAAAAAACAAAAAAAAGAAACGCTCTGTTAATAACAAATTGATGGGGACACTGATATTGCTGCCACTGAACTTGGTCCACTTTCACCGATTATCAGTACAACACACGACCCTTATCTGCTTGAGTAATTACATTATTTTGTTCTTCAGAGCCTTAACTACCAGATAATTAAGTAATCACGTTGAAAGGAAAATTTTATTGGATATATATTTAGGATATTTATTGAATGGATTGTTATAAATTTATGTTTATATAATATAAACATATTACCGATACGGCTTATTTTTGTGTCCAATAATATTACTTATGTTTAACTATTTTTTAACATGAACTTAAAGTTGTTCTAATTATTAAATGTTTAATTTTTTCAGGGATGAATAAAACAAACAAACAAAAAAAAAAAAAATTGATTTTACATGACAAATGCAGGTCTCCTTAGTGAAAAGCAAATATTTCTTTTACCCAAAGAAACTCGAAAGATTCTTAGAGAAACCCGGAATCCTAAAGAGGAAAACATTCAACAAGTGTCTTTGAGAAACAATTCAACAGACGTAGAAATGCCTTAAGAAATCAACTAGGTAATCCTGTGTTCATTTAATTTATATATTCAACAAATAAAACTTTAAATAGATAATTAAATTAATAAATTAGTTATCTAACGTCAATAAAAGTACTAGAGAGCAGCGGTAAAGGTACTTGACTTTTAAACTAAATGATGTCTGATGGTGTGATAGTCAATATTTTCCTACAGATTTACATTAACCAATATATATCATGTACTCAATATGGATTTATTATGATTCAGTGATTTTTTGAAAATTAGGAGCCTTATCTAACTTTAAAAAATTCATTTCATCGTAAAGAGAATAATTTTCAAAGAATAAAAGTTTAGCAGTACAAGTTAGTTCTGTAGTACTTGGAAAATTTCGATTAATCACTTTTAAAAAATCAGCATTTAATTGAAAAAATATACATCAATAAAATTATTTAACAACAAAAGAAAGGTTACAGAAGACAAACAGAAATTTTTACTATTAAAAGCACAAATATGATTTCGTATTCCTTTTTAAGTTATTTCCTTTCGTTTAATTTAATATAATTAATTTACAGTCATAAAACGTTAATTTCTCTGAATCATTAAGTAGGCTTTTAAGAAAACAGTTTGTTCATTTAGCTTTACGATTTTTTTTTTCTTTTTAAATGCGCTAAAGATATTTATAATATATATTTATCATAATATTTATCATCCCAAAAGCAATGCTGAATTATCCGTTATATTTTTTAAAAACAATATTTTAGGAGTGTTATATCTCAGTATCAAGAAAACCTTAATAAATATGTTCATTCCGTATTTTTTAATAAATTTAAAAACCATGAACTAACGAATTTTTAGATTGTTTTATTTTATTATTAATCTATTTTTATAGATAATTAGGCCCTGAGAAACAAGTACCACTGAGAGTAAGGGAATGTCGTTGAAATACACGATAATCAAAAATATTTATATGGCGGGAAATCAATAAAATTCTGAAATAAGTATAGAACTAAAGGAATCCATTAACAGTTCTTTTTTTTTATTTTTATTAATGTAAACTCAAAATGATATAAATTATTTTTTTATTTTATTTTTTTTTAATCTTGATAAAGATTACACATTATCATTTTTAATTACAATTGAGACAACCCAAAATAATTGATTACCTGCTAATAATATTTAGACAAGTCAAGAAATTATAATGGTAAATTATAAATATTTCACTCCCACATGTATGTACCGATAGTAAAAGAGGGGTCACCTGTGGTGTAGTGGTTAGCATAGCAACCTACTAAACCCAAGATCGCGGGTTCGCAGCCCGGCAGATGACCTTAGGATTTTTTAAAGGGAGTAAAAAAATCCTTAGCTATGCCTTCCTTCGGAAGGGACGTAAAATGGGGGTCCCGAGCCTGTGCGATGTCAGGTACTCGTTAGAGATCCCTATCCTAATTATACCTGGATAGGAAAAATTTAGGACTCCCACCGTAGCATCGTCCGATTAGCCATAGCATCATAAAGTGGCGTTAAACGAAATAAACAAACGACAGTAAAAGAACATAAACATAACCTTTATCAACGATATGACAGACTCAATGGCCATCATAATATACTTATTAATGACACGGCCACGGCTGACATACTCAAAAGTAATATCAGAAGGTTGAAAAGATGCTGAATGAGGGATCTGATTTTTAAAAAAAAATTAATTTTGATCCAGGCTCGGAGGAGGTACTGTTGAGAGCTACTCTCCCTCATGAGCATGAACCACGAAAACTACTGAAGCAATCTGTACCAAATTTTAACTAAACAGTAGTTCCTGGAAGATTTAGCAATAATAAAATTTACTGATTTTCAAATAATTTTTATTAAAAAAGTGATAATTCAATGATGTTTGAAAATCGACTGATAGATGGCGTGTGCTATTCTGCGAAAAATATTACAATGGTATAATGTTATATAGAGCTAGAAATTGATAACCAAATTTACTTATATTGTTATAAAAATAAAATAATATGTGGTACGACATTCAGACTCCAGTAATGTTTGAAAATCTACCGATATACCGTTAATAATATAGTAAATATGTCCGTTCGTCAGAAGAACCAACTTATACTTTCAAATTAAGAATTGGATGTTCAATCATGTTTTTACGTGATCTTCAACCACCAAATCTGTGCAACGGTGCCAGGTTAAAAATTACAGCTATATATGAAAATATCATTGAGGATATAATTCTCACTGAAACAACGACTAGAGAAATTTATTCTATGATTTTTACAGATCTGCCATTTCAATTTTCAATAAAAGTTTATTTTGCTATTACAAACTTACAAAAACGTTGAAGTAGATCTACGGACTGACTCTTTTTTTCTCACCCAAAAATTAGTAAGACTTTCTGGACTGGAAAACATAGCAATCAAATCATTTTTCATAACATCGGGAGACTAAATATAATATATTTGGAAGTCTTATGAATTAATGTATTTCTTTGTGTACACTTGACGTCGTCCCTACCAACTAAGTCGACCCAGATCCAAACATCAACATATGTCACTATCAGTTTGGGTAAAAGCCAGGTGGATAAAATCAACGGGTTGCCATCACCGGAAAAAGCTGCTACAGTCCAAAGTGACCAAGGCCGGCTCAGTCTTATTTCAAATGAACAATATTAGCAATCAATGTGATTGGATGTCAAGGAATGCAAGCCAAATTAGCCCTGAGGAATAAATGCTTGGAGTGCCTCTCTCCTGGAACTCAGAAGATTTAGTTAGGTTTTTATGTGGAAGATGACCTCAGAAGCCGAGCTACATTTCTCTTGTCATTAATGAGCTCCGTCAGCTTTTCTCTTCAGTAACTGGAAATAGCTTCACAGAAAGTTGGGCATTGGAAGTGCATTCAATGGCCAGTATACAACAGTACACGATTTTTATCAGTAAAAAATAAAAAAATAAAGCTTCAATCATATGTAAGAATTATGTATGCTCTTTACATACGAGAGCGGGCGAAGCTGTGACGAGATGCTAGTAGTAAATATTTTACGCAGATGCAAATGTCAATAACTTATACAAAAGAATAATTATAAATTTGTACTACACAACTTAAATTATAATAACCCAGGACTTCATCCCAAAACCACGATTAATTACTGTCGACAGATCCATACTCATTCTCTTTATTGTTCTCAGCTATTTCCTAGCCACAACAGGAGTATAAGTAGTCAAATATTATTTGATACAACTTAGACATTCTTCAGGGGAGACATAGATGAAGGCGAAGAGCAGCAGATGAGAGTCGAGGTAAGATGGGACAATTATTACCCCGAGAGGCGTGACAGGTGCGATATAGCGGCTCCCAGGAGGCCACTAAACCCGGATCCATAAACGAGAAGAGAGTTTGTGCCGCGGGCGTTAGAGCTGCAATGGTAGAACTCGTAGCCTTTAAGCCGGAACGGGAGACAGCAGGGGCGAGGAGTGTGCCAATAAAGTGACTCTCCGTAGCCGCCATTAGCTGAAGGAGGGAATAATATAGCTTCTTCGGGGCACAAAAGATGTCCTTACCTCTCCTCTCTTTCACTCTACTAGCTCTCCTAATGGAACTCTGGTTCCGATTACATCTCTAATTATTTTGTCGTGTCGGGTCCTTGTTGTAGGGCTGGCAATAGAGGCACCTAATGGGTACAGCATTGGATTCAAGAATAATGTTGTTGGTAATTGTTCATCACACTTTATTAATTTTGCACTTCTCACCGAACTTGGCTTCAACAAAACTTTCTAAACATAAATTTTTTTTTTTTTTTTTTCAAATCTTTATTTTACATAGGTACCAGATTCGTTTTCGACCATTCCAGCGTTTACTAGACAAGCCTTCAAAGATTCTAACAAATTACAATAGACTTTTTTACATGGCAGTAATTAGACCCATTTAAACATACGGATTTGAGCGTTGGGGCTCTAATTAAGATTCCTATTCTTCTCGCATTCAATCCTTACAATTTCATTATTAATTTAAAAATACTTATAAAGTAAAATATCTATAGGAGTAAAATACCTAAGTCTAAAATAGGTACTTAGTAAAAAGCTCAACTTAACTAATCCTTTATAACGCATAAAATAAACAAATCTGGCTGAGATCAAAGAAAGAAAAATGTTGAGGAAAATCTTCATCCCGATTAAGGACAAAGGTAAATCATGAGCTCTATTCCAAAGTTCAAAAGATCACTGACGTCATGAGGAAAAGGAGAATCACTTTCTATGGTCACAACGCGAGAATGAATCCAACACGACTAACGAACAGGATCTTCACTTACTTTAAGGATAAGAAGATCAAGTGAGCCTGGTTTACCGAGGTAGGAAAACACCTGTTGGAGATCGCAATTACTTTCGAAGACGTCCAGAAGCGCGATCCACTTAAGAAGATACTCGGGGCCACCATAGTTTTCACGAGAAACCAAAATTCAAGACGGAGAAGATAGGGACAGAAGACAGAAAGAAGCAACACCGGCAACGAATGAAAGAGTACTGGGCTGATGTCAAAGCCAAGAATAGACAACTGAAATAACGTGGTCTTTAGTGGGCTGATAAGGAAAACAAAAAAAACATGCATAGTTGGTGAATATTTTTACAAAGACAACCGCCAAAAGAACAATGCAACCAGATAAGGAGCAATAGTTTTATGATGAATGACATGATCAGGCATGAATTCGCATAGGCATGAATCCAGTGCCTAGACACTGCATTCTTGTGATGTTTAGTCAACAGATATTAGACAAGGAGGTGTTTAAATTTCTATTGTTTTAATTTTCGTATCCAAACAGTTCCTTCACGTTTCTCTACATTTATAAAGTGTGGATTTCCTTGATTCTTAATAAATGAATAGACGCATCAGCAAAGATGGGGTGGGCCTGAAGAAGTATGACTGGATTATCTCTGATTCATATCAGTGTAGTATAGCTTCTTTCAATAAAATGATCTGATAAGATCTTTAACTTAGACAACATTTTTGGCTTTAAAAACAAATCATCTTCATCCCTCAGAAATTCCTTCGCAAGACAAGTCACTTACTAACGAAACATAATACACATATATAGGCTAGAATTTGTACTAGTGTCTCGTTCCTTCTAATTGGCATTGGGTAGCTCTCCTCCAATCCTCGACTCCTAGGATTCTCTTAGCATCCTATGCTACGCCTTCCATCCTTCTAAGACGGGGTCTTCTTCTGCTTCTGGTTCTGAATATATTCTCCTCTATTATTCTTTCAGGAATCTCTCCCTTTGACCCACAAGACGCATTAAGCGCCCACTTTAGTCTTCCCAGCCTGGTGTGTTACACTATGTCTAGTTTGCCTGATAGGTTATATACTTTTTAATTACTTCTTCTGTGGTATGAGTATCTGACTCTCTTAGGTCCATACGTACGTCACAGAACTCTTCTTTCGAAAGCTTGTAGGGTTAGTTCGTCCAATCCAGATGTTACCCCTGACTCCGAGACTGATCTTAATACTGGTCTCCATTACGAAGTAACATCGGTTGGCCTTTAGTTTTCTTCTATGGATTTGAGGTTATGTATTTCATGTTGGAAAGTATATCGGCAAAACTGTGCAGAACCTGCTAGGTTACTTAATATCTAGTTCATTTATTTTCTTATGGTTTCATTTACGCATGGTGCTTGCCGTTCAGCTGTCTCCTTAAGATCCCAAAAATGTATCACGCACAGAGTGCCTATGTCTTATATTTAATTTTTAAGGCTCAAAATATCATAGGTCCTCTATAGTACAGTAGCCTAGTAAAAAAAGATAAAGTACAGAAAATGTAAGATATCCTTTCTTACAATTAATTAATTAATTTTGTAGCTGTACTTTTGAGATCGCTATTCAGACTAAAAGGAACTTACAACTAAGCATAATAGTCTCAATATAGTAACATAGAATTGATGCCAGGGTGGATAAGGATAGTATAGTCTGATTTCAAGAATGAGAACGTTATATATAACTACTACCCACTCCCACCAAAGCATTAATATTCATCCTATACTAATATCATATCACAAGCCTAGATATGGTGTAGGAGTCAATATATGGCATAGAACCGAATTACTTAAACCATTCGTTCACACGCCTTCTTGTCAGTTTCCTATACTTATATTCTATGAATCCTTGCTGGTTAAGGATTAGGACAGACGCTAGGTATACGGATATTCATACAAATATTATATTAAATAAATCAGAAATATTATAGAGAAAACTATATACCGTAACGTACGTATCGATACGATTTATATTTGAAAAAAAATATATACATATTAAAATATCGATATTTTTGTAAATATCGTTTATCGAAACACATCCCTAGAAATGATAGTAAATATTTTCATTATTTTTAGTAATAGTAAGCTCTCAATATTAGGATCATGTAACTAGCAGGTAAAAGTTTAGAGAACATAATTATGTTGTATTAAGTAAATTAAGTAAAAAATCTAAAACCACGAACTTTGGCTGATATCAACTTTAAAATCTCTTTCTTCACGTTAAGAAAACATTTAAATATCAGGTTCACAGTATAGTAAGCTTCTGAAAATCTTAAAGGAAAAAGTCAAAGTTTACAATTTTCAGATTATTGAACCATTGTATGTAGAATTGTATATTACTTTAAGTCATGACTACTTAAGTTCCTTGAAAAATCGCCTTTAATATTTTCTAATGTTTGTAAGAACGTAACTCCTAACCTATGATTGAGCCAGACAATCGTAAGTCCACATACGTTATTCTCCTTTAATGTTAGCCTGGTGTGACTTACGTTCTTCTGGTTCTGGGGTACAGTTATGAAAATTATATAAATTTATTGCCAAAATTAAAATAAGAAATAAAATGTTATTTCTTGAATCATTTGTGTTATCCCTCAAGAAATGAAGGGTCAAAACCTGTGCTCTTTCTAAATGACAGCGGGTGAGGGGCGCTGATGGGATATTCTCTCATTGACGGAGGGGGGGGCGACAACAAAAGCTCATTCATCTCCATAAGTTACCACTCAGGAACGAACCCCCGGCTGCGTCTAGCAATAATGGAACTTGGATGTGTCACGGATACTGCCCCAGTATTAATGTGATCTGTTTCTTATACGGTAGTGAATCATCTAGATAGTGATGGTGATGGCATTAGGGTTTAGGGATTTAGAAATCCTCTGTTATAGAATAACAGAAAATCATTTTACAGGCAATTTTCTCCAATTGTATCATAAGTATTTATACATACATAAATCAATAGTACGTATGTTCACCTTACTAGTTTTGGACATGCCAATAAAATTTTCATAATGATAGGAACTACTCGATTTATTTGTGATCAGATGAAATAATTCTGGAAAGGGGTCAAGATTTATTTACTAATAATTTCCTCTCATCTAACCCTTTAGATTTGGCATTAATAATATTTTCCTTAAAAAGAGTCCTAAAATATCGGGGTTTTTTTTTTTTAGTACAAGCGTTTTTAAATTAGAGGATTCTGAAGAAATTTTTGTGTGATTTCTTTAACAATTTTTAGTTTTTAAGGTATGCATTTTTTTTATTAGAATTTGGCATTTGATGCAGGTTCCATTATGTACAATTTCGTGATTTAAACTAACATAAATTCTGAACTCTAATTATACCGTTTATAAATAAATCAGATATTAGTTTTGATCATCCTATAACTGGAGTTCGTAGCGAAATTATGGTGTGATTAACGTACTTGCTGCTAAAAAAAAAAGTATATTTTTCTTCTTTGAATTATATCATCGTAAAACAATCAAATATTGGGCTGGCAAAAATAATGTAGGTTTTAAATATTTATTTTGCACGTGCTTGCCAAAAAAACAAAGATCCAGTCTAGTTAAAGGATTATGAATGATAGTTGTTTTTCCTTAAACATTAGTTTAGTTTGTGTTGCATTTACTGTAAGGATCTCTAAAATTCACCATGTCAAAACTAGATTTTCGTCAAGTATATTTTTATGGGTTCAAACCGCCCGTAAAATCAATATGCTATGACTTGAAGAAAGCATCATCACATATCAGCGATAACTCCAAAAATTTCGTATCGGAGATCTTAAACTCGAAGACAAGAAAGGTCACAGCAGGCCTTTTTTTCTGAGGACATGTTTTGTCACATTTGAATCCTACTTTTACTAGATTTGGTAATGGCTTACGTTACGTTTACCATAAATGACCAATTACTAGTTAATTATATTCTGTACTTCGCGTTTGTCTACTATACTAAAAGTAATAATTGGAAATATCAAAAGAAAATTATTCACAAAAATTCATTCAGAATTCCTGTATTATATTTTCCTGACAATGGGGTTAAAGACCATTTGGTACACCATCAATGTTTTATTTAAAGAAATCGACGAGTATTTCGATTATAAATCAAACACTAATAAAATTTTGTTTCAATTAATTGTAAATTATTATTTCATGGCTGTGTTATAAACTACGATCTACAAAAATTGTGAATGAGTGCTTTGTGTGAATGTATTTTTAAATATATTTTTTTTTACTTTTTTGTTAGATCTCGTTTTGTATGCAATAAAATTTATATTTTTATAGTTCTAGCTGTCCATTAAGTAATAACAGTTTTTACAATAATAAAAACATTTGTATTGAGTATTTTTATTGTAACATTTTAAATAACTTAATATTGTAAATGTTCAGGGATTTAACGATACATATATATAATTTTATTTATTTTTATTTTTTTTTCATTTATTGATATTTACAACTGTACAAAATAATATACAAGTAAATGTGTTGACAGTGAATACAATGGAATGTAAATAACTTGTGAAGAACTACTCACTAGTAGCACTTCAATAAAATCTACACTAATAGGACGCCTCGGAGGATTATCAGGGAAGGGAGAGGGAGGAGGGAGCAAGTTGGGAGACTAGTGGGTTGGAGTGGTTACGGAGCTTACTATGGAAGGATAGGTATCTGGTTTGGGCTAAATCAGAAACATATGGAACAAGAAGATCTTTATGGATAAGTTTATGTATTATAAGTTTATCCTCAATGTAAGGAGCATTGAGGATTTTTCGAAGGATTTTGG
The DNA here is from genome assembly GCA_003667255.2 of Euschistus heros. Taxonomy (NCBI): domain Eukaryota; kingdom Metazoa; phylum Arthropoda; class Insecta; order Hemiptera; family Pentatomidae; genus Euschistus; species Euschistus heros. Next base: position 662,911 of record RCWM02000410.1, on the reverse strand, counting down.
ATTGTAAGGATACGAGATGAATTGGATGGTTTAATAGAGCCCCAAAGCTCAACTCCGTACGTCCAAATAGGTCTAATCATAGTCATGTAAATGAGTCTTTTGTAATTTATTGGAATCTTTAAACGTTTGTCTAGTAAATGTTGAAGTAGTCTGTAACGACGGGCAGTTTCTTGTCGTTTGGTCGTTTGGCTTGTATGTGGATTCCTAGTTAGACGTTTGTCCTAGTGGAGTCCCAGGTAGCGGATCTGTTCAACAAGGATTATTAGAATATCATATTTTATTTATTAATTTCCTTTTTTGTATTTTTAAATTAAAAGTTAGCACCAAAAGCTTATTGTTTTATTTCATTTTACTTTAAATGAGAGTTTTGAAGGAATTAGTTAAAAATTATTAGTAAATTATAAAGAAATCGGTTTTTTAAAATAAACACCTGATACCAATAAACTGAAAAGGATTTATGAAAGCTTCCGTCAACACCTCTCCCAATAAACAGGAGAGAACAAACAGTAATAACGAGACTCAGAATTGGGCACAGTAAGTTGACACATCCTCTCGGCGGAACCTGCCCGCTAGGGAGCGCGTCCCCCGGGTGGCGGATGGGGGATCCCTCATAGGAGGGGTGGTCTGAATATACAGAATAAAGACCCGTGGACCAACAGGTACCCAGTGCTGGGGGGTATAGCCCGGCCACCCTTTCTCCTGAGGGGACATAAATATTCAGGAGGCCAGTTGTCCCGAGGATACGGGGCCTCTTCTACTGGGCTAATCACCCGTAGTTGAGAACATATGATTCAAAGTAACTTAACTTGCCTCGGACTTGGACAGACTCATCGGTTACGACGCGGCGCTCATAAGGACATACGACTTGGAATATGGAATATTAAAACATTGAATGGAAAGGAAGTGGAGTTGGTGGAGGAGATGAAGTCCTACAGGGTAGATCTACTAGGCATCAGCGAAGTGAAGAAGAAGGGCCATGGAGAAGTTTGTTTAGATAAAGAACATGTCCTCATTTATTCCGGAGTTCCTGCGGGAATGAGGGCAAAGGAAGGTGTAGGAATGATTATGAGGGACAGTCTCTTTGCAAAAGTAGAAAATTGGGAACCAGTTTCTCCTAGAATAATCACGGCAAACCTGGAATTACCTATAGGTAAAGTGACTATTATTCAAGTATATGCTCCCACCGAAGATGCTATTGCTCTGGATAAAGAACAGTTTTATGCCGAGCTGGAAAGAGAAATCATTAAAAGCCAGGACAAGAATAGAGAAGTAATTATTATGGGTGACTTCAACGCTAGGACTGAGAATGACTATGCCAGAGCACACGGAGTTATGGGAAGGCATGGAGGTGAGCGTACTAAAAATGGTAATGGTCAAAGACTTATTGATTTGCGTGTTGACTACGATCTCCTAATTGGAAACTCGTTCTTTCCACACAAAAAGATACATAAAATAACTTTTTCCGCTGAAGAAAGGAATGTAAATAGTATAATAGACTACTACATTTACAGTCGACGGATTAGAAGACTGTTTACTGATATCAAAGTGATAAGAGGTGCAGAAATTGGCTCAGATCACCTCCTGTTAGTCGGAGATACTCAAATTCTTCCCCCCAGAAAGGAACATCCAAGAAGTTACCAGAAAATTGACGTTATTAAGCTCCAGGAACCTGAAAAAAGAATGGAATACTCAAGTCTATTGGATTCTAAACTTCAGGATACCATTATGGATGGAAGTGTATATACAATATGGACAGGAATAAAGAAAGCCATCCTGGAGGCTGCTACTGCTACTTGCGGCATTGCCTATGTTTCACCTGCACGCAAAACCAAGAAGATCCAGGTGGTGGAATGATAGGGTGAAAGCATCAGTTGCGAGAAAGAAGGCAGCATGGAAGGAATACTATAAGCACAAGACTCCAGTCAATTGGGAACTATATGTTCGAAGAAGAAACGAGTCCAAGCTAGTAGTAAGGACGGCAAAGAGAAGAAGCTGGGAGGAATTTGGTCAAAACTTACAGAGAAATTATCATGAAAACATCAAGGTTTTTTGGAAAAAGATCAAGGCAATGAAAGGAAGGATGAGTAAACCAATACGAAATGTAAAAGATGAAGGAGGCAGATTGATTACTGGGGACCAAGGTATTTTAGAAAGATGGAGACGCCACTACAAAGAAGTGTTTTTTTGAAGATGCTGAGGAGAGACTGCCTAGAGAGGATTTAGGGGGAGAATGGGATGAGGTGATATGGGAAGAGGAAGTGGAAGCAGCGGTGGAGAGATTAAGACTCGGAAAGGCACCAGGAAGAGATGGCATCACCCCTGAATTCATCAAATTTGGTGGGTCAGAACTAATGAAATCATTACAGTGTCTTTTTCAGAAGTTACTTACTGAAAAAGCGATCCCTGAGGAATGGGAATACAACATCATTGTTCCGATTCACAAAAAGGGGAATGCTAGCGAATGTGAGAACTATAGACCTATTTGTCTATCCCAGGTTGTGTACAAGCTCTAAACATCAATATTAGAAAAGAAGCTGAGAGAGCTAGTGGAGAACGACTTGGAAGAGGAGCAGGCTGCTTTCAGGCCTCAACGCCAGACTCAAGACCATATCTTCTCTCTCAGAACAATAATAGATAAGTCATGGGACCGGGGAAAGAGTATTTACTTGGCATTTATAGATTTGAAGGCTGCCTTTGATTCGGTTCCTAGGCAGGAACTGTGGAACGCTCTTTCAAGAAAGAACATCCCGCAAGGATTGATAAAAGCTATTAAGTCGACCTATCATGATTCCAAAGGAGTAGTGAGGATTAATGGAAGAGAGTCCGAAATTTTTGCAATTAATAAAGGTGTAAAACAAGGAGATAGTTTGAGCCCCCTCCTGTTCATTATATACATGGATGAGATTTTGAAGATGTGCAAACGTAGAACAGCCCGTACTACTATTGGAAAGTGGAATATGAGGACAATCCTTGCTCAAGTAATGGTATTCGCAGATGACATTGTTCTTATAGCTGATACCAAAGAGAGCCTACAACAAGCTGTAATTGAATGGGAGGCCGAGCTTGAAAGGAAGGGAATGACCATTAATGTCAAGAAGAGTAAAATAATGCAAATTGGTCGGGAACAAGAATACGTTGAGGTATTTTGCAAGGGTGAAGCACTGGAAATGGCAGACGACTACACTTACCTGGGAACAGTGATAAGCAGGAACGGAAAGGTAGACCAGGAGATATCCAACAGAATAAAGAAGGCTAACTCAATCTACTACCACCTCTGCAACACGGTTATAGGAAAAAGGGAGGTGGAGAAAAAAATGTTAAGATACATATATTCAAAGCTGTCTACCTGCCTACTCTTCTATATGGAAGTGAAAGCTGGGTACCATTGGGGAAGCACCTAAGCAGAGTTACTGCAGCGGAAATGAAGTACCTTCGGAAAGTAGCGGGCCGAACCAGAAGGGATCGGATCAGGAACGATAGGACTAGAGAGGATCTAGGGGTTGTCTCTCTAAAGGATACCCTTGAGAAGAGGCAACTTAGATGGTTCGGACATCTCTGCCGGATGAATGAGGACCGAGACCCGAGAAAATACTTTGAGGCCAGACCAACAGGAAAACGTCCCAGAGGGAGACCCAGAACTCAATGGATGGACTACATCTCCAAGGTGGGAGAGAAGAGAGGCAAAGACTGGAATGCCATGAGGGCGCTGGCTCGGGATAGGGAGGATTGGTTTGCTTGGACAGAGGCACCTCCACGCTGAAAGGCACTAAGGAGGAAGAGAAAGAAGAGAAGAAGAAGTTGACACATCGGCATCTCCTTGAAGACAATCCTCCACCAGAATGCAGCACCTGTAACTGCCTCCTTACAACGGAGCATATTATCAAGGATTGCACCCAGCTTTTATCTTACAGGACTTCGTTGCATCTCCAAAGGTACTGCGAGGCTTTAAAATCCGAAAACTGGAAAAAACTGTTTACCGTACTCAAAGAAAACAACTTGTATCGACTAATCTAGAAGTTTAATGACAAATGTTACGTAATGGTGCCTCCTCTAGCCCGAGTTGTTGTACACGGCACCTAAAACAGGAATCAAATAAATAAAATAAAATAGAAATCCAATTACTTAAGTACTTGAGTTCAATCCGATAGCTTCTTCTCGGAATATTTTATAGAAAGTCAAGTGTTTTTTTAGAAACGGTAATGCGAAAAGAAATGCCTTCCAAAAAATCATTTCTTCAGAATCCAAAGTTTTTTAAAAGGTATCAGAACAACTCGCTTATTTCAAAAGGTATTATAAAAAATTAATATTCAATTTAATATCCTCAATTTTTAGCAATATATCGATAAACACATATCAATTACTGATTGACACATTCGGTTTTTCAGTAATGGAATAACCAATTTAAAAATATCATAACAAATGACTTAACATTGCAACAAATTGTAAATATCTTAGCTCTGTAAATAAATCTATTAGGGTATCTTAGAACATGGTTAATAGAGTTTTTGAGAAAAACATAAGTATAAAAAATTACATATTTTTTTACTTATAAGGAGAAACATAGCCTTTTGATCTTTTAGTTTAAACCGTTTTAAGAATGAATTTGCGAACAATCCATTTCTACAAGTCAAATAGATTAAATTCTACACAATCCCTTACTTGGTATTGGTTCACTGTTAATAATCTTCAGTTGAGAGAATTCAAAAGGAAACAAAAAAAAATTCAAAAATTAAATAGTAAATAATAGAAACTATATATATATATATATATATATATATATATATATATATATATATATATATATATATATATATAGTAATAATCATGAAAATAGGATACATAATGGAAAACTAAAAATATATAGTAGCTAGGAAGAAAGAAATTACGCAAATGCCGGAAATGGCTTCAGCTCCCACCTTTTTTCATAATAATTCCATTGTGAGTTATGAAGTAAATCAGGAAATTCTAAACTTGGGGTAAATATGAACTGCATTTATTACAATAATAAAAACCTCCAAGAGGAGTAATTGGATTCGGAACTGAAATGGAATTACTAAAACTCTGAGGCGAACGAGAAACTAAAATTATTATTACTTAGTCTGCAACTAAATCAAAGTCCCACCGCTATTTAATTCTTATTTTATACTTTTTTGATTATTAGGATATAAATACCAAACAACATAAGTGATGAAATAAATTATTTTTTTTTGTTCTTTTAATTAGGGCACAGATATATAAAAAAAAAAAAAAAAAAAAAAATTAACACAGCAGATAATTTAAAAAATATATATATAACGAATTACAGCATTTCTTCCTTAAACAAATTGTAACTTCTATAATCATTAAGTTTTTAAAATAATCAAATCATCCGTAGTTCATATTCTTCCTTATCTGTAATATGGTGTAAATAAAATTAAATAATTCAAAATATTTTGGTCAGAAAGTGAATTATTGTTTTCCTTTTTGCATATTAAATAATGCAAAACATTTAAAAAAATCTTATTTCTCTCTGACTGGGAAAAACTATGGATCATTGTTATATCTACTGTTTTTCCAAATTTACAATGTAAAATTAAAAGGATCTAATTACTTCAATTAATAAATAAATTAAAATAACAATTAATGATTATTAGAAATAAACAAAGTTGAGAGAAAAGAGCAGTTTCAAACCTGAATTTGTTTTTTCACTTAAACCAATATAGTTTGTTTACAATAGCTAAATTGTAGGTCCTAAGAACAAATGTTTAAGATAAAAACTATTTTCCATTAAATTCTTGATCAAGAAACTATGTTCAAATCAACGCCAACAGAGCTAGAGAGTATCAAGAAAACTCAAGACTAATAATTTAGGTAAGACGTGCCTTTTTTTCATTCAAACTAAAATAGTTCTTAAACTGTGGGTCCTAGTGACAAATCTTACAGCACAAAAAATATTCTCCATGGGATTCCTGTTCAGGAAACGTCAAACTTTTATTTGAGCAACATCATCAGAGCTACAGCGTATCAAAATATTACATATTCGAGTGGGGAGAAAATGTTAAACATTTCAGGGTAAAAAAAAAAACAATGTTACATTGTTTTCATTCAAACCAATATAAGTCCTGAACATTACTTCCTAATGACAGATTATGTATAACAAAAAATATTCTATATTAGATTAATGATTAGGAACTGTCGTCATATTGTCGATTCAAGAAAGACTAATAGTGCTAGAGTGTGTCTAAATGAATATGAAAACAACGGTACGCCAAAAAAGTACAGACTTCCAGCCATAAGACATATCTATGTCAACAAATCAGATCAGGTTTAATTTACTACATTTTGGAAGTGGTGAAAAAAAGAACATAGATATTTAAATCGATTCGCTTAGAACTTTAGCGCTTTTACATAACCTCCACTGGCTTACAGTGACAGAATGAGAGAGAAACGAAAGGATCTTTTGCTTCACATATAAGGAATGAATTGGGTTCTTAATATAATTGTATATTTCGTGAGTATTCTATTTATTTGATTACTATTTTAGGCGCCGTGTACAACTCAGGCTAGAGGCACCATTACAAAACATTTGTCATTAGACTTCTAAATCAGTCGATACAAGTTGTATTCTTTGAGGAGGGTTAACAGTTTTTGGGTTTTAAAGCCTCGCAGTATCCTTGCAAGTGCTGCATTCTGGTGGAGGATTGCTTTCAAGTAGGTGCCGATGAGTCAACTGTGCCTAATTCTAAATCGCGTTATTACTGCTTGTTCTCTCCTGTTTATAGGGAGAGGTGTCGCCGGAAGAAAGCTTTCATAAATCCTTTTCAGTTTATTGGTATCAGAAGCTTTCGCCCAGATGTTAATCCGTGTCTCTCTGCACAGATTCAATATATATTTATGATAGTCGTAGATAGTGACATTTGTATTTGGAAAAGGGAACATGGTTCTTGCTTCCAGTGTATTTTAGATACATCAATGTTTTATTGTTTCTTTAAATTTTTATATAAATAACGAATAAACCTATACATTATAACACTATTACTAAATGCTTTTCAATATTATTAATCTTGGAATTCAACAAAATGTATTTCTTCATATTTAAAACTGTATAAAGTATACACATCTAGTAAATAAGTAGATTTTTTTTTAAATAACTTTTATATAACTAGTAAGATCACCAGTTTGAATTCCGGACATTCTACTCCACAAACCAGCAATGTCATCGTGTGTTGGATGTTGTCTCCTCCGCATTGGAGCGCGGAATGTACTGCACGGGAGCCTTTCTCGACGTGGAACAGGCTTTTGACCGAGTCTGGCACCCAGGACTGCTTTACAAGCTCCGCAAATTCCTCCCTTCAACGTACTTCCTAACTTAGTGATAGAACTTTCCAAGTAAAACATAAATTTTCCTATTCTCCCCTCTTTACCCAATCTGCCAGTTGTTTCCTCAAGGTGTTATTCTAGGCGCCATCCTCTACACAGTGTATAGAGCTGACATCCCAACTCATCCTATCACTGTCCTCACCACTTATGCTGATGACCCATGTTTATTATCAGTAAACAATGATCCCTTCATTGCCTCACAAACACTCCAATCCCATATCCCAAACATCCAAAAATGGAGAATCAAAATAAACCCAAACAAATCTCACCAAATAACCTTTACCCTTCTTCGTAAACCTACGACTTCCTGTCTAACAGTATTCTTCAATGATATTCCACTAATCCCTGTCGAACAGATCCATATATTCCATCCATATATATATATATATATATATATATATATATATATATATATATATATATATATATATAAAACTAGTAATGCAACAACCTATTGGTAACACTTCAATAAAAGTTCCATAAGCGGATGTCCCGCGGCCGTCTTCTTTTCGGTCGCCTCCGAGGTTTATCAAGAGTCTGTGTATATCCGTCTTTCTATTTGTAGAGTGACAGACTGGAGAATTTTGAATGGGTAATAACTTTAAATTTAAAGAATGATATAAAAAAAATCATAGATAATGTATAACAATTTTAAAATGTATTAATATTCAGCATAATTTTGCAAAAAATCTTCTGAACTTAATCTGGCAATGATAAATTACCTGAACAAAAATTATAAGTATAGAAGAAAAAAATCATGTGATGAGGAATTTTAATTCATTATTGTAAAAATTTTAAATTCCGTATTTGATCGAGATAATTTGGGACTTCGGAATAAAGCCTATATTTCCCAAACAAGAGGGATGATAAATCCATTGGGTGTGATAATGGAATTTTTAATCTCCACCCCGACGATAGGTTCATTAAGCAGACAATGACACTTTGTTTAAGCAAGATTTTAATCACTTAAGTGCACTGGGACTTGAAAACAGCGCTTTAAATATTCCCCCAAAGCCTAATAACCCGAAGCAAATCTGCCGATAAATTTTCAAAATTCTGGAATAATTTACCACAAACTCTCAGAGTGTTTTCCAAACGGCAAGAGGTGGAAAACACAGAATGAGAAATTGTTCATGGAGAAAATTTAAAGTAGATAGAAGCTTTCATAATATCAAAAGAAAGTATTATATATTTTAAAGATATATAAATCAAACAAATAAAGAGGGAACCGTTTTACTACTGATCAGATAAGGTTCGCTGAAATAAAAACAACTATCTTGTAGTTCATCATATTTATATTGATTCCTAAATATCGATAGAAGTTGTTAAGATATTTCGATTGAACTAGGAATAATGAAGATGGTCAATCAAATTGCAAAATATAAATGATACTGAATCGGTATTTTTAATTTTAAAAAAAACGGTTTGAATTAGTTCTGGTTTAAAACTATAAAATTCCCCGTTATAATGACAAAATTATTCGTTCTTGTTTAGTTTCATACTAAAATACTTCTAGTAATGAAATAAATAAAACAGTACGGTGTACGGAAACATGTCTAATGTTAAAATAGACAGATAAAATATCTACCAAATATAGAGCTCGGCTTAGCTAAAGTTTTGGTGTTGTTGGATTCAATTTTGTGCGGAAACTATTAAATTTAAAAGAAAAATCTGATTAACCTATTAAAAACAGAAATGGTTGAGTAATGAATATAGATAATACAAAATACGGTTGGTAATAGAAGCAACGATAATACACCATTAACTTTGAATACGTAAAGAAGTTTAAATATTTGGAATCTAAAATATTTAAGAAAAATGAAATAAATAGGAAATAAAGGCAAATACATAATACATGTTATTTCTGAGTCGCAAAGCTGCTGAGTTCTTGTCAGCTTGCCAGAAACAAAAATTAAAATTTACGAGACCTTCATTCAACCTATTTAACGATTCCGGAACGTAACTATTATATGGAAGAATAACTTTGTAATATTTTCCAAAATTAATTAGTAAATAAAAGACTAGGAACGAAAAAGGATGAGTACACAGGAAATTTTAAAAGGCAACTGCGCAATAGCAGAATGTTTATTCGGTAAATATTTTTCACTTGAGGTACGCATGATGATATAGAAGGATCAATACAATTAGGATTGATGAATTAAATGCCACTTCTATTGAGATTATTTTATTTGAAAACTAGTTTCGAATGCTAAACATTCATCTCAGTTCTTCGAGGTAACTAAAACACAGTGTTTTAGTTACCTCGAAGAACTGAAGATGAATGTTTAGCATTCGAAACTAGTTTTCAAATAAAATAATCTCAATAGAAGTGGCATTTAATTCATCAATCCTAAATATTTTTCACGTAGTTGAAATTAGTATGTCATGTCCTTATATTTAAAAATTTCAAAACCCCCCAAAAAGTGAAAAGAGTTAAAACGTCGCGTAAACGAGAGTCGAACCAAGACGTTTAATGAAGGTCTGTCTCAAAGCAGATATTATGGATAAGGTTTTCCTAACTGTGGGATGAAAGGTGTATTTCAGTGTATGTCAGTGAAAATATGGTGGCGTCGAGATTCGCCATTGAGTATATATCAGCATTTAATTTGCTTTTTTATTACTGTATTTTTAATATTAAAATGAAAAAAAATTAACATTTACTATTTTTTAATTATTACTATAATTATTTAAATTAATATTTAATTCAATTGGCAAACCAACACAATCATAAAAAAATAAATAAATCTATTTATAAATTTTGTAGAATAGTAAAAATATCAGGCGTTATTTGATCAAAATAAAATTAAGCCTAAAAATATCTTTCAGTTATGAAATTAACCTAATTTTTAAAATTCCTGGTAGACCAGATAGGTATACGTTTGTCAGGACACGGGAAACTCGCTGAATTTATTTTTATGGTGTTTTTACAGAGAATAATTTTAGATGGGTTTTGGGTTCGATTAATAAAGGGTTTAAATCTTTAAAAATCATTGGCAAATGATGACACTCAACTGGGAGGCACGGTAGCAGAGTGGGCAAAGTTTCCACCATACGGGCCCGTGTTCGTGTCCGAATGTAGGCATAAAATTAATTTTCCGTAATTTCAGTTACGGATCGACTTCGGGATCGGGAGACTCTCCTAGGACAGGAGGACAGGTAACCTCTATAAAGAGGGTACCCTTAATTAGGAAAAAAACCTGGCAGTTCACCGTAATTTTGGCCGAATTTTATCACTTCACAACCATTTGACTAGTAACAGCAATTTTTAAATACTGACTCCCAGATCTTGTTGTAAAAGTCTTTGTTTTTTTTAGTACTGAACTTTTTCTTTTAAAAACGGTAACATTTACTTCGAAATTTTACTAAAATCCTTTTCAAAAATGTACCCTTAAATTTGGTTAGTCTCAATGACTTTTTTTTTGAGAGCTCATTGTGTAAGAACATTATTCTACAATGTAATATAAATTACCTTATGCATAGCATAGTGTTATAAAAATTAGTACATGTACTATCAGTGTTAATTTAAAAAAAAAAAATTCTAAAAAATAATAATATATACTTATAAACTTTATCGCAACTAATTTTCCTTAATATCTAATTTGAAAGTAGTACAGTTGAAGAAGAGCCGAAGGATAAAATAGATTATAATGGAGGGGAGGTCCCTCTAATTGGGTTTAAGACGGAAACGCTACGGGAAAGAGAAACAGATAAAACGCCAGCGGTGTAGCACCGTTACAGAGAATTCGCAGTAAATTCATTCAACAAGGCAGATCGGTTCTAGTAGAAATGGAAATAAAATTCGGATTTAAACCGAAGTAAAAGGGGTAAGAAATGGTATTACTGATTCAAAACTACGAAGATATTCTCTTGGATAAAAAAGCGCAGTATTATACAACTCGATTAACTGTTTATACTTAAAATGTCTAATATATATATATATATATATATATATATATATATATATATATATATATATATATATATATATATATATATATATATATATTACATTGTAAAATAATGTTCTTACACAGTGAGCTCTCAAAAAAATTAGTCACTGAGACTAACCAAATTTAAGGGTACATTTTATATATACATATATATATATATATACATATATATATATATATATATATATATATTGTATGCAATTGTATGTGTATTTTTTACAGCAATTTGGATTGCTTATTTGTATATACATCGTGGAAAGGGGAAGGGGCAAGTAGGTTAAATTTTTGGGGTTTACTATGGGATACCCTCTATGACTCATTGAACTTTTCCGTTCCTGTTGGGAACAAATTTAAAATAGAGCTATTGGAAATGTTTATCTGGTCAATTAAACAAAAATCAGGATCAGTTTTTAACGATTTTATTATTTCTAATAATTCATAAATATTTAATTTTAGGCTATTTTCTACGTATTTTACTTCCCAGTCTTTATTGAATTTATGGTTATTTTCATTTAGATGGATAGCGAAATTGGAATTTTGTGTCTTATTATAGTATGCTCTTATACGTTATTTTACTCTTTGATTTACCGATCCTCCAGTTTCACTCGTGTATTTAGCTTAACAGTCATTAGATTTTAGTTCATATGCAGCGCCTTTTTGGAAAGGGTCTCTTGGTGAAAGGAAATAAAAAGATATTAGTTTATCAATTTTAAATACATGATTAAAACCTAATTTGGTTTAATTCGTTTTCGACTTTTGAGGATATTGTGCCGTAATATGGTATCAAAATATATTTCTTTAGTGTAGCTTTATCCTCTAGGGTGTTTTGTATATATTATTCATAGTTTTTTTTTATGGATTTTTTGTTTTTAAATAATGTCGATCGTGATTTTACTGTATCCGTTATTTCTGGTTATAGTGCAATAGTTTGAATTTCTGTATTTTAATTTTGTTCATTTAATGGTATGTTTAAAAAGCGGAAAATCATGCTATTAAAAGGCTGCGAGTTTATGTGATAGTGACCTCCTCGCATGATTGTGTATAACTACATCTGTGTGGGTGGGTTTCCTATTTATACCAAATCCGTGCTGTTTATATTTTATAAAGATTTTTATGCCTAAAAAAACTTTTACTGTATTAAACATCAGTTTGGTTGATTATTGTATCGATAATATGATGTTTTAGAGTAATACAAGGGTTAATCTCATGGAGAAGTCATCCAAGAGTACTACAATCAAAACTCGGCAACGAAGCAGCCAAAGCCCCGGGGCTTGGTAATCAAGGATGAGCCTGCCTTTAGCCTTCCTGATGTACAACTCAAACAAATTTACCTGTCGCTACGTTCAAACTTTTCTCTGGTTCAAGAAACTAAATTATTTATTCCGCATATATACATATTAAACCACAGAAATTCATTTATTCAGTACACTTACAAAATAAGAAATACTTCGCAAATATTAAAAAATTCATAAAGATACGTTCATTCCTTTCATCTATAAATATAATCAATCAAATTTACATAAAACTTAAGTATGAAGTGTATTAAATTGTCACAATAAAAAAAGTAGTAAGCGTTGTAAATTTAAATTTTTGAATTTACTAATGTCAAAACTACAATATGAGATTAGGTATCGATGTTCATAGGGAATGTGATGGCGGGTTAAAAAAATAGCAAAAATCTAAGTACGCTGTGATCATCTGCTAACCCTCCTGTACCCTGTGAATATGTTGCTAACTCTTATTCCTGAATTAATGGAAGCCGACGAGGACCCATTTTTTTTTACCCAATCTGCCGGCTATCCTCAAGGAAGTATTCTAAACCCCATCCTCTACATGGGGTGCATAGCTGAAATCGCGATTCATCCCAGCACTGTCCTCGCCATATGGTTTTGACACGTGTGTGTTATCAGTAAACAATGATCCCTTTATTGCCTTCCAAAAACTCCATCCCATATAACTAATCTTCAAGAATGTCAAAAATAGAGTATCAAAATAAATCCAAACCCTTTATCCTTTTTCGTAAACCTACGACTTCCTGCCCTACAGTATCCTTCAGTGATATTCCATTAGTACATGTTGAACAGATCCACTACCTAGGGTCTTTGGGTAGACAAAGGTCAACAGCAGACTGACCGTCGTTTTCGCCTCCATTAACATTAACTTGATAAACTTACAAACCTACCGATTAATTACAAAAGTTTCATTTATATAACAGTAATAAGACATATTTGTACATATGGAGTTGAGCTTTGGGGCTCCGCTAAGCCATCCAATTCATTTCGTATCAAACCATTAGAAATCCTCAATACTTATTACTTTGTCACAAATTAACTTATCCATAAAGACTTTAATGTCTCTTATGATTCCGGCTTAGCCCAAACCAGATACATATTCTTTCATAGCCATTTAAATCCGTTAGTATCGCAAATCGCTTCACACACATTCTATTCCAGAAAACCCTCCAAGGAGTCTGAAAAGAAGATGGCCTTAGGATCTTCTAATTGACGTTTATTGAAGTGTTATTAATTAGTAGTTGCTTTACAAGCTATAGACACGTTCTTATGAGCAATATCTTCACATTTACTAGAATTTTTAAATTTAATTTTTTGTATTTAGCAGTGGATTTTAATAAAAATACTAAAATCTTGCTCCAAGGTACCTGAAACGAAGATGGCCTCGGGGGTTCTAATAGTGCACTTTATTATATAGAACTTTTATAAGTGCTACTAATGACTAGATGCTGCACAAACAGTTGACATGTAGTTTTTAACATTATCATCACATTTACTTTATTTATTTTATTTTATATTGACAGTTGTTTATGTATGAGATCTTGAGAAGTGTCTGGATCTGCAAATATCGCTGTCTACAAACTGTAAGACCATGGATGAGGTGGCTGGACAACGTTCAGGATGGCCTAAGAATACAGGGAGTGAATGATTGGAGATGGAAGGCGGAAAATAAACTAGGAATGTAGCGATCAAAAATAAATAAGTTAACAGTTAAACATTTCAATAAAATTTTATGAAAAATAATATATATATTTATTTCAAAATACGAGATTTCTAAAAAAACCTTTTTATTTCATCTTTTCCCTCACAATAATAACATTTTACTTACACAGATAATAACACTAAATACCTAAGCTAATGGATAAACCAACTTGATAAGACCATAGCGGCGAATGAACCATTGAATCATCACGAGTTTACTCATCTGACTTGTACCTATAATGAATCCCACTCAAGTGATTCTAGGGCAATCTAAGTATTCCCATTGAGTCATGGAGTAAGCAACTCGAGATGACTGCCTAATCAGATTGTACAATAAATGATTGAGGGGATTGTTAGGGCGGGTTGGGGTTGTAGGATTCGAGTTAAATCCCCCTTACGTTGTCAAACAAATTACCTGCCGCCGGCCGAAGAGCGAAAGGTGGCCCGAGTTTGTTGAGACGGCTAACGAGAAGAGAACTTAGTTACAACTAGTTAAGACAATCCTGACTAAGATGATTCCAACCTCGTTAAGTCATCGTCCTTGTTTACATAACGGCCTAGCAAACATCCTTTCCATCCCCTCGGGGGTACTGCCTTGTTTAAGTCATCCATCTTCCACCTAAACACAATCAAAGTCGAGTGTTTTGCCGTCTTGCAACTGTGTACAACGAAACGCTGATGTCTGCAGCAGTTAGATAAATATTAATAACCAAAACCTACAGCGTCTTGAAGCTAAGGATAGAATTTGCTATATTTTAAACTTTGGCTAGAAACGTAATGATCAATCCTGGAAAGAAAAGCTTAAAAAGGGAGACCTATGTTATAAATTAAATAAAGCGCTTAGGGAACGCGAAGGCTCAATGCCGACATTATTAACCCTTGACCAAACACATCACTACAACTAATAACTCAAATCCTCAAGATCAGCCTTTACACAATCCTTCAATCTACGTCTCGGTCTACCCCTTGGACGTTTACCCAACAGCTAAATATTATATGCCCAACAGTTAATGTTATAACTGATGGTCTATATTATATACAACGTAATTATAAAGTTAATAATTGCAACGGAAATTCAACCAATGTTATACCTATATAATATTGCCCTGATATAGAAGTTTTAGACCATCACAATGATAGATTTATTGTTCTTTATAGGCTAAGAATAGCAATGATGAATAAGTCAAAAATCAATTGAAAATAAATAAGAAATGATAGAAAACTAAATAGTAGCCTATTTTTTTGAAACCAATTGAATATAAACTTGATGTTGGCGTTGGATAAAAGGTTTAACATATATATAAAACAAAATTGTAGAATAAAGAAGGGTTACCTCTATATAACCTAGAACCAATTATACAAGAACTCGTTACCATAACAAACTGAGCTATGGTGTTCAACTATATCAAAGGCCTTTTCACGATCTATATAATACCATAAGTCATCCCTGCCATGTCTCTTCCTTTATGTCTCAACGTAATCACCGCCATATCGAATTGTGTTTTTCCTTTGTCCCGCTGTTTACTGATATGAATGAGATGGGGGGAAGGGAGGGGAGAGGGGCTTTTCAAATCCGTTCATATTAACAACTCTTCCTCTACCTATTACTTTTATCTAAATTAATCTTGTTGTTAAAAATGAAAAAAAAGAAGAAAAAAAAAGAAGGAAAATTAAACAATATAACCCCGAGATGACCCTCTCTGAAGAAGCTTTTTTAGTCTATTTGTGATGTAAAGTAAATCAGCCCCAGGAAAACTCTATTCATTTAACTTCAAAAGTTGCTAACTATCTTTAAATTAGAGTGACTATTTTTTTAAGTTTAGAACAGCTAGAAACATTATGCTCAATATTTGTAATGGTTTATAACGCTTAATTTACTTAGCAACTTCTCTTATATCATAGAGGAAATATTTAAATTAAATTTATTTAAATATCTTCAAAGAATCTAAGTAGATTAATGATCTCCGGCAGAAAAGCACTGAAGTTTCATAATCATGTGGCAACAGAATTATTTTTAAAAGAATCTATTTTAATTTTAGTTTATATTTGTTATTATTTATTTTTTCATTTTTTATAATGTGTGTAATACTCTCTCTTAATACTATTAAGTTTATTGGCTTAAGAATTTATGTTTATAAGTGGTAGGTAGAAAAATCTGATTATTTCAAAACAACAATATCCTGCTAACAGAAAATGTAAAAAACAAAAAATAAAACATAAGTAATTTACTCAAAATTTTGTCTAGTTACTTTACCCCTTCATCCGATAAAACCTTCATTTATGAGTAACTCTATAAAACTAATCGTTTGGTGATACATACTGCTATAAATACAATGTTTAATTACATAAATACAAATTTACTTAATAATATCCGACCAATAATTTATAATCAACTATAATTTGTTTAAAAAAAAAATGACTAAAAATGATAACTAGAAAGAGAAAACAAAGCTTACATGCTGCAATTATCTTTTAAAGTGCACATAACTGTACAAACGGAAAACATCTAAATTATTTTTAATTATTATTTTTATTTCCTGATTTTACACTGCGTAAGCGCTAAAAGAGGTTTTTTTTTTTTTTTTTTTAAATTTATTATTTTATGTTTCTCTAATGATAATAGATCATGATGATTCGAATTAAAAGGCATTTGTAGAAGCATGAGTGAAGGACTCATATTGCCTATATACGTACAGGGTGAGTATCTCTTACTGTATAAAAAAAAAATGGGTGAAACTACATCAAACATGTAGCAAAATGCCGCAGATCTTACTTTTCTATTCCAATCCGTTGCAGATATATGATAAATCAAAGACTTTTTTGAGGAAACCACGTTTTTTTTCTATAAAAGCTGTAATATTACCATTTTGTTTAAATATTTTTCAACCTTTGACCACATTTTTGGATTAAGCATTAACTTTTCTATAAGAGCAGAATGCATTTAACCTTGAATTTCAGAAACTTGGTATCTAAAGAACAGCTTGATCTTCACCTTATTTGGGAAAGTCACAATGTCTTATTTTACTTCAACTATCCACAAAACATCAAATCTCACAAAAACTTGCAAATTTAATAAGCTTTCGAATGATATGCTAAACATAATGATTTTGTTTCGATTTCATGGAGAAATTTACTTTTGAAACCGAAAAAACATGGTGTTCTCATTTGGTATACAAATCAGTTACTCGTGTAAATGAAACATTATGACTATCCCTTAATGAAAATATGAATTTCAAACATAATAAACTCTTTATTGAATCAAAAAGAAAAGAAAAAAATTATTGTTTAATAGAAAATAAAGGAAAACTTTTAATAAAGCGACACCAAATAAGAGGATCTTATGTTATTACATTTATTTTTTTATTATTATTATTTAGGATTTTATTTTATTAAATTTTCAATGCAAGGTTTAAAACTCAATGATAATGAACATAGACCTCAATTTTGCTGTTAGCTTCTTAATGATGCTAAATCCGAAAATGTGGTCAAAATTTGAAAAATATTTAAGCAAAACGGAGATATTATAGCTTTTATAGAAAAAAACGTGGTTTCCTTACAAAAGTCTTTGTTGTATCATATATCTGCAACGGAGTCAAATAGAAAGGTAAGATCTGCGGCATTTTGCTACATGTTTGATGTAGTTTCATCCAATTTTTTTTTATACACTAAGAGATACTCACCCTGTAATTATGTATTTAAACAAAGATTTTCACATATCAAAACCTTTAGATTAATATTGCAAATTTAACTGTGATTACTTAAGTACAACAAGTTATAACAAGTAAACCATATTTAAAATTCAAAATTAAGGAAACCTAGTTTAAAAGAAATAATCATCGAAAAAAATCATTTATTTACTTCACGATTCCATAATGTTTCCTTCTTTTATTTTACCACATATCGGAACTCGAGCATCTATGAAATACAACTATTTGTTCGACAAGGGGTCCATATTTTCAAACTCTTATAGGCCAGGAGAAGATAATGTGTACTCGGGATATTCCAGGCCTGGAGAAGCTCCATAGCTGGAATATGAGGGGCCCAGAAGATTGGAATAAGGCCTCGTTGCCCGAGAAGGTCGTACCAGGCTGGCCCTTACTCGGAAGGATAAGTATCTGTCGATATCCCCATCCCTTCAGGCAGTGTCGTTAGTTATCTAAAAATAATTAATTCAACTTCTACACCACATATATTATACAAACGTTTTACAGAACCGTAACAATTATACAGAAATGATTAAACAATGTTCAGTATATATTATTCGTTTGTACTCATTACCACAGTGGTAATGGCAGAAAAAAAAAAATCCTAATATCCAGTTAAGAATTCGTGTTATATGCAATTTGGGAATTTTGCATATCATGAAGTACTTAAAGCGAATGACAGCATAATCAGCTTCATCAATTAGTCAGAAAGGATACATAAATTTGAGGTCTAAAATTTCAAAACCGTATCTTTAGCGCACTTAAAGTTGCAAATTCGAATTAAACCATAGCGAAAAAATCTCGTCATCAGCAAAGTTTTCAGTTAAAAATAAGAGAAACAAAGCGTATTTAAAATTTTAAAAAATAATGATTAAAACAACACTCATTTCTCTAAGCCAGGGAAAAACAGTTGATCATGGAAATGTCTAAATATAATCTTTCATAGCTATTGTATATACTGCTTCTCGTAAGAAACTGAATTCAAATTGTCGATACAAACTACACTAACAGAGCTAGATCATGTTACATTTTTGAGTGTGAAAAAAACGTTGCATATTAAAACAATTGACCCAAAAGGTCCCAACACAACACTTGATAAATGTAAGTAAAACGTGGTTATTATCATTCTCCTCAATGTATTTCCTAAACAGTAGGTTCTAGCGAGAAATGTTATATAACAAAAATATTTTCCATTAAGTTTCTGGACAGGAAACTGACGTCAAATATTAAATCCAAACAGCACCGACAGAACTGTAGCCTGTCAATAATTTACATATTTGAGTGTGAAATAACGTTAAACATTTTGAGGATTCAAGAACGTTAAACAAGAAAACAAAAGCAGTCCAGTAAAATAAGGCTATTAAAAGGCCAATTCAAGAAAAAACTGTTGAACTTTTATTCTCAAAGGATCTTCATGTTTTTAAGGTGCTAAATCCGAATCTGAAGTTTGCTACCACTGCAGCTGTCTGCTTTATTCCTAAAATTGCAAAAAACACACAAAATAACGGATATTTTTTTACCTATAACGCAACAACGAAGCATATTTTAAAGAAAGTCTTTGTATATTAATTATGGCTTGAACCAGTACCTACTTAACGAAAAAAAAAAATCCAAAATGGGACCATTTTGTTGACCAAGCTGTGGTTTTGGGAAAAATTGTAGATATTGGCCAACTTGCGGTTAGTCCTGCTTCTACGCAAAAACACGTTTGTCATACTCTTTTGACTATAACTCCAAAGCTATTAGCCCAATCTAAAATTTCTTTTTTTCATCTAAATACTGGTTAAATTTCTCCAAAAGATCCTTATAATACACATACCTGCACGCTAAAAACTCATATTTTTGAGAAATCTAAGTTTTTATGGCGCATTTTTCACTATAACTCCAAAAAAAAATGTTCGATTCAAAATTTAATTTCTCAATCGCAAAGCTGGTTAAATTTCCTATTAGATCCTATGTATGTAATTATATTAAACCCCGTGAAACATCCAAGTTAGCACGCTATATGCTTTGGCAACATATAACAATTATATGTTCAGTGAGTGTTTCATGCCCAACTTATTGCAACCATATTTTTCTTATTTTTAACTCATTTACATTAACAAAGATCAAGTATCAAAGCAAACCATACAACAAACTAATTTGTAAAAATTGATTAAAAAAATTATGCTTTTAAGTATTCTTCAGCAACCTAATCTGTTGTATTTTAACCAGGTTAGAAATATCTGCTATGCGTTATCATTGAATATCGATAAGCAAATAAAACTTCAATTTTAAAATTAAAATTATTTGAGTTATTTACTTATAAGAGCGGTAGAAGCAGCAATTGCGGGTGCTAGCTTATTATTGTTAACAAACTCAGTAATCGGGAAACAGCTGCTTGAAAGGAAGTAGTTTTGATAGTGTTTTTCTATAGTAAATCATCTTAATAGACAATATACTAGATATTTTAGGAAACGTGTTTTTCCTACTAAGGGACAACCGACAAGACAGGAGCGGGACCAAACTCGGCACTTACGCCGGCATCTTGGCCCTGTCCAGAGCTGGGGGGGGGGGCTGGAACCCCATTTGTATACTCCAAGGAGCCCTAAGCTGCTTACTGGTCCATCCAGATTACCAGGCTTAGCCACCACCGGCTGTGCTCCCATATTCGGGGCCAACACCCCTCTTCTCTTCATGCTCCGTTCCCAAGAAAACTAAGAAGCTTATACAACACAGTCCTCAAAAATAGGTTAAGGAAGAGATGTTATGATGCTTGGAATATTGCGAAAAAAAGTTATACACCCACAAACCTATCAATATATTAGTTTATCCCGGAATTAATGCATTTAATGTTTAAAACAAAACCTGATATTATTATGAAAGATATTATTTACCTTTTTACCAAAACTAAAACCTGATACATACTACGATAAGTTATAGTTTCGACCTAGACGTCCTCTTAAATAAGATCACATTATCCAGATCTGATATAGTGTGATATATTGGTTTTATCTTACAAGGAGACGTTTTGACTTGTAACCCACAGATTTGAATGCCGACCTATAATAGTGCCAAACTAGAGTTAGAGCCGCCAATTTACGTTATTCAACAAATTGACAGCCAGTGAGATAAATTTTGTAACTAAAAACTGATATCATTTTCAGATTCCTCATCCCAAAAAACATGTAAAAACAAAATTTGGCCGAAATCAAAAATAAAAATTTTTTACCTCCAAGATTTTAGAAGGCAAGAAAGAAGAAAAGGCCTCTGTATGGCCTTGGGCGATAGCAAACAATACGTTTGTAGTACGATAAAATTTATCAAGCAAATTGGTTTATATGACAAAAGTTAATGTTCTTTTTTATTATTTTTTTTGTATTTATTTATTTTATTTAATTATTTATTTATTTTTATTTTTATTTTTTCTATTTTTTATTTATTTATTTATTTATTATTTATTTATTTTTATTTATTTTTATTTATTTATTTTTTTAGAGGTTGATATAATTTGATTAGGAATTTGTTATTGTCTAAATTTTGGGTATGGGCAATAAATAACCATAGCAGTTTTTTGCACTTAAAAAACAATCAACAACAACAAGAAGAAAAGGTTGTCAATTTGTTGAATAACGTAAAAAATTTGTGCTATCTCACAGATTTCACAACCGATTGAAACCAAATTTTAAGTGCTTCTAGATGCGGTAATACTGCACAGTTTAGCTTAAATGCGGAGGTCGCAGGATTTCTTCTTATTGAGATATCTTAAGTTATAGCTGACCTCGAAATCTTTTTTTCTAATTAGTTTTTGTCTACTAAAATCTGGAGTAATGTTATATACATAAATAGGACGCAGAATGCACGCTGATTTTAGTGATGACATTATTATTTTAATCGGTCGAATACAGCAAATGCTATGACTGTTAGAAGTTGATAAAACTCAACATCAAAAATGTCCTCGACTGGGTAAATTTTTTTTTTTTTTTTTTTTTTTTTTTTTTTTATTATTTTTTTTTTTATTTTGATTAAATTTTACATATAAACGTTTTCTGGTGCGTTAAATCGAGATTTGAAGTCAGTTTTCCAATAAACAAATTTTCCACTGATATACAACGGATTTTATTGAAATTTTGTCATTTTTTTAAAGTTTTTAACCACCCTGAAGCCAGGTCGTGTTTTGAGCATAACAAATGGGTCCTGAGAATGAAATATCGAAAATGAAACTAAATTTGATAAGGGGAAAATATTTGGGGGCAAGCAAACTTTTTCAACGTTTTTAGATTTTTGAAGATGCTTTCAATCGAAAAATGTTATATACAAAACTAAAGTTTGTTAAATTATGAATCTAAAGGCATCCCTTAAATAGAATAATTTGGACGATTGTCAAACATCGACGAATTGTGCACACTTTCAAAAAAAATTAGTTTTGTTCATGTTTAACAGTCTATAACACAGAAATCGCTAATCCAATAAAAAAAATGTTATATACTGAAAGTTGTAGATCATTAAATTTGTGCAAGATAGGATTCTTACAGTTAATTTGCCCATTCCTACTTACAAATCATTTTGATATGTCAAAAAAAAATTCTTGGTTGATTTTGGATAAACTGTGTTAAAATTTCAAACAAATAGCGAATGGTACAATGATATTATCTTTGAACTATAAAAATTAAAAGGTCTAACGGCTGCAAATTGTTCTCAAGCTTTTTGGTTAGGTTTGCTATAAAAGCGCGTTTTTCTAGTTTTTAAAACTATAATTCCTTTTTATGTAATAAATTATCGAACATTCGGAAATCCGATACACCTTCGGCGTATACCTTTCGAATTACCGAGACTGCACTGTATTGACACCTAAAGTTATTACTATTGCCCCCTCGGGTGGATCCAAGGCAATACTTAGTGTATCTTCCGCTCCAACACCTCTCACGTACGACGAAGACTCGACATAAAGCCGCTGCCAAAAGAAGGCTAGTGCCCGTAGGCCAGGGATGAAAGAGCCCCCCTTTCCCGTTTATCTCTAATCTAATTTATCTTCCCTCCTCTCTACTAACTCCTTTAGCCACACCCTCATCCACTTATTCGTTTATATCGGACCAATTTATATTTAATTCTGGCCCTTCGTAGTTCCTTCCTTTCGCACTCTTTCTGATTCAGCTCGCCTTAATTGAGCCGGCCCTCACCCGGAGGCCCTGGGAGCGAGGGGAACAGCTTGCCGCTCCCAGAGTTCCCAGATTGAGGGGTTTCATCCGCCCCTCGGGAATTTATTTAAGGGGACTAGTTCGTAGGAATAACAACTTTATTGTCTTGAAATGAAAAAGTCAAATCACATTTTTATTTCGCTCCTTTTTTTGTGAATTTGCCAATTCTATTACTTCTCACGGGTCTAAAATTGGGGGCGATTTGCTTGTATACAACAAAAGAATATAGACAAACAAATATTTTTGTATTACGGTTGAGAAGATGGATAGGAATGCAGTCAGGTTAATAAATTACACATCTAAGTTAAAAAAAAAAAATTATAAACTAAAACGTGTACCAACGTTTCGATTTCTACATTTGAAAGAATAATTCTGATATTTCCTTAACCTGTCCTTACACTTTAAAGGAAATGTCCATTCGTCTATTATCATACCAAATTTATTTTATTTTCTTTCTTACCTTTCTCTAGGTAAGAAAGAAAATTTTTGGAATCATTCATATATTAAAAAAAAACATATATTTAAATTCAAAACTTCTCATATCAATGAAACTAAAAACTCATTGTAAAGTAAATGAAAAAATGTATAGTTATAATTTAACATTTTGTTATCTCAATGTATACAATAAAAATTGAAATTTAAACCCCTCTGAAACAGAGAACAGTGATTTTCAAACTCAAACTTGGTTTATAAAACATAACCATTGTGTAAGCAATGCAATAAAAACTAAAACTTCCGGGAAAGCTTGTGTCGGCTTATTTACGTTTCGAAAAAAAAAAAAAAAAAAAAAAAATAGAAATTATCTTGTTTAAAAAAAAAAAATAAAAATAAAAAATTAAAAAAAAAATAAAAAAAAATAAAAAAAAATAAATAAAAAAAAAAATCGCATAAAGTGAAAGAAAAATGTTACTTTTTATTGACGCTACTACGGTACGCTTGTGATATTTATTATTGTGAATAACGAACTTTTTTTATGCTTGTTAAAAGAAATGGTTTTTATTTGTTTGTGTTTTTGTCGGTTTATTATTTTGATTATAAATTGTATCATTGTACATTTGTAATTATAAATATTACTGAATTGTTTGACATAAAGTTAGTATTTTAAAGGAATCAATGAAAAATAAATACTTTTCTTTTTTTTCTTTTTTTTTTAATTATAAATATAGAAGAGAGACTATATAAATATATTAGCAATATTAAACGTTTTCTTTAATTTTTTTTTTTTTTAACATTATTTATTTTTACTTATTCCTGGCTCTTTTCATTATATAATATTAATTGATGGATCGGATGCTAATGACCTTGCCGTTTCAACCCTAAAATTTCAATACATCAAGAACTCACTGGAATTGTCATGTTTTTACCATGACACACAGCTCAGTTAGATGTGATGACCAGTAAATTAAGATTGAAAACCTTCAATAGTCATTAAAATTATTAATGAAGATAGACTGGATAAGTAATTTTGGTGGAACACCAACAATATGAATACATCTCAGCGAATTATCAACAAAATGTCGTGCGAAACCGACAATAAATTGAATCCTATCAGGCCGCCGAAATATCGAATTATCGGAAGGTAATCAAAACCTGCCTAGGACGAGAGGGAACCCCTAAACCCTCATACTGGCAAGGAACCTCAAACAAATCAACTAATCATTTAATCAATCATCTTGCAACTATTGTTGAAGGCAGTAAGATTGATTTTAACAGGTAAGAGTGCACAGTAAATAAAACTAAACTGGACTGATTTAAAATCTCTATATCTGTATAATGAATCAGTATTTTTTTTTCTTTACCATTCGTCTCTTTAGAATGGATAAATGCAGATTACGCAAAAAAATAATGTTAATCATTAAAGAATTTTTGAAGCTGAAAAAAAAAAAAATCTATTGTTGAACACTAACGTATAACCAACCGATATATATTTTTAAAAAACACTTCATTCATTTACGAGTGGTTTTCTTAAGTTACCCACGATTCAATACGACAACCGTAATATTTTTTTTTTTATTACCTATTGTGTAATAATTATGTCATTCACGTCTTTACATATATTTTTTTAATACTTCTATAAGTAAGCATTACACAGTTTTTATGATTGATTTACATCTTTTTATTTTTTCACAAGAATGCTGTAGTTATTTTATAAGCCATATTATTCCACAAATCCCTGTTGAACAGATCCGCTACCTAGGACTCCACTTGGACAAACGTCCTACTCGGAATCCATATACAAGACTAAAACGACAAGAAGCTGCCCGTCGTTACAGACTACTTCAACATTTACTAGCTCCCAATTAATTACAAAAGACTTATATACATGACTGTGATTAGACCTATTTGGACGTACGAAGTTGAGCTTTAGGGCTCCACTAAACCAACCAATTCATCTCTTATTCAATCCTTACAATCCAAAATCCTTCGAAAAATCCTCAATACTCCTTACTTTGTCACCAATAAACTTATCCATAAAGATCTTAATGTTCCATATGTTGCTGAGTTAGCCCAAACCAGATACCTATCCTTTCATAGTAAGATCCATAATCACTCAAATCCGTTAGTTTCTCAACTCCTCCGAGGCGTCTGAAACGAAGATGGCCTAGAGACCTTCTAGTGTAGAATTTTTAATAAAGTGCTACTGATGAGTACTTCTTTTCAAGTTTTTGACATGTTATTGTGATCGTTGTCAATACTTTACTTGATGTATAATTTTTGTACAGTTGTAAATTTTAATAAATGTATATATTAAAAAATATATATATATATATATATATATATATATATATATATATATATATATATATATATATATATATTTCATATTAAACTTCTTAATTCTTTGTAATGTTTTCTTTTATTTTTTATTTTTTATTTTTTTTTGGGTATTCAACACTTTCGTCACGTTCTATTTTTTTTTATTTATTAATAGCATTTTAAAAAGCTTAGAATGCATGTCAAAAAGTCGATACTAAACAAAAGTTATTTTCAACTTATTACTATTATAGCCCGAAGGCATTCAAGAATTCTTTCTTTATAAAATATAGTTTAATTTTCCAGAAAATAACGAACTGAAATATAGAAGAGGTATTTAAACGAGTCTTGGATTTTGTAAATAAAAATTGTAACTTCAAAAAATTTATTTATTATAAAAAATAATTCAAAACTACTCTAATAGAAAACATAAAAATATCTAGTAAGTAATGCTTGAACTTGAAATATTACCATTCAATGTTACATCACAATAATCGGGCCCCTCTCCTTATATTTTCGATGTAAGCAAAAATAGATATTTTGGCATACCATTGATATGCCAAAATATCTATTTTTGCTTATATCGAAAATATAAGGAGTGGGGCCCGATTATTGTGATGTAACAACTACCTTCCTGCTTGTATCATTTTAGATTTATTTCTGATGTAAGGAAAGCATTGAAACACATCCAGCATGTACATAAGCTACCGCATCAACCACAAGGCCGAAATAAAAACGAAGAACCACGTTCGCAAGTGCTCTCAAATATAGTAACAAATCATAATTTTTTGGAGTTATTTGCAGTCTCCTGTTAGAAATACGTGCACACATTATACCGGCGGTCATATATCAACAGGCAATGGCGTTTATCGCTTCGACGTGCGACATTCTTCACGGGCCTAATCGCGTTTCAAAACTTTCACAGTTATGTCGTTCAAACAAAAGAGAAAATATTCTTAAAAGTTGTCATTTCTAAATTTATTTTATCCATATAGGTATACATAGGCGACTTAATCGACCAGGAGTTAATGAGTGAACAATAAAACAAAGAAATTTTGTGGTAAAGTTGTATCAACTTAATAATAGTACTATTATTTAAAAATACGAGCCATTTTTCGTTTGTTATCACTAACCACAAAAACTACTGAACCTACTGAATCTATACTGAATTTTAATTACACCATCTTTATATTTCAAGGAAGGTTTAGCAATAATAAAATCAACTGATTAACAATTAATTTATTTCTAAAAAAGCGATAATATGAGAAGAAAAGTGAAGTTTGAAAATTGACCGATAGGTAGCGAGTACTACATATATCACATGAGAGGTTACAAAGGTACGATTTCATAGAGCTTGAAATTAATAATAAAATTTACTTCTGAACCCATCTGTACCAGATTTGAACTACATCATCTTCATAGTTCTGAGAAGGTTTAGCAATAATAAAAAATTAAATTTACAATGTTGAGGGGCAGAAACTGTCATGTTGACGTTTGCCACACTTTCATATACTTTTTTAAGGTTAGAAATTAAAATCAAGCCAGATAAAATCAATAAAATTATTTCTTCAAAATGAAAATTATTACCAGCAGAAAGTGTCGATCCTTTGCATTTTGATATTATGGGTAAAAATATGATTCATTGGCCCTTAGATGTAAGCACTGATTGATAGTGCAGTCTATTAGGCACAATTTTCTTAATAACCTCTGTCCATCTGGATTACCAACTGATAGATTAAAATTAAGAATTGGATGTCCAATTATGGTTTTAAGTAATCTTCAAACATATTTTACTTTTACATTTAAATTTTAAACTAAATTAAATTTTCAAACATAATTACTTTTCAGTAATTTTACTGAAATTACTGCTATGTGTTAAAATATCATAGAAGAAGTAACGCTCAATTGCATAGATCAAAATAAGTTTTTTAAAGATAAAAAAATAACTATATTATTAGGTCTAAAATATGCTAGTATAAAATAAATCGGGACTATAATTCTAGGAAAATAAATATAGCAAAAGAAAAAGAAAAAAAAAACACTTGCTTGTGTCTAATGGTTTCGAATGGTATGATTAAAAAAATTGAAAATAAAGTATTAAAGAATCTTAAGAATATTCGACGGAAACAGGTTTAAAATATTGCAAATCAATTTAGTAACATGACAAGGGGTTTTGAGTTGTAACTCACAGATTTGAATGCCGATTTTTGCGTGGGTAGTAGGGACCTATAATAGCGCAAAACTAGAGTTATAGCCGCCAATGAGCATCAGGAACCGAGAAAGAAATAAAATATGAAAATCGCGTTTTATTTTTTTCTGAGCTCTCAGTCAACATAGAGAAATTATTCTTTCACTTTTAATTGCAGATACAGGCTTTAGGGTGCTCAAAAACTCCAACAAAATCACAAAATTCCAAGGAAATTCGCTGTAAATCAGTGGAAATATTGTTCATGAACAACTGACCTCAAATCTTGATTAAACGCACCATGAAACCCTTATATGTGAAATTTTATCAAAATAAAAAAAAAAAAAATATTGATTTCTTACCCCTTTTAAGGATGTTTAAATTTTGAAGTTGATATTTCATCAACAAATTCTAACGGCCATAACAACTTCTGTGTTCAATCGATTACAATAGTAATAGCCCCACAATAATCAGCATACATTTTGCTTTTTATTTTATTTTTTTTGTTTCTCGGCTCTTAATGCTCATTGGCGCCTATAACTTTATAGACTAAGAGCCCGTGAACCCCAGACCTTCGTTATTTTATAAAAGATGAAAATTTGTCAGCGCATGCTCCCAATACAGTTACGAACGATGGACCATGAATGAAGTTTGGTTTATCGTGGCCTTGGCAGGTAAACGGCACTAAAGGTATGTAAAATACCAGCCTATTATCGTCAAATAATAAGGCGTGATTTTTTTATATTTCCTTCAGAATATTGTTAAAAATTACGTAATTCATTGCCAGACACTTCCCATCATGGCAGACACCCTTAATGCTCATTTATTGCAAATTGTACTTACGTTATAGTATAACAGCTGATTTATATATATATATATATATATATATATATATATATATATATATATATATATATATATATATATATATATATATCAAAATTATATTTTGTCGACCCTTAGAAACTATATAATTAACTGTTTAACAATAATCGGGTTTTTGGTCCTTTATATTTAACAATAAATATTAATTATCCATATACATATTTTATTTCTTCCTTCTCCTCTTTCCTTTCCTTTTGACGTTTCGACCCCTTATTTAAAAGGGGTATATATATATATATATATATATATATATATATATATATATATATATATATATATATATATATATATATATTCCTTGGGTAATAATTAGATGATGTTTTCTCATCAGCCAGACCATTTTGTTAGTTCCAACCCCTTGCCAGAAAAGCATGTAGGATAGCTGTAAGTGCGTGCGCGAGGCAAGATACATATGGATGGGTGCTAGTGAGATAGTCAGTGAGGTCTGTTATGATTCTTCACTGCATGTAAGATTATTTTAGCGGATGTAAACACGCACTGAATAATAAACAATATATGTGCAGTAAAATACAACAGCGCAATGAAGGATCATAATAGACCTCACTGACTATCTCACTCGCACCCACCCATATGAGTATTGCCTTGCGCTCACACTTACATCTACCCTACATGCTTGTCTGGCAAGGGGTTGGAACTAAAAAAACGGTCTGGCTGATGAGGAAACATCATCTAATTATTACCAAAGAAATATATATAAAAATCAGCTTTTATACTAAAATGTAAGTACAATTACAATTGCAATAAATGAGCATTAAGGGTGTCTGGCAATGAATTACCTAATCTTTAACAATATTCTAAAGGAAATATTAAAAAAAAACCCGCTTTATTATTTGACGATAATAGGCTGGTAATTTACACGCCTTTAATGCCGTTTATTTTCCAATGCCACAATAACCCAAACTTCATTCATGGTCCATCGTTCGTAACTGTATTGGGAGCATGCGCTGACAAATTTTCATCGTTTATAAAATAACGAAGGTCTGGGGTTCACGGACTCTTGCTCAATTAGTTTTGCACTATTGTAGGTCCCTAATACCTACACAAAAATCGGCATTCAAATCTTTGAGTTACAAATCAAAACGTCCCCTTGTGGGATTATTGCATAGCCGTTATGATTCTAAAACAAACGTAGAAAATAGATTATCATTTTTAACATTATTATTATAGACTTAAAATGAAATTTACTTATTAGTTAAATAATTAAATTTTGTGCAATTTAATTGAAACAACTTGATTTTGTTTATTATTAGCAATATCAGAAATATCAACTATCTAGCAAGACAATCAGCTGTCTTTCAGCGATAGCCAGTTTATATCACTATTGATTATAAACAAAATCTAGGTTGTAATAAAATGGATTATTAATTCGTTTAATGGTTGATCATAATTCTATTAAAGTCTTGAGCGCACTAAAACAAGCCATTAGCATTAAAAACAAACTTAATGCGACCGGAAAAGGAGCTCCAAACAATAATTGTTATTGCCCAATGATCGTTTACGTCGAGCAGTAAATCGCCAATGAAATAAGTAGTAGGATAATGAGGTAATAAAATAAGTAATAGGATCTTAATCATAAAATTGCAGGAATCACTCAATATAGGAAATAATTATGTTAGGAAAATAGGATATTAGAAATCCGTCTTGCTTAATTAGTCCAGTGAATGAGTGCTGGAATGAGGGGTGTAAAGTGCATGGAATATGCGATAATTTTTGACTTCATAGCTTTGTTAGGAATAGTTGGAAGGTAAACATACTGAAAGTCCCCGCCGCTGGGGTGTGCTAACGGTGGGGGGAGGGGAGAAGTTCGAATTTTTTGTTGTTTTTTTGTTAATATCTCGAAAACAGTTAACTCAAAATTTCATATATAGGTTCTTATAGTAAATTTAAGGTGCTTTCAGATAAAAAATAGAAATTTTGGATCGAAAAATAAGTTTCGGAATGAGTATCAATAAACGTGTATTTTCAGAGAAGTGCGTCCCCAGATAAAGAGTGCCGAGATAAGGGGTGTAGAGTGCATGAAATATGCAATAATTTTTGACTTCACAGCTTTGTTAGGAATAGTTAGAAGGTAAACATATTAAAAGTGCCCGCCCCTGGGGGGTGAGCTAAAGGTAAAGGTGGACTCTAGAAAAATATGTAGCAGATCAAAATTAAAGCTCATTAAATTTCTTATAGAATTAATTATATACGTATTCGTGGAAATTCCAACAGTTTTCGAGATATACGTTTTTAAAAATCGACTTTAGAAATAAAAAAAAATGTATACCTCACTTTTTGTTAAACATTTCAAGCAAATACCAGAAACGTATATATGAAATAAAAGTAAATTAAATGCTCTACAATTTTGATTCTGACGTTTTTTCTGAGAAACGATTGTGGAACGTAACAGAAGCAAAAGTTTGACAAAAAGTGAGGTGACATTTGTTTTTTCCCGAAAATCACCTATTTTCAATAAGGTATATCTCGTAAGCAGTTAGAATTACGACAAATTTGTATATGATAAATTTTACAGTGAATTTAATTAGCTTTTATGTTTATTTGAAACATATTTTTCTAGATTCAACAGTTTTCGAGATATTATGGAAAAAACAAAAAATGGAACTTCTCCCCTCCCCCCACCGCACAGTGGAACGAACGTTAGGGCGGAATGGACATTCGTTAATATCTCCGCTTCTGCTTCTCCTAGAATAATGCTATTGGTACCGTTTTAAAGCTTTTTGAATTGACTATTAAATGATATGCTAATCATGATCAGATCGTAAGAGGAAACATGTAAGAATTCCTGATTTGATATTTCGATATTGGATAATTTATCATCATTTACTTACCATTTATTGTAGCTATATACTACGAGAATATATGCAATAAAATATTCTATGGAATGATAAATACATATGTATTAAATAAAATTACAAAATAAAACGTAACAAACTAAAATATTTAATTATTAAAAAAAAATAATATAACAATTGATAATTACTTTTGTCAGTTAATATCCTATGACTAATTGATACATCAAAATTATAATATATGTATGCCTATATACCTATATGCCTATATATGCCTATATACAATTGTTTATTTAAATAACGATCAGAATTAAACTCATAACAACATAATTTTAATTAAGATTCTTTTTTCTATATTCTAAGTAACAATAAGTGATTGTGCTTCTGGTAATAAATCACGTTTAATGTTTATTATTCTCGGTCTATGAGTCGAAATTAAGGGATCCGAATTTATTAATAAATTATTTAAAACATCTCGATTATTTGATTGCCTCGATGATTTTCTGGCATGAAACAGTCTGAAATTTCGGAATAACTTGTGATTCGCTTCTTGAGCATCTTCTGACAATTGTCCCATAGGTATTATAGCATTTTTGGCTATCAGTGTTCCGTGCAAGAGCAGTTTGTGCACGGTGACTGCCATATAATACCAGCCATACAGAGATACATATAACCGTGCTGTCTCTTTCGTGTAGGCTTCAAAGTTATAAGTTATAAGTTATAACTTATAGTTATAGTTATAAGTTATAAGTTATAAGTTTTATAATTGACCCAGAAGAAATAGCTTGTAATATTATTGCAAAGCGTCTAATTAGATTTTCGTCAATCCCTGTTATAGCTGATGAAGTTTCTGGGGAGGCAAAAAATTTCCTTGCAGTATTTCCATCATTGCTATATCCCTATATATCCCCTATATATCATCAGATTTGAACCTTTTTTTCATGACAAAAAAACATATCCTCTGAACATTTTCTAAAACTTTCCGTTTTTCTCCGTCTTTGTCTATCAGATAATTGCTCGAATGATTGAGAACAAGATGGTATACTTGCGCTTGTTGTTGATGATGATGAAGGTAGGTTCTGGATAACATCTTCAGGAACAATGAAATCCAAATTCAACCAGTTTTCATGCTTCTCCAAAAAAAAACTATTGATCTTCCTATGGGACGAAATCCAGCGAGAGTTCAAACTACTACTGAATTTTCTTAATTTTTCCCGTAAGCAGAACTTTGCGGTATTTGAAATTTGTTCCAGTCCAAACGAATTAATCCATGTTTCCAATGCCAGGTCATAATCTTTAAAACTTATATGATTAAATTGGAAAAATTGAAAAACTTGAAAATTTGTTTTAGGAACCATTGCACCTATGTCGTTAAAATAACACACACAAACTGAGCATTTTATATGAGGACAAATGAATGTAAACAGACAAACAAAAGACAAAAGTAGGTAAACAAAAGAAAACTTGCGAAAAGTAGCGCCAATATCAACAGAAATCATGTAAAATTAATTCTCAAGACCTAGAAAAGAAAAGAAAAAAATCATTTTGTCGGAAAAGAGCACCTAAGAGCAAAATCCAACTAATGGAAAAAAAACTTCAAGCATTCTAGTTATTTACTGTGAAGGTAGTTTTTTGGGCGATTTTAGGCGATTTTCGCAATTTACATTTGAGTTTTTTCTCCTAATTTTCATCGAAAAATCCCAGACGTTTGAAATAATCCCGAGTTTTATTTGCCTAAAATATCTTATTATGGACAAGTTGTTTTCCAGTAGTTGCTCGGTTAATTTAAAGCATTACCTCAAACAATGGATTTTTTTTTTAAATATGAGTTTAAAAAAAAATATATATATTTCAATGCAGAATTTTTCCTATAAGATTTGATTTTAACATTAATTTACCTATGGATTTTGTTGAAAAGAAGTATAAAGTATAATTTAAGATCCAAATAAAAGACAAATTTAGTTATTAGAGAATTGGTCTAATGTCCAACAAATTCGTTGATTCGTTCCACTGTGCACCGTTAGCTCAACCCCAGCGGGACTTTTAGTATGTTTACCTTCCAACTATTCCTAACGAAGCTATGAAGTCAAACATTATCGCATATTCCACGCACTCTACAATGTGCTTATTGACTGGACTATAATGTATAGTAAAATTAGCATTAGTATAGACCGAGGCTTGGTCAAGAGAATATGTTTAACATCGATTAAGTCTCGGATCATTACATCAGTTTCTGATAATTATTTAATTAATCATTGTCTTTAATTAACCTAGGCAATCACGGTTAGGAACATGCCTAACATATCCTAGAAAGATAGCAGTGTGTAGCACATTTATTTGTACCACATTTGTAGCAATTGTAATAATTGCTCTATAAATGTTTTTAAAAAAATATGGGAGGAAATTAATTAAAATAGGGATCCAATTAAACACAATAAATTAAATTGTTAAAACACCTTTAATAGTAGCTTTTTTTTGTTGTTTTTTTTAAATCAGGAAACAGGAACTATACAAAAGAAGTATTACATCCACCAAGCTTATTCCTTAAAGAAGACCAAATAACATTAAATTAAACCTCTGCAGTCAGAGCGAGCTTTCAGTAATAAATTTTAATGGACAATTATTTAAATTAGGCTAATGAGAGAGGGCAAGTTAATTAAGGCAGCCCAGAGAAGGAAAGAATCAGGAGCTGATTGGTCGAGGATGCCATCATCAATATAATACTAAGATACCTTAACGAATCTCTAACTTCATCACGGCTGTTTGTACACCATGAGCTCCCACTCATCATTTTTCCCAGACTCTCATCCCTCTCCAAACAGAGAGAATGTTATTACATATTTATGAGAGTTATTTACATCCTCGTCAACCGCCTCCGCCAAGCGGTCTGCCAGCCAGAACGAACAAGAAAGTCCATCGAAACCCTTAGTCTAATTTAAACAAATATATACTTTGAATGGGCCATTTTATTTATAATTTGAATATTTTTCGGAGAACCATCTATGGAGGATTTTGGCCCTTACTAAAAAACAAGATAATTCGGATTCTACTGGGTTCGTACAAAAAAAAAAAAAAAAAAAAAAAAAAAAAAAAAAAAAAAAAAAAAAAAAAAAAAAAAAAAAAAAAAAAAAAAAAAAAAAAAAAAAAAAAAAAAAAAAAAATTAGAATTAAACTTTTTTTACACGTGAAATATATATATATATGAATGAGTGTATGTCTGTACTCGATAGATTCAAAAACCGTACATCTAATCCCCTTGAAAATTAGGGAATTATTAGGTATATCCCCGGGAAGGTTTTTGAAAAAAAAAAATTTAAATCAGAATTGGGTTCTGTCTAAATATCAAAGGTGTATCTAAATATCAAAATAACATTTATTTTTTATAAATGCTACTTTAGTGCAGGTGTTTGTAAACAGTCACCAATAAAACATATGTTCTAACTTAATCTATATTTGTACTATTATATAAAAGGACAAGCCATTTTTCGTTGATTATAACCGTATAATGTTATATAGAGCTAGAAATTGATAATAAAATTGGCTTGATTCACATAAATTGTTATAAAAAAAGCTATAAATATTTAGTGTGGCGTGTGGATCCTAGGGATATTTAATAACCGAACGATATGTGGTTAGCGGCATTCTACACCAGAGTTTGTAATGGTAAAATTATTAAACCCCTCTGTACCAAATTTTAACAACAAAATATTCATAATTCTAGGAAGATTTTAAATAATATAGTTTAATATAATAATAATTTAAATTCACAGTGTTAAGTGGCAGAAGTTTGTCACTTTGTCAATAACTTTTATAGTTAGATAGAAATTAAAATCTAACCAAATGAAAATAATAAAATATATTTTGCTGAACTAAACATTATTGCCTTATCAAAATATCGATTATTTTTCGATGTTGTGTTAAGTGAATGGGCGGCCTAACCATAGCTTTTGATGAAGGTTTTAAGAAGACTAATATTTCAATTATTTCAAATTCATTTTAATGTTTTAGGTTTATTTAATAAATTGTACCATTGGTTGTGTGAAGAGTAGTAATATTACCAACAAATACTATAGCAGAGAATATTAACAACATTATTATTGAAGAAGTAAATTATGACGTAGAGAATATCTCTATTGATAGGGTTGTAAGCACTGATAATTCAGCCCATTATCCGCCAGAGTTTTTTCCTAAAACGTCTCTGTCCATCTAAATTACCAACTCATAGATTAGAATTGGATTTAATATCCAATAATGCTTTTGAGTAAATCATTGCAATAATAGCGGGTTACAGCTTTGAGTGAAAATATCTAGAAATATTGTGAGAAAAGATTTTTATTGTTAAAAAAAAAACTTCTGTTATTAGTTAAACCTATCTAAGTTTGCTACTTTTAAGAGCGAAGCCGTGACTGGGGATGCTAGTAGAAAATATTTTATACTCACAGCTCAGCTTTAAACTGTTCTGTTGACTTATTCCGAGACATTTATAAGAGTTGTTTATAAAGAGAATTGATGTTGAAATGATGAACAGAAATGTTATTGTGCTCATTCAATTCCCGTAGAATATATTCAATGAATGAATTAAGAAATAACATTTTTGAAATTGACATATTTTAAACATATAGAATATATTAAATAATCCATATCCTTCATTTCAAAAGTCAGAAATAAACATTCTTTCTAAGGAAAACATTTTAGCGAATAACTGTACCATGTTTTTAGTAGAATCAACTACTATAAAAATAGTGTGTCAGAAAATTGCATAAATTGGTATGAACGTTTAAAATGGTAATTATAAAAATAACACCACCACTTGAACGAGACAACACATTTTTTTCTGTGACATGTTTCTGGTTACACAACTCAACTTCAAACTTCAAATAGCTAGATGGTTAACATCAGAAGTCAATGTGATCCTTACCAGAAGAAATCTTCTAGGAAAAAAATACTAAAGGGCACTGGAATTCCGACCCTTTTCCCAACGGCTTATATATGACATACCAGAAAGATGCAGAAGATCGGCTCAATTAAAGAAAAAGGCGAATTAAAACATGTCCCTAAAATATACTGACAGGCAAAAAAAACTCAATGCAATTAGTTTTTTAATTATCTCGGTTAAAAGTTTTGTTATTTTTAGGTGTTTACGTCACCATGTACTTTTTAATCGGGGCATATTAGCATTAATAACAAAGAAAAACTAAGTAAATAAAAGCAAGCGTTATTTCGAAAAAAAAAAAAATGCAAAATTTTAAATTAATATGACTTATGAAAGTTTTGCATTGGATAGGACATATCCCTCAAGAATGTATTCAAAATAACATTAGCCTTACACCCCATCGAATGCAAGACGCTCTGAAAGCAAGTGGCGTGTATGAACCTTTTTATTTTATAATTTCGTGAATTCAAAACAGCTCGGTATTCTTTTAAAATTCTAACACATTTTATTCGACCTTCCACCGGTAACGCCGTCGTATTTTGTGCAACACCTAACCTATTTGCCGCCAGTATTTTTATACTGTCATAGAAGCGATAGTTCACTCCAAGGAAAATATTTAGTCAGTGATTGTCCTCAGTGTTTTATTTCAGTTAGCGAAGTATTAACTATTTTTTATCATAGTGCAGAAGCCGATGTTTAGGGTAGTGATGGAGATGATGCAGAGTGGTTTTCTACATTGTATAACTAAAAATCATTCCTCAAAATAAATTGGAAGCAATTGTTCTTTAAAAACATTTTAGATAAATAAAGCTGTATCTAGTTTAAAAAAATATTTTTAATCATAAACATATTTTATTTACGGTCAAAATATATTTTTCTCAGGTAATATACTGTACATATACTCTGTTATATAATGTAAAAATATTTGATTTAATAGATTTAATATACAATTTGGACAAAATTAATGAAAAAACGGTGTGTTGTAATTTGTACAAGGCGCGACAGATCGTGTTACGGAAATTGGCGCGACCGGTGGTTGATTAATATTTTTTATATTTTTAATATGTTTCATATGCCATGTTTAAACACCTAAACAAGTGTGGAACTTTTAACTGAGAAAATAAAAAATCAATCTGGTGGGATTATTTGCCTACCAATTTATAAATTATTTAAATTACACTTCGAGACTATGCTCTACCTTAACTATCATTCCCTAAAGTGACATGAAATAGTGTTAATCACTAAGTTGAAAGCTGATAGTCAATAACATCCACCATAAATTAAAAACCATTTCCAAATGCTCTTAACAACCAAGATAAGGACTGGGAAAAAAAGGAGGGAATAAAATCTGTCTTTCTTAATTAGAAAACAGCGTAAAACTGAGGACTACGTTTGAAATGATCCCTTTGAGAAGAAGAGACAGTCATAATGAATCGAAGAACCAATAGGACAGTTTGGAACACTTGGACCTCGACAAAGGAACAGTTCGTTAGCCCTTGAGCCAGTAATCACAATGAACCTACCTCGCTCCTCATCAAGGAAGGGGAAAGGAAACCTACCTATGCCTTCCTCTCTGTAGTCTTTTCAACCTCTTCCTATATCAGAGGGTAGCCCACAAGATTATTAGTATCCGGAAGGTTATAAAGAAAATATAGTTAATAGGTAAAATATTAAGATTTTTTCTTGTATATTAATTTTTATTCTTTAATTACTAATTATGAAATTATTGAAGTGGGTTGCCCTTGACATTACCTCCTGGGAACATTTCCTGATGACAAAACTATCATACGATTCTGCAAAGGCAAATCTCAACTCCCAAATATAATGTTAGCATATTAACAGCTGATGCAAACAAGGGTGGATTGAAGTCAATCAAACAAAATCCTTCTAAACCTTATTCAATAACCTTCCCAAACACCTGGCATTGAAGGTGCAATGCGATTAGGATTGAGAAATGTTCTGCCACTTCTTTTGGAATCCAAAAAAACGGTAAGTAAGAACTGAAGTTTAAAGGTAAGACAGTGAAGTACATGAACAAAAGTTTACTGAATAAAGAAAGTAATGAATGATACAGTCAGAATAGAGGACGAGTGGATGATCAAAACAAACCTTGAACTACTGAACTTATTTTGTAGAAAGAACATTTTAAAAGTGATTCAGCTCAAGAGACTGCAATGGTAGGAGGATTTGGAAAGGATGGACCAGACCTGAATACCAAGAAGTTGCTTAAAGAAGAGGAGGAAAACCCCGTCTCAGATAGCGGGGTGACCTCAAAGAGATGGGAATTAAACACTGCAGGCGCGTTGCAACTGACAGAGCAGAGTGGAAGAAAGCTGTCGCGGAGGCCATGGTTCTTAAAGGACTGTAGAGCTCATTTCTTGTTACATTTAAAATAAACACACACACACACACACATATATATATATGCGACTGAAAGCCGAGGAAATAGCAGTGAAGTTGGGGCTTTCAAAAACAAGTGTTTTAAGAATCATTAAAGAACATTTGCATATGAACAAGGTTAGTGCAAGATAGGTTCCAAAAAAATCTTTCAGCTGCTCAAAATAGGAACGAGTTCACTGCTGCAATGAATTTTTAGGTGTTTTTAAAGCAATTTTTCCAAGCAGCAGTGGAAGAACATGTTTTTAACAAAAAAGAAAATTATTTTTTTCATGGTATAGAAATGTTGCCAAAGCGTTGTATTAAGTGTGTTGAACTTAGAGAAGAAAATATTGAAAAACAGTAAGACCAGTTTTTTTCTTTCACCTTTCCTTCTATCCCAAGCCGGAAACTTTTGGACCTTACTACGTATATTATATTTAAAAGGACCACAGCTGTCACTGAAGTAATTATCCTGTTATACAAAGCAAGGGAAGTTTTGAATATTGTATGCATGCAAGAAAAAAAGGTAAATTTTTTCCATAAAATTCTTAACATAAAGAATATTTTTTTGTGTCTAAAACATGAAAGAGGAGTGCGTAGGAGGATACAACAATTTAATTATAGAGTTTATGTAAAAGGGATTGAGAAAATTACACGATAATTATTTATAAATCAACCCTTCGCTGTTTAAAAAACCGCAAAAGAAAAGCCATACTATATATATTAATGAAACCGGAAAAAAACGAAAGTTTTACCAAAACAGCTAATAATAATATAGAGTTAATTCACTTCAATTCAATCACTCTCAGGAAAGGAGAAGAGAAACAGGACTTTAATTAAAAACCTTCAGAAATTGCTTTGACGATAGAGACTGTTTTCTCCTTTTAGTCACTCTATTGAGCACAACTGGTCCTGAATATTTTCTTCCTGTATAAAATTCAGTAGCGTAATATCAGACGACGGAATCGTTAAAACCTTCTAAAGATCGTTAATTGTAGTATTTAAAGAATAAAATATTATAACTACTAGCACCTCCCTTCGTGGCTTTGCATGCTTTCATAACTAAAGGACCTAGATAATTTTAACCGATAAAGGTTTTTTTTGTTTTTTTTACTAGTAAAATCTTGTACTGGAATACGTAATTGAGAATTTTCAATGATATTTTCACTTATAGTTGTATTTTTTAAGCTGGTTAAATTGAACTTCTTATGCGGTTTTAAGATTACATAAAAGCATAACAAGACACCCAATTTTTATTTATAATGAATGAGTTGGTAATCCAGATGGACGGCGACTATTAAAAAACGGTCCACGAATCATATCCATTACACACCATATCAAATTGCAAAGAATCGACATTTTTATTTGACGAATCGGCAGAAATAATATATCGATTTCGTCTGGTTGGATTTTAATTTCTAAACATTAAAGAGTATGACAGTGTAGATGTTTCTGCCACTCAACACTGTGTAATAAAATTATAATAAAAATTTTATTATTGCTAAACCTTCCAAGAACTATAAAGATGATTTAGTTAAAATTTGGTACAAAGGGGTCAGTAGTTTTAACATTGTAAATAATATTGCATAATAGCGCGAGCGAGGTTTAAACTTCACTGGGATCCCACATCACACCCCATATTTATAGCTTTTTTTAAAATAAAAATTTAATTGATTTAAGCAAATTGTATTATCAGTTTTTAGCTCTATATAACATCATGTCTTTGTTAACTCTCTTGATTGTCGATCACCACATATCAGTCAATTTTCTGCGGACCACATATTTATCGCTTTATTAACTGCAATTTAATTTAAAACATGTAAATTTTATAATTGCTAAACCTTACTTGAACTATAAAGATGATGTGTTTATAATTTTATACGCATTGGTTCAGTAGTTTTCATGGTTAGTGATCACAGACGAAAAATGGCTTGTCCTTTTATATAACAGTATATATTAGAAACTGAGGTGTACGAGGAAGAAAAATAAATTTCGACAATAACTTTTTGAAAATAACAATAAAATACTATTCTTAAACTAATTTTATTCTGAATAAAATTAAATTGTCTTACGAGTGTTGAAAAAAATATTAAAATTAACAATTTATAAGAAAAAAAAGTTTATATATACTTTAACAGAACATTTATTGGTTTTATGGATAACCTTCTATAATATTATGGATAATTTGTACTAAGCATCAACTATCATTTACTATAAAATAATTTTTAATCAAAACCAACGATTCGGCTGTCATAAAAACAGCAATTACAAAGCTAAAGTAAATGAAAACTTAAGTGACAACAAACTTCGTCGTTTTCGACTTTTTCTACATTTATTAAACAAACGCTCTGAAATGCATATTAATTACAAAATTTACATGACACAGATTAGATCTTTTGAACCAACGGAGTTGAGCTTTGGAACTCTATTTAATCATCTAATTCTTTTCGTATCCAATCCTAACAAGTCAAAATCCTTCAAAAATTCACAAATAATTCTTATTTGGACAAAACGGATCTGATTAACAGAGATTTGAGAAGTACTGCAGGACAGAAATTTGTAGGTTTAAGGTGAAAGGGGATGGCTATCTGATTTGTTTAGTTAAAAATTTGTTTAAATTTATTTGAATTGTCTATTTTTTACACCATTCTTGAAGGTTTATGATATGAGATTGGAGTATGATATTAAAGGAGCATTATATACTGACATTAACATACGTGGTAAATAGGGTGCAAGGATAAGTAGAAATGCACCGTATAAAGGATGGGACCCAGGTTACTGTAATGAGGAACAGCATTAGACTAAGTTCACAAGTTTGAATGTTAATTAATGATGTTGATGTTTTATGTAAAGAATTTTACAAAAAAATTAAATTTGATTACCCTTTTGAACATGTATGTTGTGAAGCGCTAATGAATTGGAGACAAGTTACAAGAGATAACAAGATAACTTTTT
Organism: Euschistus heros; assembly: GCA_003667255.2. Taxonomy (NCBI): domain Eukaryota; kingdom Metazoa; phylum Arthropoda; class Insecta; order Hemiptera; family Pentatomidae; genus Euschistus; species Euschistus heros. The sequence continues at coordinate 620,827 of RCWM02000410.1, read as the reverse complement.
TTATTTTTATATATAAAATTTCTTTTTTTAATGTATCACAGATTATGATTAGTAATGTCTCGTGAGACTTAATAAGACTTATATAGATTTTATTTTTATATATATGAAAATTTATAAGAAATACTACAAGCTAATGTAAAGAAAAATTTAAAGAATGACAAGTGAATAACTTGTAAAGAAACTAACCATTCTACTTCAACTACATTTGTATTTTGAAGATCCTGAAGCCATCTTCTTTACATAAAATTTAATTTTGAACGAGGCCCAGTCTCCGCATGATTAAAATTTCAGAATAATATGCTATCAATGGTTTCCTTTTGATGCTGTGCACCTGCTGATTGCGAGTACTATTCACCATTTCCACGTACCAACATCCCCCCCATCAATACCTCATGCTTGCTGATCAAAGGGACCGATTAAGTGAGGTTCCTATTGAGTTATATTTTACAAATGTTACCACCAAGTATTGACATTCAAACAAAAATGTGAAATTTGGTTAGTAACACAAGGCGAGTTGATATATCTAGAAAGAATATAAAGTTTTCCTTTTTAATGGCTTGGTCATGTTACGAGGACTAAGCGAAGTTATGATACTGTATACAAATTTTCTTTATGTTTGAGTCGATACATGAGAGATGATGGTTTAGGATCTTCTGTTCAGAATCTTGATTGTCCCAGTAAGATACAGAGTAGAACAATGGGCAGATTTATGGCCGAACGGATTTTTTATCCTCATCGCTGTACCTGTAGTGGAACGTAGAATAGTATTGCGACGCTAACATTGTGCAGAAAAATAGAGAATCGGATTATTTTTTCCACAACAGCAATACAGCAGCGTATTGCCTATACAATAGACGGATTTTTAACTGTATCTCCTAAAATGGTAGCATACGTGACTAAACCTGCGATTACACTCTCATCACCCAGTCTGCCATCTACTGTTCTGTAGGCGCCGAGAGTGGTGTAGTGGTATGATTGTATCAAGTTTGAAGTGGTTGTAATTGACTAAAAATTATAAATTCATTTTGTACAATAAAGTCCGATGCTTAAAGACAAAACATTTTTAAAGATAGGAACACAACAAGAAATAAGTTTTGGCTTCCTCTTTAATCAAATACTAAATATTAATAATACTAGTAGTTGTTTTATACGCATGTTATACATAACACTCTATATAATATAATAAAACGACAATTAAATAGCGTCGCACACTGGTCGAATTTGCATTATTAACAAAAACAAAATTCAGTTTACTTTTTGAAAAAAAAAAATAGGTTGCCTTATGTTTATTGAACTGCTCATTCGATTGCGACCATTTACAGATCGATATTAGTAAATAGTTTTAGGTTTTCGTAGGTTTGAGCAACCAGAAACCCTCATGAAGAAACTTTAATGTCACTGTCACTAAGTGCTTCAAAGAGATACTATATATACGTCTCTACCAGCAAAATACACAAATAATGTTTGTTTTTTTTTAAAAACAATTTATTGAAATTTACAACTGTACAATATCTATACATCAAGTAAATGTGCTGTTAACTATTACAATAACGTGACAAAACTTGAAAAGTACTACTCATCAGTAGCACTTTAATAAAAATTCTACACTAGAAGGTCTCTGGGCCATCTTCTTTTCAGACGCCTCGGAGGATTATCAGGAATGGTGTGGGAAGAAGTTGAGAAATTAGGGTATTTGAGTGGTTATGGAGTTTACTATGAAAGGATTGATATCTGGTTTGGGCTAACTCAGCAACATATGGAACATTTAGGATTATTCGAAGGATTTTGGATTGTAAGGATAGGATACGAGATGAATTGGATGGTTTAGTGGAGCCCCAAAGCTCAACTCCGTACGTCCAGATTGGTCTAATCACAGTCATGTACATGAGTCTTTTGTAATTAATTGGGAGCTTTGAACGTTTGTCTAGTAAATGTTGAAGTAGTCTGTAACGAAGGACAGCTTCTTGTCGTTTTAGTCTTGTATGTGGATTCCAAGTTAGACGTTTGTCCAAGTGGAGTCCTAGGTAGCGGATCTGTTCAACAGGGATTAGTGGAATATCATTTAAGGACAGGAAGTAGGGCAGGAAGTCGTGGGTTTACGAAGAAGGGTAAAGGTTATTTGGTGAGATTTTTTGAATTTATTTTGATTCTACATTTTTTACACCAATCTTAAGGGGTTAGGATAAGGACATTGCGACAATCGGTATTTTCCTTATTAGTAAATAGTGACGCTTACTGAATTTACCATTATCATTCCCAATGCATCTATTAGGGTTACAGGAGTGGGGCGATATTATAAAGACAATTTTAAATCATCTATGACAACAAAGAGTTCGCAGTTTATTTCTCGTTTTAGAGAAAGTCCTGGTACACAATAGACAACATGAGTAGCTCTTGGACATATAAAAAATTAAGGGGGGGGGGATGTAAGAGATAAGGTTTAATGTGGCTATTTTCAAAACTTGGTGGAATTCCCATCTACAGGTAGATAAAATTTCCTTTTGTTGTGTAATATTAAAACGGATAAATGGTTTATTAGGATGTATATATCTATACTATTATACAAAAGGACAAACCTCGAAAACTACTGAACCAATCTGTACCGAATTGTAACTACGTCATCTTCATAGTTTAAGAAGGGTTTAAGTTTAAAGATTTTCAATTATATTGTCTTGAAAAAAATAATAAATATGTGGTGAGTATTGAAGTTTAACAATCAACTGACGGGGTATGCTAGTTACATATAAAAGTATATTCTTAGTCTGAATGTATTAAACTGGAATAACATGTGTTTATCATTAGCTTATCCACCAGTAACATTGTAAGTAGTTCCATACTCCTCCATAATTTGTAATTATATATTCTTACGAATGTTTTTATATTTTATATTATTGCTAGCTTTAATTTTGAAAAAAAAAAAAAAAAAAAAAAAAAAAAAAAAAAAAAAAAAAAAAAAAAAAAAAAAAAAAAAAAAAAAAAACCTGTGTAACTTATATCATTGTATTGTAATCTGTTTTCTTCACTGTAGGGCATGATTATGAGAACAATATAGTCTCAAAACTTCGACAAAATAAGTTGTTATTTTATTGACTGAACCTCAAGAAACTTATTATATATATTTATTTTTTTCATTTTTAGTTTAAACGTTTTAGGGTAGTTATCACAAGTAATGATGAAGTTGTTCGGATCCTTGCCACTTTTCAATACATCCTTCTTTGGCAGTCTCCAGAAACTAGTGCCTTGTGAAGTGGGGTTTCAATGCTATATCTTTTCTCTTTTTTTTATTTTATTTTATCAAAACCTTTCAACTAAAGATGCCAAACTAAAAACAGAAATGAATAAATCAACTAAATCGCCAACAAAAAAGACGAAGCCGGCTGATAACTGGGAGAGGATATATACCAGACCCCACGGGGAATGGACCATTTAAGTAGAAAACGACCTGAGAGAAGGCCTATCGGGGAAGAATGTATAAGACTTAGATAAAATGGTGGTGAAGAAGCGGAGCATACAGCCAGCATGGAGCGCCCTCATCCATTCCCCTCTTCTGACTCACAAATACACTTTCTTCGCCGATTTATCGTCCTGGTAAATATTTATCCCTCAGCTCCTCCCCTATTTAGACAACTCCTAATGTAACCAGCGTTTTCCTCCTTCCTTAGCTAGCTATTTCCAGAGAGTAATTTGTGGAAACTGGAATACTAATAAGGTGCGGGAGATTCATTTGTTATCAGCATTAATGTTACATAAAATATTACATTTAAATAAAACCTAAATAATATAGGTATGTTCATGGGGTTAAAATAACTGTGATATTATTACATTTCTAATAAAGACGATTAACTTGAATATTTTTTTTAAAAAAGCTGAGTTTATATTTATTGCCTGATTCAGATTAACCAACAGTGAATTAGATTTATAAAATGGTAGTAATTTTCTATCAGTTGAGTAATAGTAATAATAATACAAATATTAGGCTTATCGAACCCAAAGGCTAATCGAACACTAATCCCTGAGATCGACCCTGATGAAAAGCTCCCCTTTACGTCTCGGTCGTTTACCCGACGCGTCCCTTACTTGGTTCAATGACTTTACACGACCATTTTAACCGCCTCGCACCTGCTACCTGAACTATATTTACTGGATATAACTCCCGCAGTTCCGCATTGTGAGGCCTTCTAAATTTTCCCGTATCTTCATCTATTTTCTAGCCAAATATTCTATGCAGGACTTTATTTTCAAAAAATTTAAGGCGTTGTTCCTCCCTTACGAAGGATCCGTTGAGAACTGTTAGTAGTATAATAGTCTTATATATCCTAATTTTTAAATTCCTGGAGAGTAAGCGCGAACTGAGTAGTTTTGCGACAAAGAAATAACAAGCATCACCCGTTTTAAACCCCACCCTTCCTCTTGAAATTTTTCCTTGGTATGGTAGACATATATTTGAATTTCTTAACGTGTTCAAACTTTATCCCGGAAATATTTGGATGATCGAAAGTTTCAGTGTTTCTAATACTAACAATATATTTCGTTTTATCGATAATAATATCGGGACCATTTTCGTTACCGATTTTCATAAGTAATAGTTATATATTAATAATTTATTAGAAAGTATACTCTTCTAATATATTGTATATGAATATTCTCCTACATTACATATGTATATATTATATATATATATATATATATATATATATATATATATATATATATATATATATATATATATATATATATATATATGTATGTATATATATATATATATATATATATATATATATATATATATATATATATATATATATATATATATATATATATATATATATATATTTTCACCAATCTCATATTTGTCATGCCAGTTACTAAGTGGTTGTCGAATTTCAACCAAAATGAGGTGACTAAAAAGAAACATGGCGGTGTTTTCTTCAGGTGAAGAAGTGTTTAAGTAAGATGCTCATTTTAAAACATATTTATTTAAAATGAACATCTTACTTAAACACTTCTTCACCTGAAGAAAACACCGCCATGTTTCTTTTTAGTCACCTCATTTTGGTTGAAATTCGACAACCACTTAGTAACTGGCATGACAAATATGAGATTGGTGAAAAATATATATATATATATATATATATATATATATATATATATATATATATATATATATAACTTGATCCTTGTTTGTTGGCCAAAAAAATCTGATCTATAGAGAATGATTCAGAAATTGTGAGATTAACTCAGGTATGAAAATGGGTATGGGATCAGTATTTTAATAGGTAGCATTAACATTGCTATCAATTGTTTTTTTATAGAACTCAGAATGCATAATGAATAAAGTTAATTTTAAAACTACAATCCCACGTGTTTCCAATATGATTGGCTTGTAATTTATAATAAAAGATTAATATGAGTGATTGATTTTATATTCTAAAGCCCAAGTCAACTAATTGACCAAATATATAATAATTTAATTTTTTATTTTTAATAATTTTAATTTATAGTTATCTTGCATTTTGTAACATATAAATAAAATAAACTTAAGAACTAAATCTGTAGATTTATTTCTTCAAACCTATAAAATTACTTTGTATTAATAACAATAATACATAAAGATTTTGTTATATATTATTTAGTTATTTGAAATAAGAAAGATAGAATTGTTTCTAATAATGTTTTTAAAAGGAGGCATTATTTTATCTTTTCTTTTTCAATGTATAATACAAATTGTGTTACAAGATACATTTTTGGTGATTCTTATTATGTCATTTTGTCAGCAGAATTATGAACTTAATATCGCCCCTGATATGTTTTTTAGTAATTTTTTATTATATCATAAATTTAAAGAGGATAATTCCTTTCCCTCTATTTAATTATTTCATTTCCTTTAAGTTAATGCACTTCGATTTTAGAGGATTATATGAGGATAATTCTTCTTATAACATAGCTGTTTAATATTTTAGATAGCTGCCTTAAGCCAATGAATGGTTAACTGTATATTCCTATAACTCCAAAATGTATTATAAGGTATATAAATATGATTTTGGGTCAACAAAGAACCTGTTAATGTAAAATTTAGAACATGATTCCAAATGCATGTTAACAGTGCAGACATGTTTTGTTATGTATGCAAGAAACACTCAGCTGTAAAACAGACATAATATCACAGTTGGTTGAAAATGTGTAATTTGCTCATTCTGGAGAGAAACCTGGCAACCAAGATAAAGCATATATATATATATATATATATATATATATATATATATATATATATATATATATATATATATATATATATATATATATATATCAATTGATTTTATTTTTGATATTTGAAAGATTTATTTTATACTTTTAGTAATAATTAAATTAATTACCTAAAAAATAGGTACTGCCGAAAAGAAAATAAGTAAACGTAATCTTTAAAAAAAAATAATAAATATTAAATTATGGAAAATTTAAAGGTGTCTACAAGATTTTTTTTTTCTTCGCGTGCACACATGGTTTGACACCCGGCATATGCATATTTAAGATAAAGGTAAGACATAACATTCAATAGACATCTCGACAAAAGGTTTAACGCATTTAAAAAAAAAAAAGAAAAAAAAAAAAAAAGTCGTTTCCATCAGAGATCTAGTTAAACAATTATCCTCAACAAAAATCCATTTAAACTAGTTGAAACAATATTTATTAAAAAAAAAAGTATAATTATAATAATAATAGTGAAAAATAATTATAACTAACCTGTCAGCAAACTTGGGGTCAGGTTTCGCTTGCCTTTCTCCGAGGAAGTAGATTCTTTGAGAGCCTTTGTACCACGCGAGTGTGAAGACTTCGCCGCATTGGGCCGCGTTGATTGGGCAAGGGAGTGAGACCTTTCGACCAACTTCTGAAGATACATCAACACCTGCAAAAAAAAAAAAAAAAAAAAAAAAAAAAAAAAGTAAGAAAAAGATAATTTTTATATAATAAATTAAAAAAGATAATATATATTTTTTTAAAAGTATTTATTGGACAAGTTATTTTTTAAATTTATGGACTGATGAATTGACCCATCTTGCATCCAGTTTTGTGGAGCAGGACCTTTTCCAAAAAGAATAAGAAACGGATTTTTCAATCATTGATTGAGATCATCCTTACATATGGCGCAGAATTACGGATAGCGTGACGGGACATGTTATGAAGAAGTTAATATGGTATGGACATGTACGTCCTCCTGAGAGATTGCCTGATATGGTTAGAAAATGGAACCATCCGAGAAATAGAAGGAGAGGACGACCAGCAGGGAGATGGGAGGATGAAGCGCGCTTCTCATCTGCGATGGTGAAATTAAAAATTAAAAACTAATGTCCATAGCTAAAGAAAATATTATTTCCAGGCAAAAAAAAAAAAAAAAATTAAATATAAAAAAATATTGATGTTTCGAAATATCATATTAAACAGGATCGTTTGTAGTTTTTTTTTTTTTTTTTTTTTTTTTTTATGAAAAAGGTAGTTTTAATTGGAAAGTAATGATATCTTGTGTATTTTACGTATAAAGCATGTCACAACTAATCTATTCCTGGAGACATCAACACAAATATTATGCAAAATAACTTTATCAGTATTTCTATTTTTTTTTGCCCCTCTTCAAGGTTTTGGGGTCAATTGAATAAAATCCGTGGGGGCCGCCAGATCTATCTTATCCCGCTACCCCCTTTAGTGCAATAGTACCAAAACAATACTGTACAAAATCAATATTATATTCTGAATATTAATATTTCATTTTAAAAAATATTTTCTTCATCGATATGACTATTAGACTGAATATCTAAAAAGTAAACGTTTATTGTGACATTATAGTTGCTTATCATCCTTATAGTTGCAGGAAGGTTTATCAATAATTTGTTTTTAAAATGTTAGTGTAATTATACATTTAGTTATTTATTAATGTTTCAAATAGAGAACCTTGAAGTAGAAATGGCCAGAGAGCAGGACGACTTCTCTAAAGATGCCGAGCCACCGGATGATGAAGACATGGAGACGGCCATAGCGAAACTGAAAACCTACAAGGCTCCGGGACTGGATGGAATTCAAGCGGAGCTGATACGCTATGGAGGAATAGAAGTGAGAAAGGAGCTCCATAATCTCATTTTGAAGATATAGGAAGAGGAGAAGATGCCTGATGAGTGGAAAAGGGGAATTATCTACCCACTGCACAAGAAAGGGGACCAGTCGGACTGCGACAACTACAGAGGCATAGTGCTCCTCTCGTGCTCATATAAAGTTCTCTCTAACATCCTATTTGAGAGACTAGTCCCTCATGCCGAGAGGGAGATAGGAAAATATCAAGCGGGGTTCAGACGAGGGAGATCCACGTTGAACCAACTATTCTCACTTAGGCTGATGCTAGAGAAATGCAAAGAGTACAGAATAGTTACCCACCACCTCTTTCTTGATTTTAAAGCCGCTTACGATAGTGTAACTCGGCCAGAACTCTATCAGGCCCTGTTAGATATGAACGTCCCAGCCAAGCTGGTACGGCTTGTGAAAATGACAATGTCGGGCTCGAGGTGTGCAGTACGAGTAGGAAATGACTACTCAGATGATTTCAGCACAAACTGCGGAGTGAGGCAGAGGGATGCTCTTGCCTGTATTCTCTTTAACTTTGCAGCAGAGAAAGCGGTGCGTATGTCCGGAATCAAATTCACGCAACCCTTTTTAACGGTACAGTTCAGCTTCTGGGATACGCTGACGACTTTGATATTGCTGCTAGATCGGAACGTGCACTGAGAGAGGCGGTCTTAGCCATAGAAGATGCAGCAAAGAAACTTCGGCTATACATTAATGAAGCTAAGACCAAGTACATGAGAGTCGGAGGAGATGGACCAGGGATTGGTCCATTTGTGGCTGGACCATATAATTTTGAAAATGTAAGTAGCTTTATCTACCTCGGGGCTGAGATCAACTCTGGAAACGACATCTCTCGAGAAGTCAACAGAAGAATAGCAACAGCGAGACGGTGCTACTTTGGCCTTGCGCAGCATTTTAGAAGCAGGTTCCTGTCTAACAGGACCAAGATCACCCTCTACAAAACCTTGGTCCGTCCTGTTTTAACTTATGGATCAGAAGCATGGGCCTTTAAAAAACAGATGAAAATAGGCTTCTGATCTTTGAAAGATCAATTTTGAGGAAAATTTTTGGTCCTGTTAAAGAGGGTGGAATTTGGAGAAGAAGAAGAAATGTCGAACTGGCTGGCCTGTATGGGGATGCAGACTTGGTGAAGTTTATCAAGATAGGACGACTTCGATGGGCCGGGAACGTTGCACGCATGGATGACTCGGCGATACCCACGAGGATACTGTCCGGAAACTTGCATTGGCGAAGAAAAGTCGGCAGGCCAAATGTGAGATGGGAGGATTCAGTGACACTGGACGCACGGACTCTGCTGGGAGTCCGAAACTGGAGAGCTGCTGCAGCTGACAGGACTGACTGGCGAAAGCTTTTGGAGGAGGCCCAGTCTCGGTGACGGGATGTAGAGCCACCGATGTATGTATGTATTTATTAATGTAAAAGTAATAAACGAAAATAAATTTAAAATACATAATTACGGTATATTTATTTTGAAAAAGAAACGGATCCGAAAGGTATCCGCATGAATAAAACACTTCAACACATCAACTGACCATCACAGTTCTTATAAAGAACAGAAGTTTGGGATACGAAGAAATTTTTATGATAAATTTGGTTAATTAAACTTGTTTAAATAAAATTACCTAAAATGGTTCAAAATATAACTATAGCTTTAAATCAACTGAGATTTTCGTAGGTTGAGCCACAATTTAACTCTACAAAGGGGGGTAGTAAATTTAGTTTACTGGCAACGACTGATGGATTCAACTAATTTTCAATGCAAATTTGTCACCATGTTACCAGTCCAATCAAACGTACACGAATTTGTCTCTACTAGACAAGCAGCAACTATTTGAGTAGCTATCCTATTGTAAATTCAATAGTAGCAGTATGTAACTATGTTATAATAATTTTCTATAAATAATAATTAATATTTATGTATTTAAAAAAAAATTGAGTTTGAAAGTTTGAAAAAAAAAAATTAATAACATAAAAATATATTGAAACCACTATTCTAGGGTGGGAAGGTCAAAATTCATTTTGTAGGTCCACTGCGAAATGGATTTTCAACAGATTCAAATAGATTAATATAAAATTCAAATTTTAGGTCATACATTAATGTATTTAATATTTTATGAAGCCACACATTAAAAAAATAAATAAATAAATAAAAGAAGAAGGAAAATGTATTAAATTTACTTACAGATTTAGAGAAAATATTAATTGATTACAAAATGAATATGAAAAACGATTAGGGGCTATATAAAAAAACACTAGACTTTAATGATAGGAAAACCCTGAAAGAGAGAATTTCTAAGCCAGCCAATCACAAGTGATTTTTAAAAATTTCGCTTTAGCGTTGTACTTATATTTGCCCATTTCTAATACATTAGTAAATAATACCTTATGGTCTTACTAAGCATTCAACTACCTTAAAAAAAAAAAAATAAATAAACCAAACCTGCAATATGTTTTCAAATTATCGAATCGAACTAAGGTTAGTTGAGAATACTCTGTTTGTATTCCCCAAGGCACAAATTTATAAATACGAATCTCATCACTATAATTGAAACTTCGTTTGATTGAATATCGCTGAAGTGAATACATCTATATAAAGAGCACGTTTATGTACTTACAAGAACCAAAAAGGGAAACACCACACAGCAACAAATATAACCTAACACAATGATAAAACATTAGCAACCATTATTCGACAACACATGCAACGTGTGTTACCTTCTCTTTGCAGGGTTTAAGGAGAATTCAGAAGTGCGAAACCCTATAAGTGATAAGGGAAAAACAGTCTGTACTAACTATACCTAGTAGGAAACATAAGCCATGGGATTTTGAACATATTCTCCAAGAAACGAGGTTAAAAAACCTGTGAACGATATATGTAGCCAAAAATTTATAAAAACAATAAGTTATTCCGTCACATTGGCACCATAAAAGCAAATAATTCTAAACAAAAATGGGTCATACACAAATGAAAATCTGCTAAAGCAAGAGGAGGTTTATCTCATTCAGACTGTAAAACTGTTTTTACCTATGAAAATTAGAGACCCTAATAGTCTGAAGATAGTTATTATATAAGATATGTTCTCATAGTGAGGTAACACTGGGTATTTGAAGTGATGGAGTAAGACAACACTGAGTGATTTTAGCTGACATGATAACCAAAGAGGCAATGTGAAGTATATTTAACACAGCTGAAATAATTTTATGAATATCTATATTTTCTAGTTATTTATATTAAGCTGAGATTTAATTTCATAATTTCTTTTCTGTACTAATATTGTTTAAATTTTATTTTTGCACTATGCAGTAGCAAATCCCAGCTGATATCTATTGCTATTACTGACAGTATCTTTCTTCACTGCCTTTGACCATTTTTAAGTATGTTTATCCAATCTTACAATCCAATATTTTTCGTAAAATCCTTTATGCTTCTCCTTATAAAAAAAACTTTATAAGAATAAAGATAACATAAAGATCTAAATCTCCTGTAATGGGCTGATTTGACACAAACCAGATGCCTATCCTTTCATAGTAAACTCCATACCCACTTGAATTCACTAGTCTCCCAACTTGCCTGACACTCCATTCCAACTTGATTCACACTCCGAACCGTCGGAAAAGAAGATGGCCAAGATAACTTATAATGTACAACTGTTAAAGTGCTACTAATGAGTATTTCTTTATATGTTATAGACACGTCGTTATAATAATTTTCCTCAAATTTAATTGTTGTATATGATGTATACAGTCGTAATTATAAAAATCCAAATAAATAAAAAATCCATATATCTCGCTCAAACTTATGCTACAAGTTAATAAGATAAGGCTTGTAAAAGGTTAAAAAAAAAAATTTTATATATATATATATATATATCTGAACCTTGGAGGTACCGAACACTATGTCCTTTTTTTTACCAAAAATACGTTATTATGTATTCTTATTCAACTTCTTCCCCTTTATACAGAGGTATAGAATTCTATGTCCTAAAAAAAATAATTTTAAGGTAAGTTACATAAAAATGTTTTTATTTATTTTTTGGGGGTAAGGCATAACGTCATTATGTACTCCAATTAGGGCAGGAAGGACGGGTTACCAACCTATTCTATACTGGATAGAAAAAAAGTCGAAATTTATTTCGTACATATAAGTATAATAAACTGTTCAGGAAATGAAATATTTTTTTCTTTGTGCTGCTCCCCTGTAAAGTTATGGAAATGTGACATGTATCGCGTGGTTTAACCATGATAACAGATGATGTATAAAGGATAAACAATTGTGTTTAATAGTTTATTTTAAAAAAGATTCTATTAAAAAAATGAGAAAAAAAAGAAAAGAAAAGTAACCTGATTGAAAGTTTTTAACAACTATTTCAGAAATAATAAATCATCTGAATCTGACATGACAATAAAGAATTACTCAGAAAAGTTTGATGTTAAAAAAAGCTAGAACTAGACCAATAATGGAAGAAACTTTTAAAGAAAATAGGAAAAAAAAAAAACAGCTATTGTGATAACTTTGTCGTGATCTATCCTCTCAAATTGTTTATAGAGGAGTTATCGGATTTATAAATATATGATTATATATAGGAATAGTAAGCTTAAAACGGGAAAGTAAAGACACATAAAAAATTATGTAAATTAAATAATTTAACAGTATAATGTATATATTTACTTCCAAGTTTTATTTAAAAAAAAAAAAAAAAAAAAAAAAATGGAATATTTTCAGAAACGAAACCGATTAAATGAAAAAATAAAAATGTGTTAAAAACTTTTTCCTTTTTTTTTTAAATCGCAGCACTTGATAGTCAACTCTCGAATAAATGGGATTAATAAAATATAATTCATAATTATAAGAACTTTCTTAGAATGCACTCACAGCCTAATTATGAATAAGGTAAATAAAACAAAAAAAGAATAATTGATTAAATATTTTTTTAAAATGTAAACATGATTAAGTTAAGAAAACAAATAACGATAAAATACTCAAAAAAGTAATATAAAAACAAAGAGAGAACCCAGTAAGAAACTAATTTAAAAATAGAAAATTATTTAAATAATAAAATTGAACAAATAGAAAATGAGTAAATAATAATGATGTGTTTAAGCTATTGTTATATATTTGTAATAATAATAGCTCATAATAAATAACCCCTTAAACCAGTCAGGTTCGATCCTAGGATATTTGGTCTATCATACTTGCTCATTACGGGTAGCGAAATATCGTTCCTTAGTGCGTTTCCTTTGAACTAGGTATCACCCCAAACCCCTGGTTATATTACCAATGATGAAAAACAAAACGACCTCAACATTCTGTATGTCCACAGCAACGCCAGGCAGATTAAAAAAAGCTTCCATGACAGACTTTATATTTTCTCTGCTTTCTACTATCAACTATCATAATCCGCTGGCTATGTTAAATGAGTACATAACTGAGCTTTTTTCTCTAAGTACCAGCATATTTTCTTATTTATAAAGAGGATGGTAAACCCAAATTACAACCAAAATAAAATGATTTATTGAATAAAAAACATGACTAAACGTTATCTATACTATTTCATAAAAGTACAAGGTATTTTTTGTTACATCCCTAACCAAGAAAACTACTGAACCTATCTGTACAAAATTTTTACCACACCATCCTTATAGTTGCAGGAAGGTTTAGCAATAATAAAAAATACTTATTTTAAATTAATTTGTTTCTAAAAAAGCGATAATATGTGGATAACAGTGAAATTTGAAAATTTACCGATAGGCGGCGAGCGCTTATCTACATGAGAGGTAACAATGACACGGTGTTATATAGAGCTTGGAATTGATAATAAAATTTACTTATTTTCAATTAAATTATTTAAAAAAGATATAAATATGTGGTGTGACACGGTGATCTCAGTGTAGTTTTAAATCGCCCAATATGTACCAAATTTTAACATCATTTTCATAGGTCTTGGCAGGTTTACCAATAATAAGATATAAATGTTAAATGTTGAGTGGCAGAAACGAGGTTTGAAACACTGTCATTTACATTTATAGTTGGGAATTAAAATCCAAATAGATGAAACAAAATAAACTTATTTCTGCCAAATAAAAATTATTACAAAATTAAAATGCCAATCCTTAGCGTTGTGAACCCTGATAACACAGTCCATTATTTCAAAGAATATAGAATAGTTTCTGTCCCTCTCCATTACCAACTCATAAATTGAAATTAAAAATTGGATGTCTAATTATGTTTTTACGTAATTTTCAAACAACTAATCAGATCAATGTTAACCAGGCTAAAAATTAATGCTAAACGTGAAAATATTATTGAAGAAATAATGCTCAATTGCATAATTAAATACAAGATTTTTATTAATAAACAAATAAAGACTCAATTGTAAGATAAAATTATTTAAGTTCTTTAGTTATAAGAGCGAGAAAAGCCTGGAATGGGGTGCTAGTTAGATATAATTAAAACTTATTTTAAAAAATAATATCATAGAGAATGATTTTTAAAAGTTGCTTAGCTTAGATAGATTCCTAGATATAGGAGCATGGTCCTAACGACAATACTGTAGTTTTTTTTTTTCTTTTAATAATACTGAAAATGAGTAAAAAAGAGTGAAAAAAATCACTGACTAAATATTGTTTAAACTTAATGCTGAATAGAGTAGTAAAACCCAACCATCTTGTATATAATGCGCCGAGTTTACTTTCTTTGATATTAAAATAATAAGAATCTGAAAAAGGGGAGTGTATCCCAGAAATTCTAAATACCTACTCTCGCTTCTCTACCAATTTTATATTTTAAGGACGAAATTTTGTATAGTTCATATTTTGATCCCTTACACGATAGTGTTTCTGACTTTATTTTATGTTTTTCAGCTCTAAGGGTATCAGGAAAAAGGATGAAACAAACGTGTTTATCATTTTGCGTGCATTTTATTGTTTACTACTTAAAAAGAGACAATTCAGCTGCCTACCTATAAAAACTAATATTCAATGTCAATAATGTTAAAAATTATTTTTACGCAGTTTTCGCATTGTGAGTGGAGGTGGTCCTCAAACTTGGCCACATGTTTTTAATTCAATCCTACATGCTGGGCCTTACCCATTTACTTACCATACTTATGTTGTCAAAGAAACATTAAAACTTCTCATAATACCAAAAATGTAGACTTGGATTTGCAATTGATAGAACTGATATTTGCACTATTTTAGTAAATTGTATAGTTTCAAGATCTGCAAATTGAAATGGAC
Source organism: Euschistus heros (assembly GCA_003667255.2). NCBI lineage: Eukaryota > Metazoa > Arthropoda > Insecta > Hemiptera > Pentatomidae > Euschistus > Euschistus heros. The sequence continues at coordinate 605,461 of RCWM02000410.1, read as the reverse complement.
AAGTGTGTATGAATAGACCCGCTATCAGTGAGGAGTTGCCGCCCGTCAACATGAATCAAGGCCCATGTCAATGGAACACTAGATAAGATGTGAGTAAGGTAAGATTGGGTAAGATCTAAAGGGGGATGATGAGTATGTGGTATGTGGCGTTGATGATGTTTTCCAAGAAAAACTATATTTCCTAAAACTACCTCTTATAAAGAACAAAACACAAAGCGAATTTCTCCATTGAAAATAAAATTAGTGAAATATCACACAATAGCCTTCATCGGAAACCTAAGATTTTCTCTACTCTCTTTTCAACTTAATAAAAATATAAACCCATTATAACAATAGTATGGTATTTATAAACCCTATTCCTTAGCGGCACACCATACCTCAACACAAATTGAGAACTAAAAACAACTTTATTTCACCGCCCCTTCCTTGCCGTTTCGGCAACACAGGTTTTCTTGGCTAAGAGGGTGTGGGTGTGTAAAATATATTACCTATTCCTTTCACGCCAGTCAGTTTCGAAACTTTTTTTTTTTTTTTTTTTTTGTCATGGTGTTAGGGAAACACGTTTTTTCAAAGTGTGATAACTCTGAGACTCACTTACAGTGATGGTAAATATATAATCAAATCATAACCTCAATAAAAATTATAAGATTTTTTTTTTTATTCATTAAAATTTACAACTGTAAACAATTTAAAATACAATACATCAAGTAAATGTGATAGCAATGATTAAAATGACCCGTTAATTGTTTTTAAAGCAACTACCCAATGGTAGCACTTATAAAGGTTCATTATAATGAAGTACTATGTTAGAAGGTCCCGAGACTACCTTCTTTTCAGGCGCCTCGGAGGGTTATCAGGAATGGAGAGAGAAGCAAGTTGTGATACTAATGGATTCGAATGGTTGTGGAGTTTACTATGGAAGATTAGACATCTGGTTTGGGATGAGTCAGAAACGTAAGGTGTATTAGGATCTTGGTGGAAAAGTTGGTTTGTGACGAAGTAAGGAGCATTGAGGATTTTTCTAAGGGTTTTAGATTGTAAGGATTTGATACGTCATAAATCGAATGGTTTAGTAGAGCCCCAAAGCTCAATTCCATACTCCATATGTCCAAATTGATCTAATTACTGCTTTGTTTATGAGTCATTTGTAATTGATTGGAAGGTTTGAACGTTTGTCAAGTAAATGCTAAAGTAAATGCGTTTTAGTCTTGTATGTGGATTCCAAATAAGATGTTTGTACAAAATTATAAGTTAAACTTGATAAAAATAAACCAGCTTTTTCGTATTACTTGGATTAATCGTGTTATAATATGATTAAGTCAGTTTATGTTAATATGTTTCTCCAGTAAGGTTGGAAAAAATTACTTACGGCATGTGGTTGCTTAAGCGAAGGAAATAGTGCTGCTCACTACAACTAACGGAATTTGACCCGAGATTATTTTTATCAGTATACTACCCATTGTATAATTAATTCACTATTATTCCTATTAACTAGTGCCGTCGAGTAAGGGGGATTATAATATATAATAAATGTTTTTATTCAATTATTGATGAGAAAATGTAATAAAATTAAAGATTTGAAACCTATAGCTGGAAGTGACGTATCCAACAATTACCTAAACCTGACACCATTATTGGAAGTTAGCATAAATAAAGAGAACTAGAGTTCCTGGTACTTCACGGGGCAATCAGAAGGAGGAATCACAAAAGGGGTTCAATAGAAGGGCTAAAAGTGAAAAAAAAAAGAGAAGAAGAAAAAAAAACGAAACAATTGCAATTGTAATTGAGAACTCATTTCAAACAGTTAATTGAATTTTTCAGAATAAAAAATCAGAGTTCCCATCTAAACGTCACGCGACAAAAACATCCCTTAAGGAAACAACTCGACATTAGATAAATAACCGCTATAATTTAGTTAGCCCAACTGGAAGAATGTTAATTTTAAAGAAGAAAATGGCGGAGCACCGGCGTGATTGGTTCAGGAGAGTCCTTGCCCTTCAGGAACAGAGCAGCAAGATTAAAGTTGAGAAGGAAACTCATTAAGGAAAGGTAGGCACAACTTTCCCAGGAACATTAGTTTGCCACGGCGATACGGAAGCTTTACGGCTAATCACTAACACTTTTCCCGAAACCTTCTTGGAAAGGTAAACTTAAAAGTTTCCCCGCGAGTCGTTGAAACATCAAAACGTCCGGACTGATTTGGGCTATCGTAACTTCTGCCGGTACTCCCCTAGCGCCGCTTCGGAAGCGCCCTAATCCCTTCTTAATTATTAACAGCTTTGGACAACTTGAGGCAGATCGTAAAATCGTCATGAATCGGTTTCTTCATTAGCACAACAATAAAAGCAGTTTGTTAGAACGTAAAAATATAAATGGAGTCTTACATTATTTTAAGTCATTACAAAACTCTCATCCAATGTCTTAGAATTTAAATAATTATTAAGATGATTATTTATGCAGTAACGTAGTAAATATTAATTTAAACAATATTCAATGATAGGGATGGGTGTTGTAAGAAATTATAGAAATCTTATTTATACAATTTTTTAGCACTTTTTCTTTTTTTGAATATTTCGAAGGACACCCTTCGCCACAACTTCCCGTCAAATTTCTTCCCTTTGAAAAATGTTTTATTTTTAAAAATAACACTCTTTTATTATCATCATTTTTCTAGGGAATTTAAGGACACTATTTTGAGATCTTAAAATGTCTATTGCAGTACAAAGATGTTCTTGATTAATTTATAATTTCAGCTAATTAATTTCACTATTTAAATAGGAACAAAATAATTTTACACGTCAAAAATTTAATAAGTTTGATGTCGGGTTTAAGATAGAGAGATTTTCTTTCTCCGGTATAATTTAACTTAGCACTAGAATATGTCATTCGGAAGGTAATGCTTACGGGAAAAAGACTAGAAATGGGAGATAATTTTCCGATTCGTGGTTACACTGATGATACGGTACTTTAAGATAAACACGAGGAAACTATTACATTAAACGCAACTACGCTCACGAAAACCTGTAACGAAATTAATGTAATTAATACAAATAAATGAAATATATCGTTAGTAGGAGAAACTGTGGACATTTTAGTGATGTAGATATTTCTGGAATTAATTTGAACACGTTGAACAATTCAAATATCTAGGATCTATCATGTCAAGGAAAAATGAAATTCAAGAGGAAATAAGGGCTAGGTTTAAAGCCGGTAATGCTATTTTGCGGTCGCAAAACTACTCAGTTACTCTCCAGAAATTCTATAAATTAGGATATACAAGACTATTATACTACCAACAGTTCTCGACGGATGCGAAACATGGCCACTTACGTTAAAGGAGGAACGGTGCCTTAAAGTTTTCGAAAATAAAGTACTGCGTAGAATATTTGGCCCGAAAAAGGATGAAGGAACCGGAGAATTTATGTGAATAAATGTGAACTGTGCGAGTTATATCCGGGAAATATAGTTCAAGTAATAGCAGCGCGATGCTTGAAATGGGCATGTAAAGTCGTTGGGTTTAGTTTGTTTGTTTGTTTATTTCGTTTAACGTCACTTTATGCTGCTATGGCTAATCGGACGATGCTACGATGGGAGCCCTAAATTTTGCCTATAAGGTATAATTAGGATAGGGATCTTTAACGAGTACCTGACATCGCACAGGTTCGGGACCCCCATTTTACGTCCCTTTTGAAAGACGGCATAGCTAAGGATTTTTTACTCCCTTTAAAAAATCCTAAGGTCATCTGCCGGGCTGCGAACCCACGATCTTGGGTTTAGTAGGTTGCTATGCTAACCACTACACCACAGGTGACCCCAGTTGGGTTTAGTAATGATCGAATTCCGAAAAAGTAATCAGTTATAAGACGGGTAAACGACCGAGGGATAGACCGAAACAAAGATGGGAGTTTGGAAGGATGAGTACGGTCAACGGTTGGTAGTATCAGCATCTAACCTCCGGGTTCCATAAGCCTTTATTTATTTATTTTTACGTTTTATTTTTATAATTTAAAAGTAGTTTATTATGAATTAAACATTAGACAGTAAACATATATACTTAGTGAGATAACAATATACTCAAGAGAATTCTCGAGTTTAGATGTGCTCGATAAAACGATTTTAAACGGCTGAAGGATATTAAAGGACAAAGTAATTTTCATAAATTTGAAAATTGATTACACTGTATCAATTTTTACAGGGTTCTCTCTTAATGAATTTTGTATGTGTAATTTTGATGATATTTAGTTTAATTCCACAATATAAAAAAATTACGACTTCTTGACTAATTTTATCATAATTTAGGAAACTTTCATTATAACTTTTACTACCAAATCAATTAATGGCTTAAAGTTTAAATAGATATTTTGGTAAAAATAATGATTTCTCTAAAACATCTATGAAAGAAAAGAAAGTGGGGGTTTAGTTCGAGAGGGTACAGAAGCAATTCAACCTATATTGTGGAACCGATTCAAGAACCGTGGACCGGAGTCACCATTATTCATCTTGGTACGACCTCAAAAACTTTTCTCCTTGATTCATTATTCATTAGAGGATGATATAGTAGGTGTGATCTATGTCTGCCGGGGGTCTTCTTTTATTTCCATTCCTTCCTTCTTCCAACTTCTTCGTACAAGTTTCTTACTCTCTTATCGCCCCCGCCTCTACTATTTAAATCAATGAATTAAAGTCAACTCTCCGCGCAAGTTGGAAGTAGTTCGATCGTTATAAAGGTTTTCATTTTATCTTTAAAGGTAATAATTAATGTAAAAATACGAAAATACGGAGCAAGAATAATGTCAACATTAAATAAATTCCTCCTTGTCAGGGAAAAACAATAGATCATGCACAAGTCTATAATTTACTGATTTTCCATACATTATACAATTAAAATAATCAACTTACTTAAATTGCTTGATAATTTAATTAAATTTACAACTAATGATTATTCAACATAAAGTTGGTAGAAAATAGGGGTAGTAAACGTGACTTATTTCATTCAAACCAATATAAATCACAAACATTAAGTCCTAGCAACAAATTTTATATAACAAAACAAATTCTCCATTAAATTTCTGACTGGGAAACTATCCTAGCACAGCTAGCCTAGCACTTAATTATATCTATAATCAGAATTATTATATTCATTATAATTTTATAATAAAAAATTGTATCGAAACGAATCATTATACAGGGTGAGTATCTCTTAATTTAAAAAAATAAAATTGGGTGAAACTAGATCAGAAATGTAGAAAAATGCCGCAGACCTCACCTTTCTATTCCAATCCGTCTGTTTATTGACAGTTTTCCTTTATTTTCTATGGAACAATATTTTATTTTTTTATTTTTTAATCCAATGAAGAGTTCATTATGTTTAAAATGCACATTTCCATCAAAGGATTTTCATAAGCTTTAATTTACACAAGTAACTGATTTTTATGTAAAATGAGAACACCATGTTTTTCCG
>RCWM02000411.1:950000-994994 GCA_003667255.2 Euschistus heros | reverse complement strand
ACAAATAGAAAAATGCTTTTGATCGAAAAACGTGTAATGTACAAAATAAAGTTTATTGACTTGTGCGGTAAGACATCCGTTAAAGAGAATTGATTAGGCGTTTAGCACTATCGATGGTCAAACATCGATAAATTTTCCAACTTTAACAAGTTAGTTTTGTTACATTTTATAGTTCTATAAAAAGGAGCAAAGCACAGAAATGGCTAAGCCAATCAAAAACTTAATATAATAGTGTAGATCATAGATTTTTGGGGAAGATAGGATTTTAAAGTAAACATTTTCCCTTCCTACTCGAGATATATCAAAAAAACAAAACTTTTTGGTGATTTGGATAAACTGTGTGAAAAATGCAATTAAAAAACGAATAATAAAGGGAAATTAGCTTCGAACTTTGACTAAAAAATAAAAAGGGTCTGACTACTGCAATTGTTCGCCACATTAGCGTTTAGTTAGGTTCTGCAATTAAAGCGTATTTTTCAACTATAATTTTTTTTTAAATATTGTTTTGCTCTTTTTTTTAAATCTTTTTTATATTGAATAATCTAATGTTGTATAGGCCATGGATTAATTATAACAGGAACGTAAACAACTAAAAAAATATTTAAACTTTTAACCGAGAGAAAACAAAAAAAAAAATCAAGAATTGATTAGAGTGGTCGTTTTCGTTCACTATAAATATTTACTCTACCCAAGTCCAACCGACAATAGAAACCGAATCAGATAACATTAACTATAAAAAAAAAAAAAACTTTCCAGTCTAAAAGAGCTGAAACCATCTCCAGGAGTAGATGAGATACATAATGAAATGTTGAAAAATCTATTGAGGCAGGCAATAGATGCACTTCTGGCATTCTATAATCTGGTGTAGAACACAGGGGACTATCCTGAGATCTGGAATCAATTATTATGATGACTGATGATAAATAGGAATGATATACCAATTTAAAAAAACCCGAAAAATTAAGCCATTTCCCTCTAGTTACAGGCCCATCTTACTTAAATGCTGGGTATGAAAGTTGTTAGAAAATATGGTTTTTAAAAGGCTTAGTTGGATATTAGAGGTAAATAATTTACTATCGAACGCGCAAAGTGGTTTCAGAACAGGAAGCTCTACAATGGTTCATCTAATAACAATGGAGTATGAGATCCTGAACAGCTTTGTTAAGAAAAAAAGAATGGATATGCATATACTTCTATATCGAAATGCCTATAACGATTTTAAGACATCTCTCATCCTGCTACAGTTTCGTGAATGCGGAATTAGAGGTCGCCTTTTCATGTTGATTTGTAACTTTCTGCGAAATCGAAGATTTCAAGTTAAAATAGGCAGTCATCTGTTCTCAATAAAATAAATGTCTAATGGAATCCCACAAGGAAGTGTCCTGAGGTGTGCTCTTTTTTGCCATTGCCATACACAAAGTCAAGTACATTATTCCTAGACAAATTAAAACCTGTTTATTTGTCAATGATTTAGCTTTGTTACTACCATTTAAAAAATGAAAATAGAATGCAGATATATTGCAAAATTGCCAAGCGAATTTGGAAGTGTGGTATAGTCTAAACCTCTCTACTAAAAAAAAACTAAATGCCTCTTTTCAAAACGCAGGATCCCTACCTCTTTACCAGAACTGACATACAAAGGCATAAGCTTATGTTTCGATACTAAAGTTAAACTTCTAGGACTTATTCTGGATTGTAAACTTAACTAGAAAGAACACATCAAACGTTTGAAAGAAGAAGCACTCAAAACAATGAATATACTTAAAGTTCTGGCCGCATGATCGAGGGGAGCAGATAGATCAAGCATGCTTGAGATACACCAGTTTGATAAGATAAAAATTAACTATGGTAGGTTGGTTAACTTATCGGATAACTAAAATCTACTTTCTGCATTTGACTAAGTCCACCATACAGGTAACCGTTTTACAACTGGAGCCTTCAGAACCAGTCCAGTAAATAGTTTATAAGTCGAAGCTGGCTTTAAGAAGGCATAAACAGATCGTCGCAGATACATTGGAAGCTAAAAATTAATAATAACAATCCAGCATGGAAATCCATTTTTAAACCGTAGACTAGACATTTTCTAGAAAACCAAAGACTACCTGCTGGTATTAGAGCTAGTAGATATATAGAAGAAATCAGCAACCAACGATGAATTTAATTATCTACCTTGGATTATAAAACTACCTGCAATAGATTCAACACTCAAAAAATTCACGAAAAATACCACTACATGACTTATTTAGCTGAATATAAAAAAAATAAGGAAAAATATAGTAACAGAAAACACTTTTATACACACGGTTCTTTGGTTGCTCTTTAGCTGGTTGCTCGTAGTATTATCATCGATTACCATTATAAATCTCTACACCTCATCTGAAATTCGACACTTCTTAAAATATCGAGTAATACTGGCCTGGGTCCAGCTTTTGGAAAACATTGAGGAAGAAAATAAACTGAAAGCTGTTAAAAAAGAAATAAAAATATGAAAAAGTTCCAACCGCAGTAAACAGAAGAGAAGAACTTGTTATAACTAGACTTAGAATAGGCTATACCTAAACTTACCCATTGTTACATTTTAACAAAGGACAGTCCACCGAAATGTGTAACATACAATAACGTACAATCAATAAGACACATTATAGAGGACTGCCCTCAATGGGATAGTTTTCAGGAAGCACGTTTACGAAGAAACGTTTTCTTCTCTAGTATTTTTTAGTGATAATTGTAACAATATAGAAATAATTATGAAATTAATTAAAAAATAAAAAATATTCAATAAAATAAAAAAAAAAAAATCCCCCAAACTAAAAAGAAATATAGATTCAAAAGGACACTAAAGAACACTCGATGTTGAGTGTCCATAATAAATTTAACTTAACCTCTAAGAAAATGACATTAATAACAGAACAGTCTATTTATTAAAGTGGTTCGGCCATGTGTGCTGAATGACCGAACATCGTGAGCCTCGTTAGTTTCTAGAGAATAGACCAACAAGAATGTGGCGGATAGACCGAATGACAAAATTAGGAGAGAGGAAGGGAAGGCAGTGGGATTCAATGATGGTGCTGGCGAGGGACCGAGATGGTAGATATGTCTGTGTCGAGGTAACTTCAGGCTGAGGGGCACAAAGGAAGTAGAAAAAGAAGTATAATAATAATAATTAGTTAATTTCTCTTAACTAAAAAATCAAGAATAAATAATTTTTGAAGTAAGACCAAGTATAAAAAAAGAAAAAGAAATTATATAAACAAAATTAAACCAAAAATGAAAATAAAAAAAGAAGTAGATAAAATGAATAATGATAGAGTTAATAAACAATTTGAAATTATCTGTAAAAATTGTAGATTAATTAATTTATAATCTATAATTTTCAGAACATTTCAAATTGTTTATTAACTCTTTCATTTTCCATTTTAGCTATGATATAATTGTATTTATTTTTATTTCTTTTTCGGACATCTATTTGTTTTAGGCCTGTTAATGGCCATTGATGATTTGGCTGAAACGTTGGCAAATAAAATAAAACATGTTTGTTAGCATTGCCTAAAATTGTTTGATTAATCCCACCCAACAAATATTTCAATACATTTTCCAGTGAGAAAAATAAGTTTCACCAAAAAAGTATAGACCCCATCCAAAAGACAAATAAATTATTATTTTAAAAGTATTAATAGCAATTAATGGTATTGTAGGGATGGGTTATTATTTAGAGGATCTAATTGATAGAAGACTGAAGGCGCTAAGGAGAATTGCAGACCCGGAGGAGACCAAAGCAATCCAGGCTGAGTATTATAGCGCCTTGAGTGGCCTCGGCAAACAAAAGCCTTGCTCCTGCTTAGTGGAGCACAAAATTGCCATGAACAAATATCATCTCTAGTGTTCGGCTCCAATAATTACCCGCAATCTCGCTAATTATAAACTGCAAATGCGATGTTTATGGGGATTAAATATATTTAAGTGTGAAGGGTTAAATACTATTTGTAGAAAAAATCTCGCGAATATTCAATTTGGGATGTTTGATATTGACGATTTAAGAGCTCTGAATATCGATACACGATATATATTTACCAAAAATATCGATATATCGTGTTTTTTTTTAAATGCCAATTTAAATTGTATTATATTACGTGATAAGCTAATGCTCAGGGTTTTTTTTTTGTTTTTGTAACCAGGTCGGAGTTTGGGATTAGTTTTCAGATTAGGAGGTTCAACAGTTTATGGATAGTATTGAATTTTATATAATAATATATATATTATGGTATATCAGGCGCTTGCGAAGTAATTTCTCATAGAATCAATTGTAGTAATCCCAAATGTGTCACATGTGGTCGAAATCCGTAACAATTGACTAATATAAGTTGATATGTTATGTAACTGATACTTGAGTGCATGTTTAATCCTTTGAAACATTTTTAAATTTAAAATATTATAGACCGTAAGGTAAACCTTAAAAAAAGTAGGTCTGAATGGATTAAAGAAATTAAATTGTTAGAAATTATTAATATTACAGAAAAAAAAAGTGTAAATTTCTCCCAGACTATGAAAAACAATTGATCAAGTTTACTGAACTTTTTGACCCATCCGTCTTTGTATCACATCCAAATCAACTGTCGATTATATTTCAAAAATCGTTCTCATCTTTTTCCTTCTTTTGATAAATTTACATTTTAGAATTAATAGGATCAAATTACTTAAAGTAATAATTAAATTAATTTAACTATTAATGATTATTCGAAATAAATAAAGATGAAAGAAAATAAGGGTTTCAAATGTGACTTTTCTCATTTAAACTAACATCGCTTCTAAACGATTGGTACTAGCGACAATTGCTATATAACAAAAATATTCTCTATTAAATTTTGGTTCAGAAAACCGTCAAAACAATTTTTTCCTAACAAGGGATTGCACGATATCTCGAAATATCTATATTTTTCTCCCGATAGTCCGATGCTTTTGTATCGCTATTTAATCTTCAGATATATCGATATATCGATACCTACCTTACAATTTTTCGTTTTCTCTATTTTATAAAAGTTCAACATGCAACTAAATACATTAAAAAAAAAAATAAAAATAAAACCTTATAAAATTGGTTTAAATAAGTGAAAGTTTTTAATGCAACGTTTCCAATCGTATTTAAATTGGCTAGGAATAGGAAATATGTTGTTGCTATTTCAACTAGTGCGAACAGAACAATTATTTTTTAGAACAGGGTGAACCATTACCCACAAGGAATAAGTTAAGTGGAAACATTTTGGGATAGTTATTTTCCTACAATCCACTGCTGACGGCATGGTTAAGTTAAATTGTTGGCACCATAGTATTGATATCTGACTAAATAAATATATATACTATACTGTAAACTGTTTAGTTGATAATAAACTTCTTTTAAACTTTAAACATTTGAAATAATTGTGTTCCACTAAAGCAAAAGTGAAATTTAGGGGAGAATCGTCAGAACCATTTATAGTCAAATCTGGACTTCGACTGGGGGGTGGTCTCACCTATTTCGTTTAACTGGAGAACGTCATGCGAAAAAGAAATGTGAACCGAAATCAAGATTGGTAGAAATATAAAACTAAACTGCCTAGCATTTGCAGACGATCTTGCATTACTAACAAATAATGTGGAAGAGGCTAAAGTCCAAAGTAGAACAACTAAAAGGCATTGTAGCAAAAGTGGGAATGCAAATTTCATTAAAGAAAAGAAAAAAATTCATAGTCAGGGAGAAATTTACATTTTTTCTGTAAAATCAATAATTTTAACTTAATATAATTTTTTTAATCAATTTTGACCTACTTTTTTTTTTTTTTTACGAAGGTTTACCGTACGGTCTATAATATTTTAAATTTAAAAATGCTTCAAAGGATTAAACATGCACTCAAGTATCAGTTACATATCATATCAACATACATTAGTCAATTGTTACGAATTTTGACCACATTTGACACATTTGGGATCACTACAATTGATTCTATGAGAAATTACTTCGCAAGCACCTGATATACCATAATATATATATGATTATTTAAAATTCAATACTATCCAAAAACTGTTGAAACTCCTAATCTGAAAACTAATCCCAACCTCCGACCTGGTTAAAAAACAAAACAAAACAAAAAACTCTGAGCACTAGCTTATCACGTAGGTTGTTCTTTTTTTTTTATTGCCATATGATGAGGCTCGCTTTCAATTATTTCGTTATAAAATAGTCAAACAACTACTCTGCACTACGCTGAAGATAGAAAAATATCATTCATCAGCCATTTTGTGCTTTGGTGGAAAGTATAGCGTGCAGCCTTGTTTTCCTTGATATCGCCAGGATTAACTTCCCGGCATGACCATTCAAACGGAAGAACGAAGAAAAAAAGGAAGTCATTTTCTTTAGTAATTTTTAAGAGAAGGTTGTTAAAAATATAGCTTTAAATTATTGTCTTCTAGAGATTAATAAAAATTAAAATGAATGACCCATTATTACCACTAGTGGATCAGTTGAACCCTATAATTTTACCAAGCAGAAATAATGTTCATTGTTTAAAAATATAGTTGATCTCTATTCATATCGATTTATTAACAAATATTTTAATGTTTTAATTTTGACTTTAGTAAAGAAACACTATTGTCGTAAAACCTATCACGGGTAGGAAATGAAAAGAATGTGACAATGAAAAAGTGTATGTAAACTGTGAAAAAGTGTAAAGTGTAAATGCAACCGAAACATAAGATATTTAATTTTGTTTAAAAAAATTAGAATATAAATTATAATGTAATATTATATCAAATGCTATTTTATGTTAAACATTAAAATAAAATCTATCAATGATAGTTTCCATTTATGGACTGTTTAAACTGAGAATTAAGATGGAGAAAACGTGCTAACGAATGTTATAAAAAAAAAAAAAAAAAAAGGAGAAGTTAATACATTTTATTTCTTTATTACCTAAAATAATCGATAAAGCAATCATCCAATAAAACAAAAACATGTCTAAAGAATACCCTACTTTTTGATCGGGCAATATTAACAACGTTACAGGCAGGATTGCTGGAGAAATGAGATGGGCCTGAAATTATACTCTAACATGATTGATCGACTGTCAAAAGGGAGCAAGCCTTCACATCAACCCCCTGATATCCCCCCCCCCTTTCTTACATACCGAAGGTCTTCTTTGATTGTTTACAATTACTGTAATGGCTATAACTCATTCTTTTATAATTGGAAGCTATGTTGATGGATGGAAGGCGTGATTAATTTCTCATTATTTATCAATAAAAGAAATATTTATTTTCAGATACTTAATTTCAGATCCCTCCGTTTATATATCTTATTTTACACTGTCAAAAAACATTGAAAAATTTAATTCATTGAAAGTCACCAACGATGAATATCAAGAATCATTATAATGATGTATTTTATTACTTGTAGGAATATAACAAACAAGGTAAGAGTAATTTAGTATATTTACATCGATACTTTTGGCAGCCTTGCCAATACCCTTATTTTACAGGAATATATTTCATGAGGTAGTGTTGGTATTCAATTCTCTAACCAACCATGTTCACAAATTAACGAAGCAATGCCTTAGTTCTATTTGGCAAAAAAAATCTCAAGCAGCACAACGTGACCATCGGAAACCTAACCGCTATGATGCTGTACGCCAGTGATATAGTTCTAACAGTGGAGGAGATGTTGATATTTGGGGGATCATTATAGTGGGACGACAAAAACACAGTATGTTTAGGTCCCAGATACAACTGAAGGTCATCCTCCATTGTTATATGGAAATAAAGCCACTGGTCGTGGGATACAAGTATTAGTTGAAGAAATGACCCCGCAGAGGTATACCCTATACCCCACTACAATGCCTAGAACAAACTAGTAGACCTTGTTGCACAATTAATCTATAAACGGTCTAAAGCAGGTCTAAGTCTGTTCTAGCGACGGTTTATAAACTTCGTCCATTGTCTCGTCTAGCTTCCACGCTATATGATGTGAATTTCTCAGTTTCATCTTCTTAGTTCACCTTGGAGGACATTCTTTTGTGTTCCTACTTAGTGCTAATTACGAATTACGAATGGGTACCCGTACCCAGCATGAAAAAATGAATTTCTCCCCAATAAAACTTTTAAAAGTCTTTATCATCACAGGCTCCTGGATCATTTTACTTCAAATACAAATCAACATTGGAATAACGTAGAACTCTAAGTTTGCAGTAGAAAAAATTCTACCTTTACTACCTTTAATACACCTACCAATTTAGGCCCGCCAATGACATTAAAATCAGCATATCGTTCACGTTCAGTAAACTCTCAAAGGTCCTTGGGTAAACTCTCTTCCGTGCATCTGGTGTATGCGGAGTGAAGCGTGGTACATATGAAAGTAGTACGTTGTTCCTGTCATTTTTTTGTCCCAGGTGCTTAGGGCAAGTTTTAAAGGGATTTTAAGATGCTTTCCTGAATATCTTCAGCAAATCGTCTTCCATAAGTATATGTGTACACTTATTGTTACTCGAGTTGTCCAAGGATATTGAGCAGTCTCAGTAACCGTTGAAGGTTTTGATTCCAAAGCGTTTAGTACAATAAAGAGGTCATATCTTGGCTCGGTCACACGCTGGTGACTTGAGGGTGGGGGTTGGCGATTGCATATATTTGCCTTACATTAAGGTCAGATTCCTCCTCGAGCAATGAATTGAATTAAACCAATTGAACGTGGTTCGTATCATCGGCATATTTAAAAGCGTGGTGTGGGGATCTAAATCAAGAAGAGGTGGCAGCAAAGTTGATAATAATTATAAAATACTTGAGGCAGTGAATCCACCCAGAAGAGAAGCTATGGTACTTATGGTATTAATCTTGATAATAAATGATGGAATAAATTTGGTAAATTATTTTTTCTAAATTAATTTAGGTCTGGAATTCTAAAATCATTTATATCTATAAGTCATTATTATCTTTGAATACGTATAGTTTACATAAAAAAAATTAAGCCGAAATTATTTTATTTTATTATAAGGAGCAAATTCTAGAATCTCTCTATGTGCACTTGCAACGCCTTTAGCTATGGCTAAAAGGCAACAGATCAAAAACCACTAGATCCCAACAAAAATCGAATCCTTTATCGCCATTTTAGATTGTTTAGAAACTTTTTAGTGTACAATCACACTTTTCAGTAAATTTTATTATGTGAGTTCATTATGCCTATCAATAGGGGTTACGTATGATGGTATAGAAGGGTCAATTGATGAACTATTTGCCACTTCTATTAGAACTCTTTTTATTTCAAAACTAGTTTCGAATGTTAAACATTCATCAGTTCTAAAAACATACAACAATTTCAAATATCAGCACTTTGTTACATAGATATTTCATGTTATACAATCAATGATAAATAAAGGAGTAATGAAAATTTGCAAAAGAACAAAAAAAAGTACCGAATAATTAATTTTTGTGCCGACTTTCAAAACAAAGCCCGTTATGTCCACAAATAGAAACACAAAATAGAAATTTACAGCTTATGCAAGCATGCACTGAAATTAAAAATTCACAAGTTTAAAACCACTCCGAAAACACAATATTGAAGATGGGTTTAAAATGTCATCAATTTTTCGTTTTTGTCCTGGATGGATTTTGATGGACATAACGGGTTTTGATTCTTAACGATTCACTTAGAATACATTTTATTTTAGAATCAGGGAACTCTAGAACGCGAAAATAATTAAAATTTCGAGGGAAAAAATAAAAATACTATTATTCTAATTAGGGATGGTTAGGTAAGATAATTAACAACTAACCATTTCCATGGAGAGCAATTACATGGCATTGAAAAGAAAAAAAAAAAAAAGACCACGAGTAACCTTATTTGCTAACCTATAAATAGTATGAAGCAGGATCTTTAAATCAATATTTTCCTGTGGGTCACTGATGTTATCCCAGAGACTGCATTATCATGTGGTTTCACTTTATTAGAGACCTGGGATTATTGGTTGCAATTTTATATTAAAATATATTTCATAGAAGCGAGTTATTATTAATTAGAACTATTCATTAAAAAAGCCAGAGAGGCAAAGATACACAAAAATTTGGGTGATCTAGTCAACTTGTAGAGTAGGGTGGGTTCGTGTCGGCTTACATTAGCCGATTTACAATTAATTTTTTAAAGAAATTATATTATTTTGTCTCTGTGTTTCAGTAATTTACATTGTAATGAATGATAAAATTAAGAGAAGTTATATTGAATTAAATATTAATTACGTAACATTAAATTGGAAAATTGTTATTGTTCATTGAAGAATTGTTAATTTCGTTATAGTTATTTTCTGTTCCATTTATTTATTTGAAAACGTGTACATCATACCTGATATGTTACCTCATGGTAACATGAGGAGGATCAGGGTATACACTTTATTTTCACTGCTATGAATGGAAACTTTACAGAAGAGAGAGAAACTACAACATAAACCTTACTTCAAGTGATTGAGACAGGTTTCTGCAATTTTCATATCAGTTTGAGGGTAGTGTATGCAGTTTTCAAAATTGTCATCATTCCGACTCAATAAATAACTACACTGATATCGAAATGGAAATCTACTAGAATTTTTTATTGAATCAATCATATTAGCTTTATACAGAATGACACTTCAAGATTATTTGACATTTTACTTTTGTAATATTTGAAACCTCTGGCGATTTGTTAATCCAATTGTACTCCTTTGGGTGGAACGGGTCAATGCCCCTTTTAGGCGCACTTTTTTTCCATCTGCGCCCTTCCCTTCACACATCACCATTCAAATGACTTTTCTTATTTTTTTTGGTTCTTCTTATAATGGATATACCCTATAAATTTAACCTTTTAATTTCTTCATTTGAATTTTGAATCCTTTGTTTACTTAACTTCTTCAAAAATGTTCTAGGATAAACGTTGGTCAGCAATTATAGTACAAAGGCTATATCCCAATTGGGTTCCCTGCCGAAAGCTAAGCACTTTCTCCTAAAGGGTATATTTATTTCCTTTTTTTATCGATAAATATTACAACCTGCATGAAAATAATTAATAGGAATGATAATCGGATCCATATACATATAACATATTTACAAAAAAACACTTACAAATTTTTTTATTCCATACATGGGGTCTTAAATCCTACTGCAAGGTTTAAGGGTAATGGACCATGATCAAACAGATTGAATGGAAATACAGTAAAATTACATTTACAAAAAAAAAAAATAGTTCAGGGAGAAATTTTGTCAAAAAGTGAGTACTAAAACTTATTTTATAAGAATAAAATCATTTATATGAATTAAATAAAAAAAAAATGGATCTATATAGAAAAAAAAAATCCTTTTCAAAAACAAATCAATAGTTATACATATAGTTCACAATCAAGTGGTGGTGAATTATATCTCTAAAATTATATTTTGGCCAGTTTCTAAAACAGGTTTGTTGACTACATCTTCCTTGAAGATCCTAGTCTTGAATTGCCCCACTCGAACTAGGGGACTGGATCTGAGTTGGGAGTATTGCTACGCTGAGTCGCGTTTACTGGCCTGGTGCATTAGATTATTAACTTAGCGATATATCGAGGCGCTCCCACGTTTCCCACCTCCATTCCGAATTAAGTTGGGTTCATTTTACTTTCCGTTGACAATATTTCCTTGGAACATTCCTTTACCAAATTATCAATACCATTCATCCTCCCTATATTTACAATATGCTTCGATTCAGATCTGCAATAAATTTAATGTGTACAAGATCTTTTTTTCTGATACGTATACCCCATCCCATAGAACTTCTTCTGCGTTCCAATGCTCCTTCCTCTGGAATTATATTCTTCCTCATATAGACAAGCAAAATCTCTTCATTCAAACTAATACCTCTATTTTCAGTACCTCATTTCTATCAAGGTGAAGCTTGCTAACTATCGAATTACTCAATTAAATGATATGTTCCTGTATTTATGGAGTAAAATAACTATTTCATAATTTATGTGAAATAATCAGATACTATAAAAATATTTCTTGCTTTGTATATAACAGTTTTTTTTTTTTTTTCAGTCGGCGCAACAACCCATAACTGGGTCCTGGCCTCATCAAAACATCTTCCGCCAGTTTAATCGGTTAAGTGCAGCTGCTCTCCAATTCCATACTTATATAACAGTTAGGTATGCTTATTGTATGTTTTTAACTATACTTAGCATTATAAGATAGAAGATGTAAGGTGGACGTTGGGATTGAACGGTTTCGATGAGAAAGGATGCCAGAAAATACTGGTGACGATGTAGTCCAGCCAATGTTCACCTCACATTTTGTCAAACGTTTGCTTCAAGTACCAGAAACGTATTTATGAAATTAAAGTAAATTTGATGCTCTAAAACTTTAACATTATATAATATATGACATTTTCCTGAGAAACGATCGTGAAAGGCACCAAAAGCAAATTTTGGCCAAAAAGTGAGAAAAAAGTATTTATTTGCGAAAATTATTGATTTTCAATAACGTATACCTCGAAAACCGTTGACAGTTCGACGAATATGTATTAAATGAATTTTATTTAAATTCGTAAATTTAATTAGCTTTAATTTTTATTTGGAACATATTTTTTTTAGAGTTCACCGTTTTCGAGATAAGATCAAAAAACCCCAAAAAAGAACCTTCTCCCCTCACCGTTAGCTCACCCTCAGGGACGGTTACTTTTATTATATTTATCTTCTATTTACTCCAAACAAAGCCCTGAGGTAAAAAATAATCGCATATTTCATACACTCTACAATGTGTTTATTGACTGGAATAATAGGAAGGAAAGAGCCACTTTAACTCCGCACAACATTGTGAACGGTGGGCGTTTCTCGGGATTTAGAAAATAAAACTGTAAAGAAAAAAAGTACAATCACACTATATATGCAAAAATCCCATGGAAACCCTGAACCGAGCTTGTCCCCTACTTATGGGAGGCTTAGCTTAACTTAGCCAGGCCCAAAGTAAGAATAAAATTATTTTCTTTATGATTTTTCTGAAGAGATAACATTTGCAGTACCACTCTTTTATAAATCTCTTTCTGTACATAAATCTCTCATAAGCAGAAGTTAATAATTGTCTATGAGTTAACAATTTGTATTAATTTGTATTAGCCTAGTCCTCGAGAAAGCCATAAGGCATGCACGATTGCGGAACACGGGAAATCTGTTCAACAGTCGTTCAAATACTGGCATATACGGACGACCTAGATAATGTGGGAAGCTCTTGCAGAACTATGACCGAGGCATTCCTTGCCCTTGAGACAGCTATTTGCCGCTTTGGTCTGGAAATTAATCAAGAGAAAACAAAGTATATGGATACCAGCCAAGCCGTACTGTTGAATGGAACAGATACCATTCGGACCTTACGAATTCGAGCAGGTGTGATATTTAATACCTCGGCTCGCAGGTCAACGTAGAAAACCGCACAGGTGCTGAATTTAAGAGGAGGATCTTGGCAGCTAATAGGTACTACTTTACCTTCTGAAAGCAGCTGACCACTAGGCTAGTGTCCAGGAAAATGAAGTTCACACTATATAAGACCTTGATCAGACCTGCCCTCACATATGCCACTTAGACATGGACAACAACAACAAAGTTTGAAGTCATAGGCAACAAAACCTTGGTTTTAAAGGAAATCAGGACTCGTGCGCGGGTTGTAGAATTCAGTTTAAAAAAAAATTATTTATGAGGATTTTATTTTAAAAGAATAATGCATGATAGCAGAAAATGTCAAGGAAGTTTTTTTTTCTTTTATTTAAGCACTTAAAAGTTTCTATCTATTATTCTATCCATTATTGCTTTGTTTAATTTACTAATATATAACCTAAATTTATAATATATAACTAGACTTACCGGAGGGCGGCTTTATCGCAAGCATCGGGGGTGTCGACAGCCGGGAGGTTGTCCGTTCCGAGGTCCACCGCCTCGAGTGCTGCGTCATCTGGCCCCTCCCGCCCGCACTCGCCTTTCTTCCCGCTCGACCGCCGGACAATAGTTAAAGACCCCTGCTGTCCTTCTGAAATAGTCAACACACAATGTTAATTAAATGGTAATAATAAAATAAAATAAAATATAACTATAATATATCAGGAATCCGTATAGTACGAGAAATCGTATCATCCAATTAATTTTGATTAATCATCATTACGATTTAGCCCTCTAGGCGGAAACTGATGAAGAGGCAATTAGTCAAATAAAATACTCTGAAAGCAATTGCAGAAATAGCAGGTTAATAACAGATTTCCTATGAAAAGACGGAATTTATAACAGAAAAAAGACTACAGCAAAAAATATGGAGAAAAAATATGGACAAATAAAAGTCAAAAAGAAATTTAGATATCTAGGAGAAACAATATGCAACAACGGTTCAGAAAAACAGAAAGTCACTAAGTTGGAAAAACTAAGCTTTGCAACAGGAAATATGTATTTACAATAACAAGAATCTTACAGCCATCGAACAGTTGTTCCAACTAAATATCTCAGGAAAACAAATATTTTAATAAACGCTTGCGTCGAATAAAGGGATGATGAATCTTCGAGAAATCTATATAATTTCAAACATTCTCGCATACATTAAACTTTAAAAAAAAAGTATTGTTTAAAAAACTAGAAAAAACACGCTTTTATAGCAAACCTAACTAAAAAGCTAAGTGTGGCGACTAATTCGCAGCAGTCAGACCTTTTAATTTTTAGAGTTCAAGGTTCGAAGCGAATTCCACTGTACTATTCGTGATTTGTTTGCTATTTTAAAACAGCTTATCCACAATCAACCAAAAATTTTAGGTTTTTTGACATATCTCAGAGAAGGAATAGGCAAATATTTACTTTTATAAACCTATCTTGCACAAAAAAGTAATGATCTACAACTTTTAGTATATAACATTGATTGGATTAGCCATTACTATGTTATGGACTCTTAAACATGCCCAAACTTTTTTTTTAAAGTATGCAAAATTCGTCGATGTTTGACAATCGATTGTGTTAACACCTAAATCAAATTCAGCTTAAGGGATGTCTTTAGACGCACAATTTAATAAACTTTAGTTTTGTAAATATAACATTTTCCGATTGAAAGCATTTTTCTGTTTGTTTTTTCAAAAATTTTTTTTTTTTCAAAAATCTTACAAAAATGTTTGGCATTTTTTGCCTGCCAAACATTTTCCTCCTATCAAATTTAGTTTCATTTTTGATATTTTATTCTCAGAACTCATCTGGTCCATATAAAAACATAAAACCTACTTACTCCACCTTTTGCAAGGCAGACCCCCCTTAACTTAAAAATAAAATACAACACGGTGATAAAATCAGTAACTCTGTAAAGAATGGAGACAACATGTCTTCCTAGATCAGAAAAAATATTGAAATTAGTAAGAAGGATCCTGAAGAGAATCTAGGGCACAAGAAGGTTAAGACCCAACCAGGAAATATACAGGAAGATAAAAGACCTAGAAGCCAAAATAAGAATCAGAAGACCAAGATTCTTATGGACCAAGGGAGAACAAACAGAAAAGTTTTTGACAAAATCGGTGAATACAAGAGCGTAGGAGATTAGAGCACTCAATGGTCGAGTGCGTTGGGGCGAGGGTCTCAGCGCGTACGTAACCAGAAGGTCTTGGGTTCGAATCCTACCTGGGGCGAATTAAAATTTATTTCGTGGTGGACCCATGAAATGAAAGACGAAAGAGCGTATATATAAAGAGCGGGTATATAAACAAATGAGAGAAGAAATATAAAAATTAAAAATGTTAAGACAACTGCCTTAATAGAGAACAGGAAAGGAATTAAAAGAAACCAAGTTTTTTTTGGAAAATAAAGAAACACGGAACACAAACAGAAATTATGAGAAAATAATCGGAGAAAAGAAGGACAAAAATAAGAAAGGAAAAATAAAGATACCCCCCGCTTGGTCTTAAAAGACCACTTTTTCTTAAAAAGAAAAGAAAAATTTGAATATTAGTCAATGTATTTTAGCTAATTTCAATTGCTATCAATTTCAGCAAAGGTATGCTAATTTTTATTAGGGATACGAAAATCGGGTAAGACGATGCATTACTGTAAATTAAAAAAACAAACAAAAAAATCAATGCTATAAAATAAATAATTTTAATGATCTGGGTTCGTTGACTGTAAATAAATTGAGACGAATTTGGTGATTTACAATGTAAGCCTTAATATCAGGACAAAGGTGATCAATTTTTATTGTTTTTCTAAAGACCAATTAAAAAAAAGTATTTCAAGCCATGGTTCTAAAGGCCGGATTCCAATGTCTGATTGACGCCGAAAATATAAGCTATATATATATATATATATATATATATATATATATATATATATATATATATATATATATATATATATATAGATATGTAAGCACTGCTGCAACCTTAAATGTGTGTGGGACTTTTAATTAAAACATATGTGAGAGACAAAGTGTTAATAACTTTGGTTAGTTTATTGTTATATTGTTTAAAGTGTTTTATGTTATAATTACCATACTAGTTAGAAAGAACGTGTAATTTAATTCATTTGTAATAAAAGAATAAAATCACGTTAAAACAATCTTACAAATTAAATTACAAGATTCCAACTAGTAAGAAATGGATATAATTTATGTTCAAGTTGTTAAGAAAGCTGAGGAAGAATTTGTGATCCAATGCATATCCATTGATAAAAATACTTGGTATTTAGTGCCAGAAAAATTTAAAGAGGTAAGTAACCACATTTCTCTATCAAATAAAACAACAATAAAAAATGCAATGAGGGCAATTAAGAACCAAAAAGGTTATAGAACAGTTGCGGTAAAAATCGATGAAGATATAAAAAAAGAATATTTCGATGAAGTTGATAATGTTTGCTTTCGAGAATTGCCATTAGAAGAATGTGACCCAATATCAATATCCAGAGTTGTTCAAGCTGAACAAATTGAGTTAGAAAATCGGATTAGACAATTAGAAAACCAATTATATTCAAATTTAAAACAAGAGGAAATCAAATTAAATCAAATCGAAAAAAAATTTATTCTAGAGAAATTTGAAAAAAAATCAATCAGATCCTAAAGAATGGTTAGCTAAATTTGAAGACGAGTGTAGCCGCTTCCAGGTGAATTCCGATAGTAGTAAAATTCAGGCTTTGCGCTTTTTTGTCATGGGCCCAGCAAACGATTGGTTTGAAATAAATCTGAAGAAAATAGGTGTAAATGGTCATTGGAATACTTGGAAGGAGTCATTCTTGAACGTTTTTGTTGATAAAGGCTGGTACATTGTTAGGAAAGCTTTTAACTTAAAGCTTTTAATGAAGATGCAATCAGGATCGTGAACTTAATCGATCTACCTCAGATATTAAAAGACCAAGGTGAACACCTTTCGGAGTTGAAAATAGAAAAACAGACTGACTATAAGCAAGGAATGATCCTTAAAAGATTAAAGGGCAAACTTAGAATATTTGTATCTCCAAAATTAGGAATGAAAATCATTAAACTGGTTCATGAGCATTATGGTCACATTGGTCCAGCACAGATGATCGCCACAATTCAGCCGCATTATTACTTCAAGGGTTTCTACAAAGAAATTCATACTTTCTGTAAAAGTTGCCACAGTTGTGTTAGAAATAAAGTCCGTCGCAGTAGAGCAATCGGCCTTCTCTCACAATTAGGTCCTGCCACTGAGCCGTTCCAAATAATGTCATTAGATACAGTTGGAGGGTTTTCAGGGAACCGATCACCAAAGAGATATATGCACATTTTGGTGGATCATTTTACCAGATTCGCATGGATCTCGACTAGTAAGGGTCAAAGCGCTCACGACTTTATAAATCTAATCCATCCAATAGCAAAAAATACAAATATTTCGATCCTATTAGCAGACCAATATACTTCTATAAATTCTACTCATTTTCAAAATTATTTGGATAAAAAAAGGAATTCAGATTGTTTTTACCTGCATTGATCATCCTGAATCAAATGGACTTAACGAAAGGTTAAATCAGACGCTGGTAAGTCGTTTAAGGTGCAAAATAAACAGCGAGACAAATAAAGCCTGGCCGATTCTCGCAAAGGAATGTGTCAATGAGTATAATGATACAATTCATAGCTCAACACAATTTGCACCATCTTACTTACTTCTAGGGAAGAAACAAGCTATATCTCCTCTTATCGAAGACAATCCATCTTCCCTTGAAGAAGACCGAAAAATAGCTTTTCAAAATTCTTTAAGGAGCTTTCAAATAAACAAAAATAGAATAGACAAGAATAGAATACAGCACGATTTCAAGATTGGCGATTTAGTGTACATCGAAAACGGAAACAAATTAAATCGCAACAAACTGGACCCCGTACGAGTTGGACCTTTTTCAATCATCCGACAGATTTCACCAACATTTTATGAAGTAGCAAGCGGAAAAAAGAAGAAGACTTCAAATTTCTTTCATTCTAGCAAGCTGCTTCCCTTTTCTCCCTGTGAATCTTCTTCAGGGGTGGAGGTGTATGTTTGCTACCATGTGATAACAACACTGCTGCAACCTTAAATGTGTGTGGGACTTTTAATTAAAACATATGTGAGAGACAAAGTGTTAATAACTTTGGTTAGTTTATTGTTATATTGTTTAAAGTGTTTTATGTTATAATTACTAGGTAGAAAGAACGTGTAATTTAATTCATTTGTAATAAAAGAATAAAATCACGTTAAAACAATCTTACATATATATATATGTATATAGCGACTCTGTTGAAAAACTGGAACTAACATTGAAATAATCAATCTAATCACAAAAATTATTATTAACATATTTCCAAAATTTATATTACATATTTTTCTCAAGTCTGGTATAGATTGATACAGTAGTTTTTGTGGTCAGTGATCAGAACCGAAAATTTTCCTTTTATATAGTAGTATGGATTATAGTTTATTTCACCCACTTATGTTCTTACAGTAAGCCTTTGCAGCACTCTTAGAAGGTCTTAAATTTTATTTCAATTTAATGCATTAAGATGCACTATGTTAAGAACACTCCGTCAATTAGGTAATAAATTTTAAAAAATCGCTAACACCGTGGGTTAAACTCATTTTAAATATAAAAATCATATTCAAGGGAGATGAAACAACAGTTTTTTTTTTTTTATTTACAAAAATCTTTGAAGGAAAAAAACAGGACAAAAGCCACGAACTTTGTTCGCACCCCCCATTTTAAAGAAAGTTTAAGTACTTACCGTTCTAAACCAGCTTATCCTTAAAAGTATAATTTAGAACTGGATTTTTTAAAAAGAAAATACAGAATATAAGAGTCATGATAAGTTCCACAAGATGACTATGTTTGTTTAGTAAGCTGTCAATCAGAAGACAAACAAAGACACCGCCTTTTATCTAAGTCCGTTCACGGTCAGTAGCTGCCTAAGGAGTACCCTTAAAGGCCTTTAGAGCCTTATATGTCAGGCGCCACCGAAGATGAATGCCGTATCAACAGTCACAGCTCATTCCCACATCAAGTTAAGCTCCTTATTCACAACAATTCCCATAGATAGTTGTAAGTCACAACAGCAAAATAGCGTTTTCAGAGAATTTCAAAAATTACTTCTATTATGTTTGAAATGTTTAATTGAAGGTAATAGCATATCAGGACCGTATTGTAGGTTGAATTGAATTGAATTGGTGATAAAATAAAATTATAGTCAATTCAATTATTAAAAAAGAAATAAACATGTGGTGCGACAAGTGACAATATATTAATAAAATAGATACTATAAATACTATTCAATAGAGGGCTATTGAATGATTTGCAGCTTCCAAGCTGTTTAGTTTATTAGAACACATTAATTTTATATATTTATCTTCAATAAACTAACAAAACAATAGCTTTAATTGTATTGATATCTTAATATATATAAATTACGTGTCGCCGCCTAGGGGCCGGCTAACACCTAAACTACTGAACCGATTTTAATCAAATTTGCATACCATGTGCAGTTTGATCCAACAAAAAAGATAGGATACCTTATATCTTAATTTATAGTCGCAATATTATTTGTATATTATCTGTAAGTCACAATTATCTGTTAGCTCTATACGATTCTAACATATGGCGGTATAAGGTTATACTATTATATAAAAGGACAAGCAATGTTTTGTTTGTGTTCACTAACCGCCAAAAACTACTGAACCAATCTCTACCAAATTTTGACTACATCATCTTTATAGGATGGTTTAGCAATAGTAAAATCTAATGATTTTCAACTAATGCTTTATTGAAAAATGAATAATAAGTGGATAACAGTGAAGTTCAAAAATGGCGGCAATTGCCATCTACATGAAAGGTTAAAAGGTACAGTGTTATATAGAGGTGAACATTGATAATAAAATTTAGTTATTTTCAATTAAATTGTTATAAAAACAGCTATATGGAGTGAAATATACCAAATTTTAACTACATCATGTCCATAGTTCTAGGTTTAGCAACAATGAAAATTTAAATGTACAATGTTGAGTGTTAGAAACGGGTTTTGCCACACTACCACATACTTTTATGGTTAGAAATTAAAATCCAACCAGATCAAATCAAATAAAATTATTTCTGTCGAATGAAAATTATTAAAAATCAAAATGCCGATCCCCAGCTGTTTAATATTGTGTGTAAAAATATGAATTTTGAACATTTAGTTGTAAGCACTGATAATGCAGTTTCTTATACCGCAGTTTCTTAATAGTCTGTCCATCTGGATTACCAACTCATATATTAAAATTGAAAATTGGGTGTCTAATTATGCTTTATGTTATCTTCAAATACCTAATCAATCTAAATTTAACCAAGTTAATAATGGCTGCTATGCGTGAAAATATTATCAAAAATATAATTTTCAATTGTTCACTTTAATACAAGATTTTTATCGATAAACAAAAAATCAATTATTAGTTAAAGGTGATAACGTGATAAGTTAAAAAAAATAGGTTAGATTCTTGATTTTTTAAAAATATTTTATAGTTAAAATGAAGTTTAATAGGTAAAAAGTGCTGTTCTAAGGACTTAATAGTTTAGTGGACACATTAAAAGACAAGTGAGGTGAGTTTAGTGTGTTATTTAAAAAAAACATTAAAAATGGGCGAAAGCTCATCAGCTTCAGACAACAATAGACACATGGATGGACTAGAAACCGTCATAAATAACAATTCTCAGGCTCAGGAAGGAGTCTGGCAATTAGTAACCGGCCGCAAACGCCTGTCTGAAGTTATTGAAGCAGGCTCATCAAAAAAATAGACGACCAGCCATCAACACACCAGTCACTATAACCCATAACAGGTTTGAAGCTTTTAATAAAGCTTCAACGTTAAGCAATAATAATACAACACTAGAGGCCCAACAGGCACCACAGAAGGCACCAACTACAAAACCACCGCCCATCCACGTCAACGGTATTGAAAACTATCCAATGCTGATAGAATACCTTGAAAAGGTTAGTGGTTCCAGAACTTTTATATTAAAAAGTATTGGTAACAATATTACCATATATCCTGAAACACCAAACTCATACCGAATTATAGTTAACTCTTTACGAAAAGAAGGGGCTGACTTTCATACCTACCAATTACCCGAAGATAGATGCCCACGGGTTGTCATAAAAAACTTGCATCATTCCACTCCAAAGTCAACAATTATTGATGAATTAAAAATTAGAGGTTATGAAGCAGTGAACGTCACGAATGCAATATCAAGACATAAACAACCATTACCGATGTTTTTCGTTGACATTAGCAAGAACACTTTTAATGAAGATATTTTCCAAATAAATAATCTTTATTACACGCGAGTAACAATCGAAGAACCTCGCAGAAAAAGATCCATTCCACAGTGTAATCGATGCCAGCAATATGGTCACACAAAAACTTACTGCAATCACGCACCTAAGTGCGTAAGATGTGGCGAAAATCACGAAAGTACTGTATGTCAAAAAACCCGAGACACGCCTGCTACTTGCGCAAATTGTCAGGGAGCGCATCCAGCCAATTATAGGGGATGCCAGGTTTTAAAAGAACTCAGATCCATCCGTAATTTCCGACATCAGCCTCATCCCAGAATTCCTCCATCTAGTCAACTTCCAGTGCCATCCGCACCTCAAGATTTCCCGCCAATTCCACCTTTGCAGCCTCCTCAACCTTCTCCAGGACCAGTTTCAGTAGACCAACAGCAGAGTGTTCCGCACCATCGGCAGACATCAGGAAGACAACAGAAAACAGCCATGCCAGGTATGAGGGTGGGCGTCTCTCAGCTGATGCTTCCTTCTGAAGCTGATGCTCCTCAGATACTAAATTTGCTAAATGGATTGAATGATCTTATCCAGCCCCTTTACAGCCTTATCCAACAAATTTCTCGGGTAACGCAAGCATTTTGCCCCACATATGGACCATAAATGTTTAACTGCGGGTTCTCTGTCCATCCTTCTGTGGAATACTAACGGAATACTACAACATAAAACCGAACTCGACATGTACCTACATGAAAAACGGACAGACGTTGCCTTAATTACTGAAACACACCTAACCTCTCGTCATAAGATATATATCCCTGACTACACTATCTACAGAACTGACCATCCAGACAACACTTCACACGGAGGAACAGCCATCATCATCAAAACATCACTTAAACACCACCCTATACATTTGCCGATTACACTACACATCCAAGCCACAGCCATAACATTATACACTTCACAAAACACAATAACACTAGCAGCAGAGTATTGTCCACCACGGTATACGCTAACACCTGACATGTTTGGAACTTTTTTTGAAAAACTAGGAAGATGTTTTATTTCTGGAGGTGATTATAATGCAAAGCACCAGGTATGGGGCTCCAGAATATGCAGTCCAAGAGGAAACAATCTACTATCTGCGCTCCATAAACTTTCTTTGAACACTATTTCACCAAATTCACCGACTTACTGGCCAAATTCACGATCAAAGAGACCAGACTTACTTGACTTTTTCGTTACAAAAGGACTTCAGGCCATACCTTACACAGTTAGATCTAGCTCCGATCTATGTTCTGATCATTCCCTTGTACATTTGGTCCTTTTTGAAGAACCAACTCTACAGGAAGAACGCCCCTCACTCATCCGTGGGAAAATAAATTGGGATTACTACCAAACCAATTTAAACCAAACACTGTCGATTCCTATGTCATTAAAAAATGAGGAAGAAATTGAAGAAGCAGTTGAAGTTTTGACAAAGAACATACAGCAATCTGCTTGGTCATCATCAGTCCCAAGGCGCAAAAGAACTTTACAGCCAAACTATCCACAATATATAAGGGATCTAATCAGGGCCAAGAGGAGAGCTCGTAAGGTATGGCAGACTAACAGACTACCATCGGACAAACATATATATAACAAAATAAACAACGAACTTAAACGGCAAATAAAAAAATTTAAACAAACTAATTACAATATATTTTTGGAGAGCCTAAATACTGACGACGGAAGTTTATGGAGACATACAAAAAGATTACTTAAGCATCGTGATGTGTCGGCGCCACTCCGGAAAGAGGATGGCTCTTGGGCCGTGATAAACTGTGAAAAATCTGAACTTTTTGCTACTCGCCTATCATCAGTTTTCACACCACATACAGACTACTCAGACTCTGATCATGAAAATTATATACAAGATTCACTAAATACACCTCTGCCACTGACAATGCCACCTACAGCCTTTAAGCCTTCTGAAGTTCTCACAGAGATTAAAAACCTACCTAAGAGGAAAGCTCCTGGACATGACTTGATCACCGCCGAGCTACTCCAGCATTTACCCAGAAAAGCTATAGTCTTCCTAACAACTATCTTCAACGCAATACTCAGGACAACTAAATTTCCCTTACAATGGAAATACTCTCACATTCTTATGATTCCAAAACCAAACAAAGACAACAACAACCCATCCTCCTATAGGCCCATTAGCTTACTCCCAATTTGCTCCAAAATTTTCGAAAGATTAATTTACAAACGTATTCTTGACGTACTAACTAACAAACAAATACTGCCAGAACATCAATTTGGATTTCGTTCACAACACTCAACAATACACCAACTACACAGAGTCACAGATTACATCTCAGTCGCACTAGAGGACAGACTATATGCTACTGGCGTATTCCTGGATGTAGCTCAAGCGTTTGACAGAGTCTGGCACAATGGACTACTTTACAAACTTAAATCCTTTTTACCTTCGACTTACTACCTTATCCTTCTTTCATTTCTTTCCGACAGATACTTCTCAGTTCGTCAGGGTCAGGATGTCTCTTCTATACATCCGATCAAGGCCGGAGTTCCACAAGGATCAATTCTAGCACCTTTGCTCTACATAATATACACACATGACATTCCAACTATCCCTAACACAATAATAGCAACATACGCAGATGATACAGCAATTCTTACAAGACATTCAGACATCACTCAGGCTTCAATGACTCTGCAACATTACTTACAACAATTACAGGACTGGTTCAAACAGTGGAAAATTAAACTCAATAATGACAAATCTCAGCATATCACATTCACTCTTAGACATGACCCCTGCCCCGCAGTCTATATAAACAATGAACCCATTCAACAAACAAATACAGTTCAGTACCTAGGACATACTTTCGACAGAAGGATGACCTGGGGCCCTCACGTGAAAATGAAACGCCTCTGTCTAAACAACAGACTAAGACTACTATACTCTATTCTTCACAAACAATCGACTCTAAAAATCAGACAACGATTAAATACTTATACTTACTTACTCAAACCTTTATGGACCTATGCATCACAAATTTTTGGGACAGCAAAAAAAACTCACATTCAAAAATTACAAACTTTTCAATCTAAAGTTTTAAGAATCATAACTCGCTCACCCTGGTACGTCAGTAACAGAACATTGCATACAGACTTGAACGTACCCACTGTACAGGACCATATTCACACTTCCTACAAACGATTTTATGACAAACTTCCAGGACACTACAACAAACTAATACAAAACATGGCGACTTTGGATATGCCAGAGACAACACGACGAAGGCTGAAGAGGAGCTGGTTAAGAGATCTCTTAAGATAAATCTTTTTTAAAAAATGCCACTGGAGTAGGCACCGCTGGGTGCTGAACTCCCTCATGCCTGACATGCCAATTTTTATATTTTTTTTATATCACATCCGCTTATTGTCACGAATTGTGTGACAGGTGTGGATATAGTTAATAAAGTGAAAAAAAAAAAAAAAAAAAAATATTAGTTAAAATTCCTCGACGGGGGATGATGAAGTTATATATAGAAGGACAAGCCATTTCCGTTCGTGATCACTAACCGCGAAAACTATAGAACTATTCTGTACCAAATATAACTACATCATCTTCGTAGTTCAAGGAAGGTTTAGCAATAATAAAATTTACTTATTTCCTCTTAAATTACTGTTTATAAAGCGATAAATATGTGGTGGGTAGTAAAGCGAGCGCCATTCAAGAGAGGTTACAATGATCCAGTGTTAATTATAGCTAGAAATTGATAATAAAATTACTAAATTAAATTAATTTGTTATCCAAAAAGCTATAAATATGTGGTGTGACGTGTGGATTCCAGTGAAATTTAAAAATCGAATAGGTGGCAAGCGACAATAGCATTTTAGTAAAACTAATGAACCTATCTGAACCAAATTTTAACTACATCATCTTCATAGTTCTTGAAAGGTTTACAATTAGAAAATTTACTATAATAATTAATTTATACTATTATATAAAAGGACAAGCAATTTTTCGTTTGTGATCACTAACCGCGAATATTACTGAACAAATCTGTACTAAATATTAACTACATCATTTTCATAATTCTGACAAGGTTTAGCAATATTAAAATCTACTGATTTTTAATTTATATTTTATTAAAAAAGGTTAATATGTGGACAACAGTGCAATATGAAAATTGACCGATAGGTGGGGAGTGCCATTCTACACGAGAGGTTAGAAAAGAGCTTGAAATCGATGATAAAATTTACTTATTAAACTATCAAGAAAATTATTTTTTAAAAATTAAATATGGTGTGCGATATGTGGATCTCAGTGAAGCTTGAAAATCGACCGATTGTGTATAGCACCATCCCACAATAGAGTTAACCATGGTAAACTGAACCTATCTGTACCGACATCTAAATAAATAATTTTTATAATTCTAGGAAGGTTTTGCAATGGTAAAATTTAAATGTACAGTTTTGAGAGGCAGGAACGAGGTTTGCCACACTGTCATATACTTTTATAGTTCGAAATCAACATATAACCAGATGAAATCAATAAAGTTATTTCTGCCGAATACAAATTATTACTAACTCAAAATGTAGATCCTTTGCTTTTTTATATCGTGTGTAAAAATATGATTCACGGGCCTTTTGTCGTAAGCACTGATAATGCAGTTTATTTTCCGCAAGAGTTTCTTAATAGTCTTTATCCATCTTGATTACCAATTCATACATTAAAGTTAAAAATTTTATGCCTAATGGTGCTTATATGTAATCTTCAACCACCTGATCGGTGCAATTATAACTAGATTAATAATTACTGCTAAAAAATCATTGAAGAAATAATGCTCTACCACATGCTAAAATACAAAAATCTTATCGATAAACAAATAAAACTTTAATTTTTAGTTGAAATTATCTTTAGTTATGAGGGCGGGCGAAGCCGCGACGGGAATGCTAGTACCAATATAAGAAATGTACTTGATGAGTACGAGTACGAATAACTCTTGCAGCGCTGATAAATACTATGAATGTGTAAGTTTACTCGTTTGTTTTTTAATTATCGATCATTTTTATCAAAGATTGATTTCGTTTAAAACTGTATATCTCTGATACATTATATCATATATTATGTTCGCGCCAATCGGCGCTTATGTGAGGGGGGGGAAAGAGAAAAACTTTAATATACCGTATATTGACGCACTCTATAGACCTCTAGGTAACTAGCCCTTATCTGCGTTAATCCCCACATGAATATTCCTCTTTCTTCTATCATCTGTGCTCAAGTACGCACCTCCTACAAATTGCCCAAGACCTCATGGTCTTCCATTGGTTTTTTAACACAGTTCTCCCCCTAATGAGTGGTGATCTAAGAGGAAGCGAGCTTAGACAAATATTGCAGCTTAGGAGAAGCATTTGCCAGGCCGTAAGGATTCCAGAGGCCCCTGGACAGACCGTCGGCGGCAGTAATAAGGTAAGAGATTTCTTCTGTATTATTTGTTTATGCTACCTTCTCAATAATATCTCCCCAAGAGTGCAAAACCTCGATTTCATATTTTCCCATACAGTCCATTTTCTAGAGGCCGAGGCGAGTTTGTCGCATCGGACATTATCACTCTTTTACTATACATATTATATTATAGATATATCGTATATCTAAGCCTTTGTGGAAAACAATCAACGCCACATCATCATGTTTTTTTTAATACAAGAAAATGTTTATTTCGAACATTTTATTAAAATCTTTTTCTATAGTTAACTATAAATACAAACTATGCTCATTTTTATAGATTCCAACATTTAACCAGTGATTGAACCAGCACACATATAGGCTGGGGCATAAGTGATAACATTATAATAATCCTCTGTAGTAATCCTCTCTAGGAATAATAAAGAAGAGCCCAAGCTTACAGATAAACATTATCTATCTTAGTCTTCAGTTCTGTAGTAGAGTGCAATTATAGTCTAATTTGTTTAATTTTCTTTGGCCCACGTTAATCTAATTCTACCCAATATGGTGTTCGATGCCACGGTAGTCACTCGAATTGTAGCGTTAATTGAGGACGGAAGAAATCAGCGATATGCGGCCAAGCACTCTCAGGGTACCAGAAACGAGGGTTTGGCAGGCGATTCAGAGGTACCGGGAGATGAGCAGCTATTTGAGGTAGTCGGGATCAGGTCGACCGATAGTTACAAACCAAGCTAACAATTGATTTATTGAAATGGAGACTCCAGACATCTACAGGGTGTCCCGAATTTAAATGGCAAACCTTCAGGAACTTATAGGGGACCGACTAAACATTGTTCTGATGATATTTGGTGCACTGCATCTATGATTCGTTCTCTTAATTGCTCTATTGAGTTGATTGACACCGAATAAACTTTCTGCCTTTAGGTTTCCCATAGGAAGAAATCCATGGGTGTCATATCAGGTGATCTGGGTGGTCAAGGTACTACTCCTCCACGTCTAATCCATCGTTGTGGATAATATCTAGCCAAGCTCGAGTAATTATGCTATAATGAGCTGGACATCCATCGAGTTGGAATCACAATTCAACCCGCTGCTGTAAGGGAATGTCATCTAAATAATTAGAAAAGTTGTTCTCCAAAAAATGTGTAAATGTGATACCATTCAATCTTCCAGGTAAAAAATATGGTCCCACCAGTAATCCTTTCCAAATTCCAAGCCAAACGTTAATAGCAAATTCATGCTGAAACCTATTCTCTCTAATAGCTCTGGGATTTTTAAGAGCCCATACATGATAATTTCTTTGATTAACAATTCCTCCTCTTGTAAAGGTAGCTTCATCGGTCCATATAATTTTTAATGGAAATAAATTATCATCGCGAAACCAGTCAAGAAACCAGTTACTAAAATTTGTCAAAAAACCAGTTACTAAAATTCAATCTCTTTACATAATCTTGAGGTAATAAATTCTGAATTTTTTGAAGATGGTATGGGTAGCGATTATCACATTTCAAAGTTCGCCATATTGCTTGCCGCGATATTGCTATGCAGCAGATTCTCTTCGGACGCTAGTCTCAGGATTGTTATCGAAGTGGCGATGGACACAATTTCTTCTCCGATAATCTGCTCTTATTGCTGCCTGGAATTGGTCGCCACTAAATTCTCTAAAACTAAGCAAATACGAGCAAATCTCTAAAGGACTTTTTGTCTTAGTTTTTCGGTCCCCTATAAGTTCCTGAAGTTTTGCCATTTAAATTCGGGACACCCTGTGTATATATACAGGATGTTCGAAAGATCGTTGGTCAAAAAGGTATCTCGGGTAGGGAGGTTCATTTTGAATCCATTTAAGGCTAAATATCCCCTCTGTAGTACCAAATGTTGCTACCACGTAGCGTGCCAAAATAAACAAAATCTAGATTCCTCCTCAAAATTCCGGATGATCCGTTATACGATTTTGGTTCTGGAAAGTTAATTTTGTTTCATATTCCCGTAGGATTTGATGTATCTATTTTAGAAGGCCATATATGTGATATTTACAATTATAGGGTCAAAAAAACTACTTTCTAGTATTTTTTAAAGAAAGGTCAACTAATAGGCAAGTGTAGAAAGATAAAATAATAAAAAAAATTTCTTTTTTTCATCTGAATGCTCATTAAATTTACTATAAGAACCTATATATAAAGTTATGATCAAGTTTCGTAAAATAACCATACCAGCAAACTAAAAACCGCGACCTGTTTTGAAATTCAAACTTGTTAAAGTAATTTAATTAATTAATCTGGGCTGCAAAGCCCAGATAAACTTGATAGTATTGGTCATTATTTGTAAGGTTAATATCATGTAAATGTATTGCGGGAGCATCACCCGTGCCTGCGAAGGATGCTCCCGCAATACATCGTTGTTGACCTTTATATGATCTCCTCGATCCCGGCGAGTTTGTCCGAAAACGATTTCCACAGGTGATAGACCTGTCGCCGAATGAATCGTGTGGTTATACGCGATCACTGCCCGCGGCATTGCCTCGTATGGGTCTAAATTCCACCCCAACTTGAGGAGTCGGAGGTGTTCGTCGAGTGTATTGTGCAGTCGCTCGACTGCCCATCTCCCTGTAATGTGGTGAGGTAGTATTTAGTCTCGGTGAAATCCCTAGGATTTTGCTTTCCTTTTTTATTAGAGCACTATTGAACTCGCGGCCGCAGTCCGATAATGCTCTAATAAGAAAGGAAAGCAAAATCCCAGGGATTTCATCGAGACTAAATACTACATACTATACTATACTATACTAAATGAAATACCTGATGAAGAAACAACATATAAATCCATAAATACTGTTGTAAATCACAATGAATCAGTTAATTATTCAATAGAATTTTTAAATTCATTGGATCTACCAGGAATGCATATTTTATCTTTGAAAATTGGTTCCCCAATCATCCTTTACGAAATATAAATCCACCGTGGCTATGCAATGGGACTAGGCTATCAGTAAAAAATTAATGAACAACATAATTGAGGTAACCATTTTAAATGGAAAACACCAAGGGGAACATGAACTACTACCACGCATTCCCATGATACCAACGGATACTCCATTTGAATTCAAACGTCTACAGTTTCCTGTAAGACTATCCTTTGCAACGATCATTAACAAAGCACAGGGACAATCATTGAATGTATGTCGATTAAATTTGATAAATCCATACTTGCAAGCAAATTTAATGAACTTTAATTTCGTACTGAAAAAGTTTTCAATCCGACGCACGGTTTTCCAGCTATAAACGAACCCCCCCCCCTCCCCCCCCCCCCCCCCCCCCCCAGCGCCACCGGGATTTGGAGGGACTTTATTTGTTTTTTATTCAGGGGACCATCCCCTACACATTTCTGAAAAAATTGAAACTAGTATCTTTAGTGTATCTGATTGCCCGTTTATGGTCTAGATTGACTGGACTATATGTCTAAACAGGTTTAACAACTGTCATGTAAATGAATCTTTTGTAGTGAATTGGAAGCTTCCTTGATAGCAACAAAATAAATAAATATATTAAAAATTATCCGAACCATTTTCTTTTCAAACGTTCTGAGCATTATTAGGAATCTTGTTCTAAGAATGTTGAAAAATATGTAATTTTGAAATTTATTATTAAAGGGTATGTATATATGTTTTGAGCTAAACCAACAATACATGGGGAACTAATGCCATATAAGATACGCTTATTTGTGAAAACTGATCGATTTCCCAAATTATGTACTCAACCTAACCTTCTCAATAAAGGAAGATTCAATGTTAGCAGGATAATTTGGTACATTGCGTATTATTACCACTAAAAATAAATCAGGCAGTTCTGATTAGTCAAAGCTTTATCGAAATGAGCACAACTTTAGGATCAGGAGAGAGAGAGAGAGATAGACAATAATTAAAGCTGATAAGATTTTCTCATTTCGAATTAGGGTCGTTACATTTGAACAGGGGACTTAAGGATCTGAACCCCATCTCTTCATCTTATTCTCGATCAAAGGAGGCGAACAACGAGGTCTTCTTGGTCATTTCATTTTGTTCTTTTGTTGTTTGCTCCTGATTCTTTGAATTCATGAAGCATGTTTGCACAATAGTCACATTACATTGATGGAGATTATATAAAAAAATATTTGAAGAGCTGAGTTGAATGACTGGATGAATTATTTACACAAGTAACTGATTTGTATGCCAAATGAGAACACCATGTTTTTTCGGTTTCAAAAGTGAATTTCACCATGAAATTGAAACAAAATCATTACGTTTAACATATCATTCGAAAGCTGATTAAATTTGCATGTTTTTGTGAGATTTGACGTTTGGTGGATAGTTTTTTCAAAAAAACGGTGAGCGTTGAAGTAATATAAGACATTGTGACTTCCCCAAATAAGGTGAAGATCAATCTGTTCTTTAGATACCAACTTATTAAAATTCAAGGTTACAGATACTCAGCTATTATAGAAAATTTAATGCTAAATCCGAAAATGTGTGAAAAAGTTTTTTTTGCACTAAGAGATACTCACCCTGTGTATATATATACACATATATATATATATATATATATATATATATATATATATGTATTTATTAGGTATATACTATATGTACTGTACTATAATATTTATATTATGGATAAATTCTACTCTTAATTTATGTATAACGAAGTTCTACATCTTATCGAAGTTGAAGTTCGTAATTAGTCATATTTTTATAATTTGTGGTTATTATTCAATCGATTTGTACTACCAATGATCAACTTAATACCAAATTGTCACAAAAGAAAACAATTGTTTTATCGATATGATTAGATGGTTCTAAAATTCATTTTTTACAGAGTAAATATCGCCGTAAAAAAAATCGGATTGTTATTAAAAAGAGAAGAATAAGTCGTGCGCCATGTAGAGTTTGAAAATCTTTCGATATGTAGAAAATGCTAATAGTATAGTATAGTTGGATTACCAACTCATACATAAAAATTAAAAATTGGATGTCAATGTTTGGTAATGGTTTTTAAATTAAATTAAAATTGTAAATTGGATCTTTTTTTACCTTCAACCACCTAATCTTTGGTTTGAATTCAATGACCAAATCTTGAATGGTAACTGGTTAAAAGTTACTATAATTCTCACTGGAATAGCGACTGGAGAAATAGCATTTATTCCTAGAATCCTAATGATTCCTGTTAATCTACCATTTTAATTTAAATGATAAAAATTTCCAATTTAAGTTTCTTTTTTTATTAAAATTAACAGACCCTAAGACCAGACTTACAAAGTGGGTCTTGGAACTGACTGTTTCTCTTTGTTAAAAATGTGTAGTGATTTTCAGAACTGGAAACCCTATCAACCAAATCACTCATAATAAAGTGATAGAAAAATCTAAATGTAGTCTTTTCGGTTGTTTTATGAATTTCCTTTTTGTACGCTTTCTAGAAAAGAAAATTTTTATCGATAAAGAAAAATTCAATTATTAGTTGAAATTGTCTAAGGTCTATACTTATGCGAGTGGGCAAATTCGCGACGGAAAACGATAGTTGTTTATAAAGTCTACTATAGTTTTGAAAATACTAATTACCACATAGAAAAAAAGATTCTATTTGTACGTATTAATAAATTTATTTAGCGCAAATAAAAGATATGAGATACGATTATGGTGATATAAATTATCTATATTTCATATCACAAAGTGTATTTTTGTTTTTGTGATTGTCTGTCGTTTGTATATTTGTAAAATGAAATTCAAAAGAACAAAATTCAATTCAACTACTATTGGAACCTCGATGCTTATGGTTAAACCGAATTCGACGTGCCTAGATAGCGATTCAGACTGCTCAGTTGGCTAGAAAATCCTGTTGTGGAACTGGGTTCAGGGAACTAAATCGTCGTGTATGGATTAGCCGTTGGAGCTAGATAGGCAACCGAGCCATGGTTACAGCTGATACAACAGTTCGGGCGGTCCTAGTTGAATTTTCAATCACAATAATGCAACAATGCTGTTATACATACAAACACACAAAAATATATGTGTATATATATAACTTGCAAAAGATAAATATTTAAATATTGTTGGATGTATTTTAAGTTATAATTATGTATTATTAGTTATTAACATCTATATTTTATCTCTTATCGACGGAACTAATAAAGTTTTCATTAAATAGTACAAATCAACAAAACAGACATAAATTCCAAATGATTTAAGCAATTGGAAATAAAGATGATATAAGTGTCAACGAACCTATAAGGGGATATTGCTATGATATAAGTACTTGGGTCGGTTTACAGTGTTTGTTAAAATGATTTTAATATCGTTTTTAAGTCACACCCGATAAAATAATTTTTTTTCTCTGATTATATTTCTATTGATAGACAAATATTTAGAATGAATGTTAGATTTTGAAGAAATTAATAATAATTTAAAATATATAAATAAAAACGATTTCTACTGGATGCATTTTTCATTTTATATTATTTATGTGGTCCCCTACCTTACTTTATATTTGAAGATTTCATTTTATTTTCTGTGTAAATAATGTGTTATTAGAATCAATTTCTATTATCATAATTTAATGTCTATTATAATTATCTGTTGCCAGTTTTATTTTCTTAATTTTAAATACGCAGTTAGCTACCAGGTTTATATATTGTATATTATATTTATCTTAAGGGTCAATAATAGCGCATAGATGGGTGGATTGTGCCAGTTCTGATTTTAGAAATTTTGTTTTTCAATGGAATGGGTGACAGGGATGTGTACGGTCAGAGTTTGGTGGTGCTTACGGGTTTGCTAAGACGTTTTATTTATTTATTAATTTGTATTAAATATGCTGCTTTTATAGAAAATAATTTACAATTCACATCCACTACCTTTTATTGTAGAAATAACTGAATTGCAAGAAAAGTTTGGAAGCAATTACAAAAATATGACAATTTACTATATTTAACTTATAATAAAATGACGTACTATTATAAACCATTGCAGTTGTAGCGGCACTAAAAATAATATTACACTGACACAACCTGCCTTCAGCGCACAGGGGTTGCACAAACTGCAGTCACTCAGTCGGTATCAATCTCAGTCTTCCATCACTGTTATCGTCTCAGTCTCAGAGATAAAAAAACAAAAGACAAGTGGTGGTAGTCAAACATGTGCTGTGTAACCAATAAATTTTATACCACGGTACTGACTGGGGGCAGCCGAACCTTTATGAGGCGCCATGTTGGTACCAGCGAGGAGATATACAAATAGGTTGTAGTAGCTGCTATTGAGTTAGGGCGGGGCTACAGGCAGGTGGTACTAGTATTCCCCCACCACTACGCTACCCAGGGTTATGCCAGTTCCCAACTCACTAACATTATTTTAGACTGCTGCTGATGTAATAAAATTCCTTCAAACACAGTATATCATTTTTTACTTAAACTTTGTTAATACAAAGGATTTTTATTGAATGTAAAAGATATAATTACTAATCAAAATTCAAATATTTCAAAGTATTGTGATACTTTTGACGTGGAGTTTATTATAAAAAGTAATTGCATTTAACACCATCGCGAACTATTTGACTAGGTACAATGAAAGAATTTCGCGTTAGTTACTTACCTATGAAAGCTGAGCTGCTTATAATTTTTAGTCCCAGTCTTGTTATTCTTACATCCAATTGTAGCACAAAAAGGCATACTTAACGTGGAATGAATTTATAAACAAAATAAAAACTCAATGAGAATAGGTTTATACGTACAAATAAGTACGTAAAAAATAAGAAATTAAAAGCAAACACTTGTAACTTTTGAGGTTTGGGTAGTATAGTGGAGGGGAAACGAATCCCACCCCCACTCCACTCGTGACTGCTCTATTTGTATATCTCCTCGCTGTTTGGTACTATTCAATCATGCCTTTGAACTCTGTAGATCACATAAAAAGTTTAGTTTAAAAAGTTTAGTACAGTAAAATACAACTGTCGTTTCTTAACGCAGTATTCATTAGATCCAGTAGAAAAATAGATAATAATTAAATTTTCTATAGTGAACAGCAAGGAATCTTTTTAATATTTGTTTCCCTTTTGTTTTTGTACTGAAGAATATATACTAAATAATGTATTTATTTATTTGTTGTTAAATAAAGAATTTTATTTCTAATATGAATTTTTCTACTGATCCTCTGGTATAACACTAAAAACACATATCATAACACAGTTATTTGTAATTATAAAGATTCAGCTGACTACATTCATACTTCCGCTACCATAACCTTTCACAAATATCTCCCACTTCTGTCTATAATGAGGGATAGGTTTCTTTTTCGTTTAAAACACTGCAAACTCTGGGGTATTTTTGTTTATTCTGTCGATATATTTTCAATTACAACATAACATCACTTCTTTCAATGAATAAATTTAGCGATGTATCAGATTCAAATACATAATTAATCAAAAAATGTATTTTTTTTCCTGAGACCCTGCCTCTCTTATATTCTCTTCATCTACATATAAATTATCCGGATAGTAATAAAAAGAAGGCTATATTGATCCATCTAAAAACAAAAAAAAGAGTATTTCATTCAGCACGTGTTTTTAAAAACAGAAAGATAAAAGAGTATTTGTCTATATTGACTGTTGATGATTTTTGATTTTATAATATCATATTTATGTAAATTATGCATTAAGAAAAATTAATATTTCATTTGAGATAGGTGTTGACCCTGTTGGAAGTTGAAAAGCCTTCCTGAAAAGCCTTGGGAGATGAAAGAGCTTAAGGTGATTGAATCGGTTTATAGATATCTCATTACTAAATTTAATTGGTGAAATATCTCATTATTAAACCGCAGCAAGTGCTGTTTCGAGTATAGATAACTTCATGCGATCACCGCAGAACTACTTTCTTTCTTTTGTTTCTTAAGTTCCCCCACGCCTATTATATGCTGTCCATTGAGCTTAAAAATCTTCCAAAACTTTCACTTTATTCATAAAATGTAAATATGCAAAATATTGCATTCGGTAGGTTAGACGTTCTTGTGGTTTTCTTTTTTAGTGGTAGTTATAGATGTTCAAGAAGCACCAACCACTATCCTTCTGGTATTTTTCATCCCATTCTGGTAGATTTTACTGTTCCTTTGACGCTTACATTCTCATAATAGACTGGCCACATTTACCTTATTATTATCCGTCTCAAAATGTCTACTACTGTATTC
Source organism: Euschistus heros (assembly GCA_003667255.2). Lineage (NCBI taxonomy): Eukaryota > Metazoa > Arthropoda > Insecta > Hemiptera > Pentatomidae > Euschistus > Euschistus heros. The sequence goes on along the minus strand of RCWM02000411.1, from coordinate 958,569 downwards.
GCCCTTGAGATGCCATAATTTGGCATCTACTCCTGTACATAAGTCGTTTTTATTGTAGATATTTATGATTATGTACCAGAAATATGTATTTTTAAAATAACCCATGCTTCAACAAAAAGTGATTTTTGTACAGGGAACCTTTTATTAAATAAGAATTATATCATTCTATCAATATGCCAGTGCAGATAAGCAGAGATATATGACGGTAATATTTAGTCATCACAGAAGAATAACCATGAATCATTAACATTAATCCCGATATTTTTAAGAGAAAACGACAAATTAACCCATATATTTTAAAAGATGAATGTGAATTTAATATGATGTTATGTAATAATCAATTGGTACATTGTAGTCAGCACCGTAAGCCTACAGCATGAAAAATATTAATGTAAAATAAGAACAACATAGAAATCTATTGTAACTGACGCACCAACATTGGAAAACAACATCGATGGAAAATTGTGTCATTTTTCAGTAGTCAGCAGCTTAACGAGTTGTCTATATTGGCCTGGCTTGTTTATGGGGCAGTAAACCCACGGCTTTTAACAGGCCCTAATAGTCACCGCACTATCTTTATCTCCCCTTTTCCTTTATGGCCAATACCAACTGGATAGTTCAGGGGCAGGACCTATTGAGAAAATATTGCTAATAATAAGGATGAAATATCATAAAGTATTTATGATATTGAAGAGGCTGAGAGCGGAATATGTATGAAAACGTTTTTTTTTTTTTTTTTTTTTTAGAAAACCTTCTTGGAACAGCAACTACAGAAAAAAACTACAAGAACCAAACTTATGACTTGAATATTAATAACATTTAATTTGTTCACACTTGCTTCCCAATTTAAACAATAACAAAGCTGTAAACCTGAAACAAGTATTTAAGAGAAAAAATTGTTTTTCTTCCATCATTCATTCACGACGGGTGTGTCAATACATATAATGTAAAAATTAAATCGATTAATATGAAATTCAACAAAGATATAAAGTGGTGAGAGGAAAATATATCAATGAACAATAACACCAGTTTATTTTACTTTACTTTTCCTTGTTCCTTGTTCTTTTTTTCCCCTTACTTTTGCATAGGATGGGTCCACAAGATGACATGTTTTTTTTTATTATCATTTATCATTAGTTATTAGCTAATTATTTATTAATTAGATTGTAAAGAATGTTTTTAATTTCTATAAAGATTAATTTTTGAGATATAAACTCCGTATAGTAAAAATTTTCTTTATAAGTGATTATTTTTGGACATATCCTATATCCTATGAAGACGTTGAGAAGTCTGCCACTACTAAAAACTGATTGCAATGAGGAACAACACACCATTGTCTTCAATATGTCATTGTCTTCCTTAGTACAGAAGTGTGAGAACGTAAATCAAAAAGGGGTTGCTAGAAACTTGATAAAAAGCCCCCTTGGAGGATTACACCTTCTACAATACATTAATGGTGATAGGATTTTTTAGTCCCACTAAATGTTTAAATAATGTGGCAAATTTAGTTATGTCCGTGTAAGATCTGTATATTTCAGCTGACAAACTCTGAGTATTAGTTGATATAATTTAAGTGTTTTTCCAGTTTTTAATCGTTCTCTATGAACCAAAAACATATTGGGCTTCAAACTTTACAAAGAATAGAAAAACCTTACCGATGGCCTGTTGAAGAACCTCAGAATGCTGACCATAAGAACCAATAGAACTCACCTTAGAAGTTTGTTTTAGTAGTTTAGTAAGGCTTGATTGCTTTGCAGTTACTTACTACAGAATTAGTGCACCGAGTTTAAAGGCAATATAGAGGAAAAATACAAGTTTTATAATATTTATGGGTCTTGGAAGAAATAAAAAAGTTCAGTCACCGTGTAAAGATAAAGTTGTTTTTTTTAAATATTAATAAATTTATTTTATGTGATTGAAAGTAATTTAAATGTATATGTTTGAGTTATCTCACTCCTTATTGGAACATGTGTCATTTATTTAATTTAAAAAATCTGTGGATCCTAGGATGTTTTAGCAGGTTAGAAGGACCAGTTATAGAACTATATAACAATTAGATTATTGTTCATCTTAATATTCGCGTAATCAATAAATGATTATAAAAGAAGAGGTCGATGCTGATGATTTGGTACTGTTGGAAGAAAAATGAGAAAACTATTAAATTAAACACAACTTCGCTTATTAGAGCCGGGAACGAAGTTGGTCTAGAAATTAATACGGATAAAACGGTGAAAATGTTGGTAATGTAGATAATCCCAGGATCGAATTTGAATACGTTGAGCAATTCAAATATCTAGGGTCTTTTATATCATTGAAAAATGGAATTCAAGAGGCGATAAAGGCAATATTAAAAACTTGCACTACTTGTTATTATTCGGTCGCAAAACTATTCAGTTAGATCTTACTCTCCAGAAATCTAAAAAATAGGGTGTTTAAGACTATTATACTACCAACATTTCTCTATAGATGCGGAACGTGGCCACTTATGTTAAGGGAAGAACAACGCCTGATAATTTTCAAAAATAAGGTACTGCGTAGAATATTTGGCCCAACTAAAGGATGGAGAAAGGGGAGGATTTAGAAGGCTCCACAATGCGGAACTGCGCCAGTATTATCTGAAAAATATAATTCAGGTAATAGCAGCGCGACGCTTAATATAGGCATGTAAAGTCGTTGGGTTTAGTAATGACCGAATTCCAAAAAAAATAATCAGTTTGAGACGGTAAACGACCGAGGCATAGACCGAGACGTAGATGGAAATATTGCGTCTTGGGGATTTGGGTTTCGAAGGAGTGGGTTGGAGGGATGTGTGTGTGTGGTCAACGATTAGTGATGTAGGCATCAAACCTTTTATTCATTACTATTACTATTAAAATAATAGGTTGATAAAAGTGATTAACATTAACAAAATTCAGCTGAAATCTCACAAAACATACAAACTACTTCGGTCTTCAATACTATAAACCTCCAAAACTAACATAAGCTGTTTTAGACTGTTTTTTCTATTGAAAACAGTATGGGTCTGAAATTAAGATGACCAAATATGGTTTCATAAGTCTTGGCAGGTAAAAAGTAAGTCAACCAATATTGCCTTAAACCTGCTTGGTAAGTCTACCAATATTTAGCATTGGAGTAATAGTGCAGCTGGATAATAATCAGTGTTCAAATTATTAAAATTAAATAACTTGGTCATGGAAATATGGCATGAAATATTGGTAGATATAAGGACAAATGTTTAAATAAAAAATATAAATGAAAACATAAATTTGGACAAACAAAGGATCAAATAAAAATGAATAATTGGCGATAAATACCAAAGCAGTTGTAAGTAAACAAAAACAAACAACAAACCAGCCTTCTGCTGCGGTACAGACTATATTAATATGATTATTTTTTTCATAAATCTCTTAAAATATAATTTATTTGTCATCTCTTCCTGTTTTCGTGGTGGAGATGAATCCTATCCACGTAGACACGCATCTCAGTTTCTTGTTTGAATCTCTACTAGTTTTTGTTTCATATCTTAATCATTGGATATACTCTTGATAGACTATTCTAGATCTGTGGTCCCATACATATCCGCTCTGCTTCCATTCATTTTCCTGGGAATCTTCCCCCATTTTACAAACGTGTCCAAACTATTGAAGCTGTTGGCCTAGCATAGTTGACTTAAGCGAGGAGGTATGGGTTCTCTTATTCTAACATTCCCCATTCTAGTTCTCCTCGTTTCGCCCAATATTTTAAAAAATGGTTTTATATCCACAGCCGCGATTCGGCTTATATTCTTATCCTGGGTGATATAAATATAGGAAGATGGGATGTTTTTAAATAATAATATTTTATAAAAAGTAAACTTATAAATGTTGAGTAAACAGAACAGCTTATATGCCATCTCATATAAATGATATAAGTGATATTCTATATGATATAACTTCCATTAATTACATATTCACGAACCCAGTTTAGTGTCAATAATTCTAGATACTCCATGTGCTGTTTAAATAATCTCATAATCTTCTAATGTAGGACAGTGAGAAATCTAAAAATACATCAATGCAACATAACTTTGGTTCTACATACCGTATTTACTCTACATATTAAAATTCAAGGTTTAAAGTTTTCAAGACAGCCTTCGTTTTTCATTAGTCTGTTAAAGTTCTATTTTTTCTATTTTAAATAATTAATATGACTAATAAAAAAGATGAAACACATTAATAATTAAAACTCACTTTTCATTTTTCCGTTGCTTTTTTCAGGACAGGCTAGAGATTTGGTGTCCTCCTCTTCAGCTGCTGGTCCTCCGATGACCGCTGGCCTATCTGGAGGACTCGCAACTGCAACAGAAAACAATGACCACGATTGTTATTGATACCTACCAAAAGTCAATAAATATAATAAGTATAAAACATTCAGTACTTTTAAAAATGGAGAGTGACATGATATTCTTAACTTCTCCATTTGAACCAGTATTGAAACTTACAAAAACGAACTAATAATAATGCCTTCGACAAATGCCGTCATTAAATATTTTCGATATTTACCTCAATTTACATTTCTATTAATATTTTATAAAATTGGACTCAGCCTGCCAATTCATCCTAATTTGTGTATACCTTTCAATCGTGTTTTAAATTTTTAATTCTGTGTTCAGTAGTAAGTATAAAATTTAAAAATTCGATTTTGCATTTTAATAGTGTCCAAGGGATCCGCTATCCACTACGTCAAAACTCTCTGTACTCCTTCGAGTTTCATGAATACAATGTTTTGGTATATTGTGCTAAGAAAATTTGGATTAAATTATAGGAAAAAAATGATTGAAAAAAAAAAAGTGACATCCAACAATAGAAAATATTTCATCAAACAAAAAGAGAGAGAAAGTGATTATAGCAAGACTGAAGAATAACCATTCTTGCCTTACATATCTTATAATGAGAGAAACCACATCGAAAGGTGTATCTTATAAGACAGCCAATAACCTGACATATTCTCCAGGAATGCTCGCTAAAAAAAAAAACTATTTAGAGCAGAAAAGGTTGAAAAGAAAACTCTCTAAACTAGATAACAAAACCAATATAGTTTGTACATTCTTAATTTCTTCGAAATATATAACAAACCAAAAATACTACAAAACAAACGAATAGTATCAACAGAAATAATCCTACTACCTTCTTCTTTTATTAAGATAAGTCTAAATTTAAGATTCCTCGGTTTTGAATTAGCAGGTGCTCTTTATTACTTCTGCGAATCGTTTAATGATTTTAAACTGAATAAATAAGCTTAAATATGCCGCATTCCTTTAAAATTAATGTTTCTTAAATAATTACTTAGATTTGTATTTCCTCGAAAATAATTGTTTTAATCTTAAATATAAGAATTGAGCACGATGTTGAGATGTTCGCCCTCGAGATGTATACACAGTTAATGGTAATACAAATGGACGACCGATGACTGCAAAGAGATGCCCCTGATATTCAAAATAGCTCCGAGCTTAGCCACAAAGAGAAATAATCCCTTGAGCTTCCGCAGTGGTATTATTTAAATGAAGACCAGACTTATCTGAAATGGCCGGCCTCTTGGTTAGATCCTGGACTAAGGACTTCCAAGTCGTTTGATGAAATAGTTTCGCCAGTGGTCCTTATCCCTCGACGATGGAGGTTCTTAGAGAGGTTTCGAAACCTTTTTAGGCTAAATAATTTTGCTATTCGGGAAAAATGCTTTCATTAAGTACCTTTATCCCCCTCGCCACTCCTAAATGTAAACATTATAAACATAAAATGATGAGTGGTTGTAATTAAGAGTTCAACTTTTAACGTTGATGTCAAATACTTCTTCTTTGATAAAAAGTTGAGGTTCAATCCGATAAAGAGATTAATGTTATTTAACTTGAGTTTTCTCATGAATATATTTTCCAAGCTTAATTTTATTTTCGATACTAATACATCTAAATTTTCGATATAAAAAACAAGATAGGAAAAAAAAAAAAACTTCTTTGTATTGAATACTAAACATTTAATGATTGTACTGTATTCGCTACTAAGCAAATCATAAAATCAATTGACATTTTTAATGGCAAATTAAGAATTAAAAAAAAAGTGATAACAAATAAAATAATGTACAATATGTAATGTGAAAACAGCAATGATATTTTTAGAATTAGTAAAAAAGAATGTTATGTTCTTATACTAGGTATTACCTCTTTTTCATCGCTTTATTTTTATTTATTTATTTATTTTTATTTTTTTTACATTTTTATACCGGTCCCGTATCACCTTCTTCAGAAAATATACAAATTTGGCTTCTCCAAGCTCTTGGCCTGCAGCACGTACTCAAGCCCAGATACCCGTGCCTTGACTATGAGCCAAAATGCAATTAAAATATTTAAGTAAACAAATTATCTAAATAAATGACACGTGTTCCAATATGGAGTGAAATAACTTAATTTTAACAATTTAGACAGTAATCATTTATGACATAACAATGTGAATTGGCAATTCCAAATGTATTTCCAATCGGATTAGAAGGCTGATTGAAGTCAATATTGAAGCCACGACAACTTAGTCATTAAAGCCTTAATGATAAGAATCTGTAAATATTAAATATTTTCGATAAAGCAGGATTTATCATAATATTAAATATTAATATAATATTCAATTGTAGTTACCAATTATTATTGTTTAGAATGCTAATTAATATTTTGTTTGGTTGAAAGCTAAATAGCCATCCTACGCGAGGACAGGCAGCCTGGAGACAGTAACCCGCCTCATGTCACTGTGAACTATAGTTTTCATGGTACAGTGGGAAGCTACCAATAGCTCATTTTTCTATCCTGTTGGAACCAATTCGCCAGTGCCATCCTAATCGAAGTACGTTCAAACACTCGGTTTTAAAGCCAGTACAAATCGGCCTAAATACACAGATGATGATTGCTTAGGGTCAGCAGGCCGTCTTGGACAATATATGTGTTTATCGCCATAAAAGACCGTCCATGGACCAAACTCTCTAGGAGTCTCACGATACCCGATTAAGATCACTCCCACAGGGTCATCACTGCACACCCGGTCGGTGAGAGTTGCCTCCATTATACTGGCGGGCCTTACACCCCCGAGGGTAGGGTAATTTCCTTTGAAACCTGGACAAAAGTAGTATCCTTGAAGATAGTCACCCATTTATGTGCTGATATTTGCAAAAATATTTTGTTCGTGATGAACAATATTGGGGGAATCAAATTTGAAACAACCTTTTTTTGCCTCTAACGCATGGTGAGAGCTGTTTAGTCTGGTTGACTAGGTTTTTAGTTATATTTGTTTTTAGTTAGTTATAAACATGCTTTAGAATTTGATTTCCCCAAAATTATGCACCACGAACAAAATACTTTTGAACGAAATATTAATGAAATGGTAACCATAGAAAAATCGCGCAATAAACAAAAAATCTGACGTTACAAAAACCTATAACAGCTCATCAATGTTGTGAAAAAGCCACTGTCCGGAGACTTCTTGTTGGCCGGGAGTAGAATATATAAGATTAATCACCGAACGGGCTATAGGAGCAATTTGTTACACCATATCAACCAGTCACCATTTTGTAGCTGGCTAATTAGTTTTTGATGGACCTTGTCAGATTATGTCAGGTGAGGGCTATTCGGCTAGCTCTGTGATGGATAGGCGACCAAGTATCTCAATTTCGCTTATAAACAATGTGTCTGAGCTAGTTCAGAACAACGGAGATTATAATTAACTAGTTAAGCTGATCACTGAAGAACTAGTGACATTATTACTAACTGTGGAACAAGCAACAATCACTATCTCTCCTGACCAATAATCAGTGGACTCAAACATTCATCACACAATCTAAAGAAATAGCTTTACTCTAATGGCTTCGAACAAATATTTCATTATTTCAATATATATATATATATATATATATATATATATATATATATATATATATATATGTATGTATGTATGTATACATATATGTAAATATATGTATGCTATATATAAATATATAGCATGTATGTAAATATATATATATATATATATATATATATATATATATATATATATATATATTTATAGATATTTACAACTGTATACATTATATAAAACAAGTATAATTGAGAAAATGATTATGACATGTCAATAACATGTAAAGAACTACTAATTAAGTAGCACTTCAATAAAACTTTACATTAGAGTCTCTCGTTCTCAGATCTTCTTTTCAGGCGCCTCAGAGGATTATCGTGAATTGATCATTAATCATGTCGGGAGACAAGTGGATTCAAGTGGGTATGGAGTTTACTATGAAAGGATAGGTATCTGGTTTGAGCCAAATCAGCAACATATGGAACATTAAGATCTGTATAGATAAGTTTGTTTGGGACATAATAAGGAGCATTGAGGATTTTACGAAGGATTTTGGATTATAAGGGTTGAATACAAGAAGAATCGGAAGGTTTTGTGGTGTCCCAAAGCTCAACTCCGTACGTCCAAATCGTTCTAATCACAGTCATGTATATGAGTCTTTTGTAATAATTGGAAGTTTTGAACGCTTGTCCAGTAAATGTTGG